>VZRL01003085.1:208434-253864 GCA_013397895.1 Origma solitaria
TCAGGAGACGCCCGGAGAGGCTCAGCGGCGTGCGGGGCTGTGGGGAGCCCGGAGGGAGCACGGGGCTGAGGGAGCGCTGAGGGGACATTGAGGGGCGCGAGGCGGTGGGGAGCTGGGGGGAACCGCCGGGGGGCGGTAGCAGCGCTGAAGGGGCCCCGGGGGGACAGGCGGTCACGACACTGAGCGGCGTCCCGCGGGGCAAGGACACACACCGGGCGATGTGGCCGCCCCAGGGCCGCGCCGCCGGAGGCTCTGGCCGGGCCGGGCCCGCACAGTTACCTGGGGCTGAGCGCTGCACACCTTCCCCTTCTCGTTTATTTTGTTTCCTTCGCACAGCCAGACTGCAGCTCGTGAGAAGTATGCGAGGCGTGGGGTTGCGGTTTGGTTTTTTTTTTTTGGTCAGCGCTTGTGAGCCCGAGTCGCGCCCCTGCAAACTGAGAACTTCCTTTATGGGGAAGGTTTTTCTCACGCAGGGGCTGCGCATACTGGGTTGTGAAGGTTTTAATAACAACATACCGCGGAGCAGGTTCCAAAATCTTCAAGTTTGTTTAAAACATGAAGTCTTTGTTACATTAATGTTTTAAAAGAAGAACTTTCAGAGCCTTAGGAAACAAAAATACAAACCTTAAGTCAGCGTTAAATCTTAAGAAGCAAATTTCTGTTTCTTTTCAGAAGCATTCTTACACATGTTTACACAGTGAAATATTTTGGTGGAAAGATCCTGGTCCATGCCTGAGCAGTATTGAAGCTATTAAGCTGGCCTGACAGGTTACCTGGGGATTCTCTTGCCTTGGAGAGCCTTTTGTTAATGTAAAGCTGATGTGGCTGTTTTCTGCCTCCTCCCCTGTGGTTCGTGTTGCATGAAGTAAACACGGTGTGGCCAGAGCGCAGGTGAGCTTTGACCAGCCCTGCCTGCTCAGATGGTTTCTGGGCAATGGTCGGGGGCCGTTCAATTTCAGAAAGCTTAATAGCCATGTGAATAATCAGGGTGCTGTGCTAGTCCCTGCAAAAGCCATGGTCAGAGAAGGTAGAAAACAGTAAGTTTTTTATGAGTCGCACCCCTCATTCTCTCAAGTTCACAGCCAGCTCAACAGTTCCTGAGGGTCCTAGTCATAATAATAATTCAGTAAATAAAAATCAAA
Source organism: Origma solitaria (assembly GCA_013397895.1). Taxonomy (NCBI): domain Eukaryota; kingdom Metazoa; phylum Chordata; class Aves; order Passeriformes; family Acanthizidae; genus Origma; species Origma solitaria. The sequence continues at coordinate 209,577 of VZRL01003085.1, forward strand.
AAGACGGATGGATCCCTTGTCTAGGAGGTTGGCCTGTTGTGTGAGTGTGTTTGTAAATGCCCATACAGCTTGTGTATTTACACAGAAAGCCAAGCAGAGCACAGGTAAATAATTGCTGCTAAAATGCTATTACTTTCAGTAAATACAAACTAATATTTGCTGCACAGTGCAGTATTTACTGAGGAAGCCAGAAGAACCAGAACCAATGTTTGTTCCCATAGAGGATTTAATGCCGGCTGCCAGAAATACATCATCTCATCGCTTTCCTGTGTTCTCCCTGTAATCGTCCTTTGCCACCTCTTGGCATAAATGGTTTGGGTAACATAACCCTTCACTACTTGTCCCTGTATCTTACCTCTATTTTCACAAGGTAAAAAAGAAAATTAAAAAAACAGAATAGTAAATAAGAAATGTTAAAATGGCTATAAACAGAAATATATGTCTCCACAAGCCATAAAGGGGATTAGGCGTGATTTGCGATTGTAATGTTGCCTCTAGTGTAATCATTGCCTTTGGAGAAAAGTGAGCAGAGTTAAAATACAGTCTAATGACCCAAGCAACATATTTCCTCATGCTAGTAGTTTAGATCAGAACCAGCTCCAGCTACTCCCAGTAAGTTACATATGTGATTCATTAGATTTCACCCAAGTCAAAAGTTAACGTTGTAACACTTGTTTTAAAAGATAAAATATGCAATCCCATAGGAAGCAGGCTACTATAGAAGACAGCTGGAAACATTCCCTGGACAGATGCATAGCTTATATTCAGATTTATCAATAAAAAAACACGAGTATTAACAACATTCATCCTTCTTAACCACTTGGAACAGGGAGCGCTGAGTGTTCAGCAGAGAAAAACTGGTTTCTACCTACCGAGGTTAAAGGATTAATGAATACTTGGCACATGAAAAATGAATAGTGATAGCAAGAAGAAGATTGCTTGTAGACAGTGCGATAAGGTGCGTAACAGAGAAACATCACATTACACACATTGCTGTGCCCTCAAAAAAAGACAAAGCTCATTTCCATTGAATTTCAGATATTTTAAAATATCAATATTTATTTTGTCATGCTTAGAAATATTTTATTCATTTATATAATATATCTAAAGAAATCATCTAGAAGAGGGGTTGGCTGACTGACATTGGGTGATAAAATTTGTTCTTCGTGAGCTTCATTATGTGCTATGTTGGCTGTTTACATGGTCTATTGCCTGCTACTAAAAACTATTACCCATATACATGAATTCGCAGGGCAGTATCTAAAGCAAAAAAATATGTGGCTACATTTGCAAGAGGAATGTATTACATGATTATATATCAATAGATTGATACAGAAGTAGGGATATTACACATTAGTATTTGATATATAACACAGATTTATAGAGAAATGTAGTTCTCAATCACATGCTTTTATGGAAAACCTGTCCTACTAAATCACCGTCTTGGCTCACTCCATACACCTGACCCCTCTGTTTCCAGTCTCATCGAGCTTAACAAAGCTGAGCATACATGGTCTGTTTGAAAATGTTCTGGCTTACATTTTAACACAGAAATACTTGGAAAACATCTAGTATTTCTCAAGATTTAGAAAGTTTTCTTGTTTCTTTTTTTTCCCCTTGAAAGAAGAAACTTTAATTATATTCCCTATGAATCAATGGGACTTTCCAGCATGCCGTTTTTTCAGAAACACAGTACTAAATTTTGAAATGGGAACCTCTCTGTCTATTGCCATATATTATTCTAAAATTAGGAAATCATACTTTTGAAGACAGGAGAACAAATCAGCCCGCTGACCATTTTTGGTGGCTTGTTTTTTCTAAAGCTCGATAAGTGTATTTATGTGTGATTTTAGACTTTTTCCGTAGCCCTTCTCCAATTCTTCCCTATTACCTACAGAGCAGTACTATTGAATCACTTTTACTGAGTCCCACTGTTTACAATATCAGATGGCTCCAGTCTTCCTGTAGCTGTTCATCCCCTAATGGAGTTTCCTAAAACTTACCAAAAGGTACTATAAAATCTCCCCTTTATGTTCCTCTGCCTTTCATCTCTCCTGTATTTGTCCTCCACTGATATAAAATTTTCTTCATTGTCTTGTTTTATAATTTTGTGTTAGATCCTAATCCATGTGCAAATAAATAATGTTCTTCAAAGTAATTTAGCAATTTAGCAACTTCTACCTTTAACTTAAATATGTATTGTTATTTTTTTATTAATAACCAATCATTTTTCAAAATGGGGAATGGCACCACCAGCAGAGAGCACACTGGAACCCCAGAACAAAAGAAAACAGAAAATCAATAACATATTTTAACAATGTGTGCCTGAAACACATAAAAATACATCTGAAATATATCAGTAATATGCTGTGTATTGAGAGATTTTGTAATTTAAATTAACACCAATTATGAAAAAAGTCACTTAAGTTACCTATTCTTTATTCCATTTCAAATTGTATTCAATTTTCTTACTCAAATAAACAACACAAAAAAAAAATCAACCTTACTACCCAAACCAAAACCTAAATGCATTTTTATTTGGGATGCATGGTTAGACAAAAGCTTTAACAAATTACATGATGCATTTTAGAAGACAGATTGTGTTCATTTGCTGAACTTAGAGAAACCTTTGGGTTGACAGATAATCAATTCAAATACCTACAGCTGAGGGATTGTATTACTAATTCCTTTCACAAGCCTTCCCTTTTGGATACAGGCAAATAAACGTGTTTTCTTTGCCAAGGAATTGACCACATCAGCAGATACAGCCTTTCAGGTGTGGTAGCTGTCTTGCAATCCAGCCTGTGACCATGTGCCAAATGCTTCCTCCACTCTTTCTCCATTCCAACTGGTGTTAAGCTCAGCATGAATATGTGGACCTTGCCACTTTATCTGATAGTTGCCATCATCACGAGAGTACAGACTCTTTTGGGCCAGGACATCACCTTCTGTTTCTTTATATCTACTTACAAAGTATTTCAACATTCGTGGCACTCTGCCATCAAACACTGAGCGTTATAGTCAGCTCCTAGGTGGCCATTAACCAAAACAGTCAATCTAAAACGTGGAAGCTGTATTTCATGGGACTCATTCAAACATCAGCTGTTCTATTCCCTGGGTATGAACATTGGAGCTTTTGGACACTGTATTTGTATTTTTTTCTGTATTTCATATAAACTAATTGTTTGTTCTTAAATATCAGGAAATCTTCCCTTCAGCCCACTCTCATTAAAGCCCCCCAAAATACACAACCTAGCTCAGTATAGAAATGGCCGTGTTAGAGTACACAATGCAGCCTCTGTGATGTAATAAAGTATATAATGGAGAGTAGTTCAGTTACACTAAACAAGTGAGGAAAATTATAATCTGATATAATTAATAGGTGTGCATTTTTCTCCAGGAACAGAGATCAAAATAGTCAATTTGCCAGACTTAGACTAGCAATGTTGCCAAGACACATATTCTAGGAAAGTGGGGCCACACAGTATTAATGCCTCATTCCCTTGATCCAAAAGCTCTGTGACCTTTTTATAACCTTGGACTGAGATCATGCTTTTTACTTTTTTTCCATTTTAAACTTGCCTTCTTCTAGCAAAAGCCCTTAAAGCGTTATGATCTTATTCAAGATCCAGAAGAACAGGAGGAACAGTTCCTTATTTAGTGTAATCTGAGACTGGCAAAAGTTGATAGGAGTAGAAAATCATCAAAGGACCTGTTCTGGGGAAGGTTTTGTTTTGTGCATGTCTACAATGTTTGGCTAACACTTTTGAAAAGTAAAATAAGGAGATTTGCACTTCCTGGCTCTGAACGCCATGTCAATGCAACGACCGTGAATGGAATGGATTGCTCTGGATTTTTGCTTGAAAACTCTGTAGTTTATAGTTGAATTTATGAACCTAAATATCACCCTAATAAAATTTCTTACATCATTTTAAGGTCTATGTTCAATTCCATGATCTCAGCTCCTTATATTAAATACTGTGTTGTTTGGTTGTTTAGGAGACCCAAAAGAAAAAAAAGGGGTCATCCCTTAAACTGCTTTATAAAGAGAGGCATACAGTATTCTCACATAAACATTAGAGCTACTACATTTCTTTTGGTAAAATAGAGATGTAGTGTGGGACAATCTTTCCCAATTTTCCCTATAACTCACACTATGTTGTGTTCTCTATGGCTCCTGGTCATTTTGTGTTCCACTGTGCCTTTGTAAAACAGATGATGTCCAATTTGTTCCCTGTGCATGGGTTCCATAGGCTCCAAAAGAAATTCTGCATGTTAAAGACCTGGAGAAAAACTCTCAAACCCAGAAGAAATGTTTCCGAAATGGCTGGGGGTAGTGCACAGGAATAAGGAGCGTTCTGCAGTCAGGTTAGCAAAGGAACGCATTCAGCTGGGCATGGATTTTGCATCTAGTAGGCAGCAAAAAACATCTGGGATATCTTCTTTGTTGGTATTGTCACAACAATCCTCTACGCTTTTCTTGACAAGTTTTAGGTATAACAAATATTTTCAAGAACTTACGGGTTTCATCCCAGTTGTTTTTAATTTAGCAAAGTTCTTTGTTCTCCATGGAGGTGTTAAATAAATGGCAACAGAATAAACCTCCAAATAAATATGCATTTAGATGTTTTCTCTTTACTCATAGCATTCCTCCTCACCAGCTGGCCAAGGGAGGGGATTGTTCTGCTCTGCTCTGCGGTGGGGCAGCCTCACCTTGAGTCTGCAGTTTTGGGCGCGACAGTATAAGAAATTAAGCTATTAGAGAGCATCCAAAGGAGGGCCATGAGGATGGTGAAGGGTCAGGAAGGGAAGCCTTATGAGGAGCAGCTGAGGTCACTTGGTTTGTTCAGCCTGGAGGAGACTGAGGGGAGACCTCATTGCAGTTACAACTTCCTCGTGAGGGGAAGCAGAGGGGCAGGTACGGATCTATTCACTCATGACCAGTGACAGCACTCAAGGAAATGATATGTAGCTAAGTCAAGGGAGGTTTAGAATGGGTATCAGGAAAAAGGTTTGTCTCTCAGAGGGCGGTTGAGCACTGGGGACAGGCTCCTCAAGGAAGTGGTTACGGCACCAAGCCTGTCTGAGTTCAAGAAGCACAATACTCTCAGGCCCATGGTGCAGCTCTTGGGGTGTCCTGTGCCGGGCTGGGAGTTGGACTTGCTGATCCTGATGGGGCCCTTCCAACTCAGCATATTCTGTGATTCTGGGATTGAAAATAAAAAACGGTTCTTTTAAACTCTTCTGTTATATCATTAGATTGGCTTGAAATGCCTGGGTTTGCCCCTGAGCATCACGGACATATCCATGGTCATGGTGATTTCTGGATAGTACGCTTTCTGGATATGGAATGCTGATGACTCACAAGAATTAAGAGGCTTTATCTGGACTCAGTTGTACATATCACATTACAGATGAATAAATTATTTTTTTAAATGCTGAATTTCACAGATTATCAACCATAGTTGTGCCACTGGGTATCAATCTAACAGCTGAAAAAATCTAAGCATTGTATTGTAGCAATTGCTATTTAATGTCTGGGCTTGTTTGTGTGATTTTTGTTCTTTGAACTAAGAGAATGAATTTGTTTGAGTGACTGCAAAGCTCTGTAAGTACCAGTTACCAATTCTCTTTCTAATGACAACTGATGACATGATTTTTACAAATGGTTGAGCATTTGGCAAATGCTAACCATAGAAATCGAATGAGCTGAAAGAAACTCCAGTCTGCCCTATTGTCACTACTGAGCTGACAGATGGGAAAAAAAGGAGGAGGTTGTGATGCTCTCCCAGAAGCCCAGGGGCACACCGCAAAATGACTGCTGAAGTGTCTTGACAGACCATAAGTGAGAGAGGAGCCGATTTCTGAAGAGCAGACATCACCTATGTTTGGCTTTGCTAGAAAAGTTACCCTGTCTACCACAGCCTTCCCAAATGGGCTGGCCAAATTCTCTGCAGAGCACTTACCACCAGAACTCATTTAAACCTCGGCAGTGGATGTAAAATTGAATTTCCCTGACAGAAAGAGGAGCTGGAGCCTGGCTACCTCCTCCAGCAGCTGCTGGAATAGTGGGAGGACAGGACTACCCTTACAGTTGCCCCAGGCAGGTGGCCTGAATGCCAGCATCTGCTGCTGCCCTGGACCCTGTCACCTGCCTGGGCCCTATCAGCATGGCCAGGGTGCTTTGCTATCCTGGCCGTCTGCTGCTGTGAGCAGCTGCTCACTCTGCTGGTGCCTAAGCAGCAGGGAAAATCACCCAGTATGCAGAAAAGCCTGTAAACCCCAGAATAAGAATTGAGAAATGGGCAGTGGAAGTCTGTTGAGATCAGATTGCTCGGCTTTGCCTTTCCTTACCTTGTTTTATTTTTTAATCTTCTCAATTAGTCTAATGCATCTCCTTTGGTTTTGTAAAAAGAGACTCAGGAAGTTAAAAGTACCAAACTTCAGTAGCTTCACCCATATGTGCTGCGTGCCTCAGGCTAGACAGCACATATTGGTAGCCAGACTGAGAAGAACATTTACCACATTACCTCTTAAAAACTCACTTTATTTTTCTTGTTGAGCTGGCCCCCATCCAATGTGACACTCCAGCGTGAGCCATGTAGTGACAGCAACAGCCTCCATGGAAACACACCAGAGCATGAGGCCAGCCGTGGGGTAGAGAGAAAAGGCAGCTCTGTCCTTTTCCTTAGCCTGCACGTTTTGCTCTGAACAAGCTTTCTTTTCATTTCTAAAGCATTATTATGAGTGCCTCTCTTATGCCATCATATCTTTGCTATGTCTCTTGTAGCGGTGCAAAGTTACGCTGAACCTGGAAAATGTGGGGCTGATTGCAAGGCATCACCATGCCTCAGCCTCAGAAACCTCCACTCCTCTTTTACGTGCTGGAGCCAGGAGGAAACCTGACTTTCCAACCGAGACACAAATGCTGGCTGCAGTGGGTGGCGGTTTGAATGCGCCCTTTGGAGTGACTGGCACTTGTGGATAGTGCTCCCCTGGCAGCCTTGGCGCTCCTGTGCCAAAGGTCCTGCTAACTGAATGCCTCTTTTTGGCAAAACAGAGGGAGCAAAGGGAAACAGCATCTCAGAAATTTCCTTGATATCTTTCAGAATTTGAAATACCCCATGTTTCACCCAGGAACAAGTGTATTGGGAAGAGGATGGTTGGAGGGGAGATGTTAAGGAGGTTGCTTTCCCAGTAGAGTAACTGGGGAGACTTTGATGGTCAGGATGCCCCGAGGACAAAGCACCTCATCATCAGGGCTATCACCATTGTCCTCTTCTCTATCATACTGAAAATTCTCTCCCCCAGCTAATAGTGGCATGCAAAATTGCCTAATGCCATTGTGATATAATTAATGATAAAATTTTCCCTTAATATTTCTCTGAAATTTTCCTTTTTGTACTCTAGAGTACCCTGAAGTAAATCTCAGTCAGACTGAGACTGTTTGATGCAGACAGAGAACTAGGTAGCTGTTTGGCATTGTTCCAAGTGTTTGAGCATTTCACAGATGACAGGGTAAATCCAGCAAAATGTGTGCATCTACAGGGTAGCTGCTACTGTGCTAAGCTTCCAGACACCTGGCTTTACATCCACAGACAACATGACAATACTGAGTTTCCCTGCTCTGAAGTCATACTGTGCAGTGGGAAATACCTGTATGTGTCATGGGGAGAATCAGGTGCCTGGGATTCGCCACAGACAGAGTACTGAGCAGGGAGTCTCTTAAACTAATCAAGAAGAATGTCTGAAAGAAGATACTGTATAGGAAAATTTCCCCTGTCTCAGCAAGTAAGGAGCCGATATGTGGCTTGCAAGGCAGTAGTTTTTGGTGGTTGAGAGTCATGGCTTGGTTCTCTTTTGAGCTGAGCACTTCAGCCATCTTTTCAAGGAGCTGAATTAGCTCTTTTTTTTTTTTTTAATGATACATCAGTACCTTGACCATATATGACAAGTAATACAACGTGTAATACAACATGTAACACAACGTGTAACGAGCACATTTTAGTGTCTAATGCTTTAATGTATGTATTATGTATAACAACAAAACCAACAAAAATAATTGCCTGACATCTTTGTCATATAAAACACTTCAGTGGACATCAGGAGTCACACTCAGCTTCCACATGGATTCCAGCTCTTTTGACACTGGTTTGGTTATTCCTCATGTCTTTGCAGTCCCAAGTGCTTTGGGTAGTTATGGGTAACACAAAGTTACCTAGATTAAGTCTGGTCTGAAATCTTTCAGGTATAACAACAGTCTTAGAAAATATGGGCACTGTTTCATTAAATTGCCTTGCAAGACTCTTTGTTCCCTGATGTCTCAGACACACGGGAAAACTAATTGTGAATCATAAGAGAGCCAGTTGCCTGGCTTCCTAAGTGATACTTCTGATCTGATCTACTGAAATTACTTCTCCAAAATCACCACGGGCTCCAGGACTCCAGTTAACACCCTTAGAATCAATTTTCAATGTATGAGCCTAGATCCTGAGATTATAATAATTTGAGCATCTGCATTGAGTTAGTGGTCCTGAGCATGTTTATCAAGCTGGCGATGTGGCCCAAGAATGTGTGAACTTCCTGAGATCTTTCACATCACTTTTCACCTTTTCTCTTCCTCGTCTATCCATCCTTCGTGCCTATCTCTCATTCCAAGACAGGCTGATCATCCCAACATCATTAAAATGTAATACATTAAAAAGAAACTTTGTTGGCTACCTTTTAAATACTTTATATCACTTTAAATCACCTATACTACCATAGCAATGCAGCAAAGAATGCCATCTAATTTACATAAAGTCACCCAGAGGTTAATTAGTATATGGAGGTTAATTTCCAAAAGAGTGCACTAGGAAGAAAGCAGCAAAAAGCAATTCTTTCCTTAATTGGTTTTGTACACACGCCTCCTTCTATGTTTTACAAATGTACTCAGTAATTTCTATCTTCATTTTCTGGGAAGATTGCATGTCAGGTAGAAAGGAAGTCTGACACTGTGTCTGAGTGGTTACTTGCTGACCTTTTGATGTGGGATATACTATTTGGAAATATTGCCATCACATGCCTTCACAATTGCATGGTGGGCACAGTAATGCTACACTTGCATGCATCCTCTGCAGCAGAACAAAAAATAATTCCCAGTTGTCTTTCTAATTGAAAAATTGGATACAAACATCACATTAGAAATAATACATGTTGATACAAACATCACATTAGAAATACTACATGTTCCCAGCTCTGTCCACATGGAATGGAGGGAAAGCATTCATCTGGTGAGCCCACGTGCTGGAGGAAAAGCAGGGCATTTACTATTAGTAGGGAGAGGCAAAGGTGATTATTTTTCTGTTTGAAAAGAAACATTCTAGGGTACTGTCAGAAACTGCTCCCAGGTGACAAAGGAAGAAAGCAATCTGAGTCTTGCTGGATTCACCTCTAAATTTCAACACTCAGAGCTGTGTATTGGCTTCATATCCACCTCTAGATCCTGTGACTTCAGTGGAAGTGGTTATGCTTTTCTGCAAGAGCTTTGATGGACACAGTACAGCTTAATTTGAAGACACTACTTCTCTCAGCAGTAATAACATACACTTCTACTATCAAGACCCAAAAAACATGATGGATTATTCTACAGTGTTGTTAATGAGTTATTAGCATTAGCATTTACTGCAACTAGATGTCTGCTTGAGCTTGAATCTTGATAACTTAGAACTGTTTAACAGTGTTGAGTTTGGCTTTTGAAATACATGTTCGAAGCTTTGTGTTTGCAGAGGCTTTGGAGCTATTTTAATCCCAAAATGTTTCTTTCTTGGAAGTAAGTAGGAGAAATCCCTGCAGCAGGGTTGAACAGCAGTAGCAGGCTATAAAGACTTCAGTTTTATTTCTGTTTCCTCACCAAGCAAGTTAGACACCTAACAAAGCAATTCCAGTGGAAGAGCCAAGGATCTCCTCGAGCTTGTGGTAGAAACAGAGCAGCTCCTTCCCCTGACTGCAGTGTCAAAACCACGTGCACATGGCGCTGTGTGGCCCACCTGCTCCCCTCCTCTCGCTGCAGCAGCAAGGAGGCAGCTTCACCACTGCTCCTTTGAAGGATGAAGTGGGTTTGCAATTCTGTAAATGTTGTTTCTGGTGAGCATTTGTCGTGGTTTGACAGAGGCTGCATTGAAACCAGACCTGATGCAAGCATTTCCATGATGAGAGGATATATGGTGGTACAGCCTCTCCTAGGTCACGCAAAACTAGATGTTATATTTGGCAGTGGTAACGAGGTAATCAGAGTCCTTCCATTTTCCTTGTCGTGCGTAAATCCATCCTTGACAAGAAACATCTCTGTGTTTATTCAAAAGATGCAATATAATAAGAATACCAACAATTGACATTGAACTTATTTATTCTATCTCTGCATCCTTTATTCCTTATTATTCTTGGTGCCTAGGAAAATGTTCTTTCTCTTCCTTTAAACAGCTCTTGTCCATTGTTGCTGTTTACAATCTCCTTATTGTTGCTGAGGGTTGTCCTATTCCCTTCCTGTCATCATTTAGCAAAGCTAAATGCATCTCGTTATTTTAATCTTTCTTGAAAAGTCAATCCCTTAATTAGAATCTATGGTTGTGGAGCTCCACTGGTGTCTGCAGGCTAAACACCACTAAAGCTGTTTTCTTACTAATTGTGCTTACAGGCAGGACATTTGTTACTGTTGTTGATGGCATTAATTTGTTTGGGTTTTTTGCTTTTGTTTTTGGTTTTTTTAAAAGACTGTTTATCTAGGTGAGAGGCAAAAGGCAGAATTCATTAAGTCAGATTTTTAAAGGATCAAAGCCAACAAGGCATAGAAAATGATGATTTTCTTGGTTGTGATTTTAAACTGAAACATGCAAAGACAAACCTGAAATTCTGGGGTTTGGAGACTTCAAAATCTCTCAGTAAATTAAAAACATGGAGATTTTGAGAACATGCTTGTAAAAGAAGGCTGTCAAATGGTGATCTGCCCTCTCCCACCAATTCTGAATGAGCATTAAAAATGTGGAAACAATCCTTCATTCCTAATCTATCAAACACATTTTGCTAAAGAGGCATTTGAAAATTCAGTGGGAAGAACAGTAATGCAAAAAAAAATGCTTACCTGGTCCTTTCTCACTTTTGTCTCCAGTTTTGCTCACTAATCATGCTGCATGCAAGTTTATAGGAAGGATTTTGTTCTTCTAGCATGCAATTGAAGAAGAATCAAAGAACCTTTACAAAGACATCACAATGACTTTTTGAAATAAGTTTTGATGAGGTTCTCAGGTTGTCATTTCTTTTCCATATACTTAGGGATGTAAATTTTTTACATATGCCATTGCTCTACACAGCACCACATATACTAGTTTAGACAGTAAATGCAATAACTGCTACCTGAGGGATGTATCTTTCACCCCGCACATAAATTTACTGTAGTTTGAATATTTTTTGTGCTGGGATATGTCCCATTTGATTCAGTTCTATTTAAATCAATTTTTTTTCATTGCACATAAGCTAAAGGAAAAGTTGCATTGTTTGGACATACAAAGTAATGGCATTCCATCAAGGTGTGTTCAGAGTGTGTTTTTATCTATCTCCTCTGTCCACCATGAGATTGTTAGGTTCATCTGTGTGGTGTGGCTTCCTCCACAGTGCTCAGGATGAATGCTATTCTGTCTATCCACTACATTATCCAGTCCATTCTCCTGTGTCCCACATTATAATCTGCTGCCTACTTCCAGTCTAAAAAGTAGGCTTTTTATGAGTAATTTCTCCTCTCTTTGGGAGATGAATCTTAGCAGCTGGGACTTCCTAGGCCTTGCCATGGCTACAACTGATTTTTTCACATCAATCCTAGACCTGATGTGGCCTTACCCCTGGCGACAAGTGCCAAAATAGCACCAGCTCACACTAACAATTTAGCTAATTGCATGCTAATGTTTGGACCTCTGCCCTGGTTTCCCACATCGTTGTGACTTGAGATCAACCACCTCTCAGGCCATACCATTGCCGTGCCTATGGGGATGCCTGCGTCTTTCTATATGAGTTTCTTAGCACTCAGTACCACCTGCAGCATCTATACCTTCCCTAAGGTGTGCAGCTGCTGAGGCAGACAGGCTCTCTCTTCCCTGTTCACCTTCTGTCCATGCAGCCTTTCCTGCACCACCACAGTGATGTAACTTGAGCAGCAGCAGAGCTTACTGCCTCTAGAAATTTCTCCAACACCGTGATTTTTGCATTCTTCATGTGTTTAAGAGCTGCAACCTAAAAACCTGATAGTTCAGAAGCCTTCCCATTTCCAAGGTGAGATGGCCAACACTGAAGACCCCGAAAGCTGAACTCAGAGTCCAATAGGTTAAGGCCCCTCTGGGAATTTCAGAATAGGTTGGGCATCTCGTCTGGTCCATCTGGAGTATGACAGATGTTAGGTGAAAGATATGGGGCATTTCCTGACACTGGGCTGCATCTGAGCTGGTGCAAAACTTTTCTTTGAAGGATTTGACAGCAGACCAGGGTGTTCCTGGAGAGTAAACATCTAGTGGGTTAGACAGTGCTAGAGAGTAGGCAGGCTGGATCCCTGGGATTTAGGCATGCGGATTTTGTCCAAGTCCCAATATAATTCTGAAAGGTGTATGTGTTGCTATTAATGTCTGCTCCTCAAAAAAAATCTGGCAAAAAAATTTCATGTGCTAACACCTATATACCTATAGCCATATATCTACTGACTGATTTTCAACAAAACCCATGTTTACACAACTAAATGTTCTGTCTTGCAGCAAAAGGCCCTTGGCATCCAGCTCGCCACTGTACATTGTACATCAGAGCTCTGTCCCAGGCTCAGGGGTGAAACTCTGATGTTCAGCTATCCTGGTACTGTAAATGGAGAGGTTCATTCCTCCTGTGTAAATAGGTGACAAACTAGCTTTCAGGTAGCACAACAAAACAGCAACAAATGTTTTACTCCTTAAAAGAATAAAAAAGCATCTGTAGAAGGGAGACTCATCCTTTAAAAGCATTAAAAAAATTTAAATTTGGCAGAGAACAAAATATTTTGAAATTATGCAACATGAAACAGTCACTGACACCCCTTCTGAAACGTGACACTGGTTCCAGGATGTTCAAGCACTCCTGCTGGGACAGATAATCTGCATTTAAATTACAAGATTCAGCCATATGTCTGGCTGGGAAATGAAAAGGGTGGAATGATAGATACTACCTTGTGCTTCTGCTGTTGGAGTCTTTTTCATCCTGCTCAGTCACTCTCATGCACTGTGGTCTCTTCCAGGATACACCCTCTTCCTATTAGATAATATCCAAATGTCTCCAGGGCCTTTTTCAAAATCGAGCAGTCTCTTTTTTTTCTCAGAAACTATATATCAAATCTTCGGCAGGAGCAAGCTTTTGACTAATACTCCCCTCTGGTTATTTAACTTGTAATAATGTATCAATTTAACCCATGCAACTTTTATTTGAGATTTAGGCTATGACATATCGTTGGGGATTCATACTATGCAATTTAGGAAAAGACAAATCTTCGTTTACAAAAAGGGAACACCCCACCTCTCCACTCTTGTGTGTGTGTGTGTCTGTGTGAGTCTATGCGTGAGTTTTAGAATAAAAGATCAGTATTTCTCTGGGTTTTTTTTCTTAGCTGGTACTGACTATCTTTTGCTATTATCTTTCAGTGAGAAAAACTTACTTTTGTTAGACCATCAAGTCAAAGCAGCATCTTCTTTGTAGCTGCTGTATATATTTTATAATATCTTGGGGTTTACTTTGTTTAGTAAAACTCTGTTTTAGACACTGAGAAGTTGCTGTTATAATCTTTCCAGTAATTTATTTGCACATCCTGAACCAAAACAGAATTAATTGGTGAGGAAAAAAAAAATCCCAGTTCTAGAATTATGAAGAAGAAAAACTAAAAAATCTGAAGAAAAAAGATGTTTGAAATATAGAGATGTTTCCCACATTTTCAGTATTTTACTATTTTTGGACTTTTTTTGGCTTGCCATGCAAATGGCTTGAGTTCAAGAAACAAAGAATAATGCAGGCTTAATGATTTGATGATGGCACTAGTGAGTGGTAAAAGCACAGTCTGGATTTAGAAAAGAAAGGTTGCTTTACTCTTCAAATCATAAATACTCCCATAATTTATAGTAATCATTGCAAACATTGTAGATAGCTGGGGAGGACACTGCACAGCATCAACCCATTGCCATCCTTGTAAATGCCACCTGGAGTTTGATGGGGACATTTTTAAGGTACACATGCAAGGAACTCAGCTGAAAGCTGGTGCTCTTCAGAAGGAGAATCTGCTCTTCTGGAAAAGACCATTTTGCAGGTGAGCAAGACAGAGGTCAAAAGAAGCTTTACTGTGGTCTACTTTCTGTCCATCCAACCCTGCTGTGGTTTGCCCTCCCTGCTTTTGAGACCTTGAGGCTGGACTGAGCTCCTGACTGACCCCTGGCCAAATCAGTGCGGTATGAGGACTGTCACTGTCACTGGAAGCAATAAGAGAGCTCCATAAGAGAGGTCCCAGGCTGCTACCTGGATTCTGGTTTCTCCAGCCACCAAGGCAGGGCTTTGAACTCAGCTCTCACCTGCAGAAGTCAGTGCCTTTATGACCACTTTAAAAAAAAAATGGAAGGACCAGTAGTTTAGACCAAGTGTGAACTGACAAAAATTAATGTCCTAATGTGAATTGCTCCTAGGATTGTCACTGGCTTCTAGTAAGAGCAAAGAAATAAAAGAATTAGCATAATTACTCTGAAGGTACTTATTTTCATATACTCTTTGTTGTTGTTTTATTTCAGGGTAGGTTTAATTAGAAGTAAGCACTGGCAGTAATCATGTGGTATATGCTTCCTTTTGGAGCTTTGAAAGATCTTGTGAGGGTGATAAATCATCTAAATGAGCATGCATGAAAACTTGTAAAATGTAATTTGGTACAGAATTTTTCCACACGTGGCACGTGTTTTATAAGAGAGACCTGAGAGTTTTATGGAACATAGTTTGGTATATAGCGTAAATAAACTGAACTTTGCCTATAGGCCATAGACAAAATACTATAGATATCTGCTTAAAGGAAGACAGCATGACAAACCTCTAGGAGCCACAAAGTCTACCTGGGAAATATTATGCATCTCAACAACAATTGCCTAATGGATGTGCTGATGCCAAAAGAACCCTTTGGGTCTTTCTGAGAAGAATACATACATAAGCTTCCATGAAATATGTCATCCCTTTCACTCATTTTACTGAGGAAATACCAACAAAACATTGTGTTTAAATAGCTGTAAGGATCTGATATAAATCAACAATAGCCAGGAAATATAAGAATGTCAAAGACTGACACTCCCTGTTCAGCACATTACACCCTGTTTTTGAAAAGAAAGCTAGAAACCTTGGGTACCCCACCTCATTTTCAGTTCTTGCTATGTCAGACCCCATGGAAAAAGTACCAGCAGTAATAGAAGCTTCCACCTCAGGCCTTGCAAGGCAAGGGTGAAATCACGACAAGTCACATGTGCTCTATGTAAAATATCAATAACCTTTTGCCCTGAGACATCATCATCCAGCAGCTGAGACTGAGTCCCTGTCCTACCCAGCTGCTCTCCCCCTGAGCTGCTGCTGCTGCAGACGCAGTGCCCTGCAGAAGGGAGAGACGCTGTACACGTGCCAGGGGAGCAGCTCCCCAAAGCCTGGGCAGGGGACATTTTTCATTCTGGCTTTGGTTCAGCGGCCTGATGAGTGATCCTGGGGTGATCCTGGAGCGGTAACACTGCCCCATCACTGCTGCCAAACCCATTGGCTCCCAGTGGCGACCCAGAACTGCAGCACAGCCCTCTCTGCACAGCCACGGTTACCTGAAAGGAGGCTGTAGCCAGATAGGGGTTGGCCTCTTCTCCCATGTAACAAGTGATGGGAGAAGAGGAAATGGCCTCAGGTTGCCCCAGGGGACGTTTAGATTGGATATTATGGAAAATTTCTTCATCAAAAGGCTGCCGAGGGAAGTGGCTACCTCCATTCCTGGCACCATTTAAAAGATGTGTAGATGTGGTGCTTAGGCATGTACTGGACTTTCGTGGTGGACTTGGCAGCGATTGGATTCAGTGATCTTACAGTATTTACCAGCTGAAGTGATCCAATGATTCTTTGAACATATTTGATTCCAGTGCAGGGTTAGATGACAAAGGAGGATTAGTAAAGGCTTTTTTAGATAGATACTGCTTTTCTTCTGGGCTCTTCTGTTGCAGTGATATCTCCAAGTTATCAAGTGCCAGTGTCACTTTGGACCCATGGAAAAGGAAGGAGACATTTTCTCCAAAGACTTCTGGGCACCTCTAGCCCCAGCATCCTTAGACCAGCTTTTCTGGTCCTATATTTTTTGTCCCAGGGCCCTCCCCTTGTCATGCCTGGGCCTAGGGAATTCCTCCCAGACAGAGGCAGAGCTGTCACCACCTCTGCAGCAGCAGGAATGTCCCAGGACACAGTGTGGTAAGCCAGGACTAAGGGCAAAACAGGCCCTGAATGAAAGCCCCATCTCCTTTTGCTGCTTTGTAATCCTAGTTACAACCTTGATTCACAGGGAAACAATTTTGTGAAGCAAAAAAAAAAAAAAAAAAAATTACTTCCCTGTAAGAAGATTCCTTTTTATTGTCAACTTTCACACAGTCAGAGGAAGAAATTCCCTAGGCAATTAGAGCTTCTAACATTACAGGCACAAGGTTTGTTTTGAGAAAACAAATACATGTCAGCATTTTTAAAGTTATATTTTCAACCTTTAGACACGTTGGCAAGGCATCGATTCAGTGGGTTTTTTACTTGAAGGCATATAGACAGGGAAGCACAGTACCAGGTGGGAGTGCAATATGCCACTTGTCTGTTAATGATAAAGAACAAAAATGCAAAGGAGCTGTAAACCAGACAAAGTAAAGGAGGAGAGCGGCATCCGCAGAAGTGGGTGTGTGGCAGCTACCCAGGGACTGGAGATTTCCCTGGTGCTAATATCTGAAGTCATTAGCGTAAAAGCAGCATTGGTTAGGGACATCTGCACAGCTGTGAGTAGCTGAGGGCTTTTGGTTTGGTTTTTGTTTTCTTGTTTGGTTGGGTTTTTTTAATAGCAAGTCTTGCTTTCCATAGTGGCAGTGGTGTAAAAATAAACTAAAATCAGTTTACAGGGAACTGGATAAACACAGTGTAATAATGACCACTCATGCAGCTTTGCACCCTCTGTCTATTAAATGTTAGCCTTGAATTTTTGTAGTATAACTTAACAAAGATTACAGCATTTAAAAAGAAATGTGATCATTCTAAGCTTTTATCTCAAAATTCTGCCCTCATTTGTGGTAAGTAACCCCTCTGACTCAAACTTGTTTATTACTGCAAGGGGGTCTGTAATTGTAGGCATCAGTGGCAAACATGAGATAGTTCGTACCTAAACAAAAAATTCGGTGTTCCTGAACATATATTTGAGCAGTGTGAAAGATCCAGCACATGTAGTATTTTTTTCAGACAGCTTGGTGAACCTGTGTTGAACAGATAAAACGTGGAACCAAAAAAGTAGCAATCAAAAAAGGAGAGGGGAATTTAACAAGTAGTGCTAGATTCAGGAGCTATCAGTTTCATATCTTTTTCCCCTGAAGTGAATCTGTGACGTGCAGAGTCAACAGCAGAGGTATTTCCCAAATTCGGCCCCTGACCTTGCAGCTGGACCCTGCCCTGCACAGCCTCCCAGTGTCCGGAGCAGATTTGCAGCCCAGCCGAGATGGTTGCGCATACAGATGTGATAACTTGACCAGTGCTAGATAAGACCCATTTCCTAACCCAGAGGGCAGACAGTTTTAAGGGCACATTACTGCCTCCCCTCCACAGGAGAAACTGCCCCAAAAGGACATCTATGTGTGGGACAGCTGTGGTTTCAGAGCATGGCAGGGGCTGTCATACAGAGGCAGAGATTGTGCATGGCAGCTCTGTGAACGTGGCAAAGAACTGGAGGGAAAATATGAAAAGAAGATGAATCTGTTCAGCACTAAACATGTTTATTTTCACTTCTCTGCAGCTTCTGAAAAATCACTGAGCAAAACTCCAGGGTATAAATCAAAGTGAGAGAGAGAAAGAAAAACAGCAAGCGAAAGAAAGTCATTACTTTGATTGGCAATGAAAGATTACTCAGGATCCATAACTGTGTTTACCTAGCTCAGCTTAAAGTTCACCATTCTAAACTCCTCAAAAGAATCTCCTGTTAAAAACAAAACCTAAACCAAAAAAGCCAGCGTTCATGGTAAATTACTTGTGTAACGACAAGTGGAAGTTTGAGGTTTGCCACCTATTGCTCACGTGGCTGTTTTCTTTACTATTTAATGCATACTTTGTGGAATTTCAAGCTTTCTCTACTAACAATTTAAATTACAGAATAAATCTTAAAATTATGAATATAAAGATAGCCATCTGATATTATTTTTATCTTTTCAATTTCATGTTCTTCAGCTATACCTTAACAAAGCCCAATTTACTGTCTAAGGCCAGAAAGTCAGTACTAGGCACACAGTTACACTAAGTACTGTTCTCACTTGTTCACTATAAGCTCCCTATTTCCTTCTTAAAAGTTGTTTTCAAAAGGATCTGCTTGCATAATTGTGCAGGAACAAGCCCTGGTAGCCTCAATCCCCAAGAATGTTTTCAATGACCTCTTCCTGCCCAGTTTTTCCATGAGAGAGAGAGAACTGTTGGGAAAGGGGGAGCCAACAGTGTTACCAGAGGGTAAATGAGTAGACAGATGCAGAATAGAGATTAGTGTTTTAGGAAAGAAAAAAAAATTCTTTTCCCCTCCCTGGTGTTACAATTGCTTTTAAAACCCACAGTCTCTTTTAACATTTCATATCCAATTGCTTTTAAAACACACACTCTCTTTTAACATTTCATGTCCTTTTTGTAGGCACTTCCAGCAACAAAGTAGACCATCATTTCAGAAATGAGAATATTAAAGCAGAGGAATGGGCACACAGCATGGCTGCCAGTATCAAACCCAGACTGTGGGTCAGTCCTGGCAATGAAGAGGCTGGGCAGCATTGCAGGGGCAGCGTGAGTCAACATGGCCATTTGTGGACAGATAAGCAAGTGCAAACAAAGCCAGAGCATCAAAAGTGAAATGTCTGCTTCAGAGGGAAGCTGAGCTCACTAACACACACATATGTGTACCAGTGTCTAGCAAATCAAGACTTGTTTATTTACAGCATCAGTTTTGGTTATGGAGAGCTCTTCAAAAATCTGAGGGCAAAATAACCTTGAGAAGTTCACATTATTAAAAATAATTATTACCCTCTGACAGACCCCATCTATCACCATGAAAACCAGATACATTAATTAGAGTACTTCTGGCATCACAGCAAACCTGTTTCCTTCATGTTAGATTTTGGTTTAGATTTTGTTCCCAGAGGGACCACAGGAATTGTTAAATGTACCAAAGAGCAGTTTAAAGATTTTCCACTATAATGAATTTAAATTTGGTGGCGGGGGCTTTGTCCCTGAATTAGGCTCCATAGTAACCTCCATAATCAAAGAATTATCTTTGCTAGTGACAGACAAAATTAATAATCGGAGTTTCCGTTTTAACCCTGCCACCTACAGCACTGATACTGAGGACCACGGGGTAGATTATTCAGCAATTAACATTACATGATGTTGCTGAATACAATATATTTCCTGTAGCTTAAAAACATGCCACGCCGTGGCAATGCAGAGCAGTAGCTTTTAAATTTTGGATTAAATCTTAGTGAAAGTCTTCCATGACTCATTCAACTCCTGCCATTACCTTGTGTATTGTGATAATGGTGTAAGGCAAGGTAGGGATTTAAAAGGACAGGAACATAAATCTTTGAGATTGATGGCATTTTGCCATTGCCTGTGTGTCAGGAGGACTGAAGGAGCTTGCTGTGTTACAATTTCCCGTCCTAGCCATCCTATGAGTGCAAAATGAAAACTTTACATTCAAATCAAATCCTGTGTTTGTCTCCAAGACAAAATTCCCCATGAGATTAAGACCTACAAAGTGTGGTCCCATAGGGAAGAACCCGGTAGTTCTCAGTAACATCCCAAGGAGGCCTTATCACTTTGTCAGCCACAGTCAGCTGCAAAGTGCCCCCCCACCACCACTTTGGTTGCATTTTTCTGTGGATGGGAGGAAAAAATCTGGGCAAGTATGATACCCCAGTGCTCCATAGCTTAACTATTCTCCCCAAATGGTCTGCCTCTTTAAATAAAGCACAGGCTGGGACACGCTATCTGCTTCTCAGAAAGCCGAAGGTGGATGCGTGCCAGGGATTTGTGCAGCTTCCTGGCTTTGCTGATAAAGAAAGGCCACTGCGAGGTAAACCTCTGCTCTCTCCCTGACACGTTTTCCCAGCGGCTGCCCAGAAACAAGGGACCCGAGAAGGCAAGGAAAGCATGGATCCTGTGGCACCACAGCTCGCTGTCTGCACGGGAGAGAGCCTCGGAAGAGTCTGCAGGGGATTGTGCTTCCACATTTAGAAATGTGAGCTTCGAGCCTGAGCATTTGCATCAGCAGGTGGAAAGTATGAGAAAGCACATCTAACGCTGAAAGTTAATGATAGCATTTGACCATGTTAACCAGTAAGTGACAAGGCAGGGTCACGGGAGTTAATTATTCATGTAAGTGACTGCTAAAAGAAATGTTTAAGAAATGTTGGTAGTTTGCACTCACTGCAATGGAAAGTGACTAATCATTTCAAATTTTAACCTTGACAGCTCTAAGCAGACCCTTCTGGCTCTTTTTTTCCTGGTTTTGTTTTTTAAATCAATATTGTCTACTTCACAGGCAGTACATTACAAGTTTCACAGCAGAAAAGACCCCAGCTGTCTAGAAAGGCACCTGCGACATGAAGACCAGAGCTTGAGGAGAGAAGCAATCTGGTGCAGAGGTGTTCAGCTTTGGCAGAAGGGGCTTCTTCAGCCTCAACTCCCAGCCTCCCGAGTGATGCAACGCCACTCTCCCCAGCTCCCAGTACTTGTGTATTTAAGTTATAACCTCTTTGGGGCAAACTCTACCTTGTTTGTTCAGTGCCAAGCACAATCAGTCCCTGCCTGTCACTGGTGTCCCTCGGCAATGCCACAATATAAACACTAACAAAGACAGACTGCTCATATCTGCTTAGCCCCAACTGAATCCACCACTTTAAAAATGTCATTATTTTTTTTGGTGCCCAGATAATTTAAAAAATTCTCAGGAAAAATACAATTACTGCCCTGCCAGAACTGCTAAGCTTCTGCGGGACATAGCTGCATAATTTTAAGAGCCAAACATTCCACTAGACCTCTTTGTTTCAACAATCAAATACTAGAGAGGGAGGTAATACTGACAATGTGTTGCTCTTCTGTATGCTGAACTGTTTTACAACTTCTAATCATGATGTATGAGTCTACAATTAAAAAAAAGGCAAGTATAAACTAACATATTATAATACTACAACATATATACAGCACTTCTCATCCTAAGAGTACTTAAAATACTTGAGCTCTCAGAGGAGTACAGCTGTCTTCAGACTGGGACACTGCATGTGTTTAATAAACAGTATTTGAGACTTAGACCTGGACAGGAGTAATTTTTCCAACTTACAGCTTTAGTAAGGATAAAGCAAAAATAAAGGCACATTTAATGCATATAGCACTAATACGATACTGAAACTAAAGGGAAGACAAACTTGGAGACCTTAAATATGAAGAATATATTAAGTAAGGGTAAAAGTTAAATTTGAGATGTAAGATGAGAGGACGACAAAGTGAATATTATTTTTTCCTTAAGAAAAAAGCCTTTGAGGTTATAATTTGGTTATTAAGAAGCATGACTTACATGAAAACCAGAACGCTCAGTGCCCATGGGAGTGGGCACTGCACTGTAATACAACCTTTGGGGATACCTCAAAGGGAAGGCTGCAAAATCCTCAGGGAAGTCCAGCAAAATGCCTAGTGAAAAAAAACCCTAATTCTTCAAAAGAAATCTTCTTGATGTGTAGCACAAAATCCCAGAGGCTGTGGGAACTTCCTATTCTTCCTGCTCATGTAGGGGGGTGCTAGAGGGGTTATCTTACTGGACTCTCAAAGAGACAAGGAAGTCCACTTGCAAGATGGGTTAACATGTAGGCATGGTCAACCCTTCATTAAATGTTGCTTTCTGTTGCCCAAAATGCCTCTTCAGTGACAGAAAAAATGGGGAGCAAAGGTGGGAGGCAAGGGGCATAAGTATAAAAAGAACTTTTCATGTAACTAATACCTGAAAATAAATATAGAAGAACATAAAAATATTTACTGTTTCAAACCATCCAGTGCGAAGTCAGCCTACATTAAGGGTAAACTGGTAAGATAAGCGTGCAAATTAGAGATTGCAGAGGTTTGGTTTCTAACCTACATTGCTCAAATCAAGAACAATTTCCTCTCGTGTGGTACTTGGACAGAGGCAGAGGGACGTGGTAGAGGCAGTGTGGGTAGTTCATAGTGTTCACTTTGCTTTGGCATGGGAATCTAGGAAGCCGCAACAGTTCTTTGCTTGTAAGCTTTCTGTTGCTTTAAGCATGAATGTCCTTTTTGTCCTTTAACAATCCCATTTTTGTTTTTAGGAAGACAGTCTTTGACCTTTTCCTGGACTAGGAATGAAAATCATCTGAAAGAGCAGGATGCTGTTCTTCCAAACCTACTTTGTGGTGCCCTCTTTTGAGGCTATTGCTGGCGTCAGGCAAGCCAGGGTGACTTCCAGCAACTTTGCTAATCTGCCTTCATCAGCCTACACCAAGAGTGATAACCAGTGCTAGTATGATTTTTTCAGTTTTTCCTGCACCAGCTTCATTCCCTAGGAGTAATTTTATGTGGTGGCTACAGATCTTCAGCTCAATCTTATGTGCCTCAGAGCAGGCAGAAGCAATGAAGACAGGTCCTGCACTATCCTCTCTTGATGTTGCTTATTTTTCTGAGTATCTGTACAGGGAAACTTTCAGTTTTGAGTTTTGAGTTTTCCTTCCTTCTGTAAACCTACCAGGTTTAGGTAGTGTGGCAGTGATACTTTCAGGCAAGTGTTGGGACTTAGATGTCCCTGAGCTCCCTTTACAGTCATTGGACACGATTTAGAGGCAACAGTCATATATTGAGTACATTTTTAGGAACTCGGAATTATCCACAGTTCTGTCTATCTGTCTAGCCTCCAGCTGCCACTGTGGAAGGGTCTTCTGTGGGTCAGCCCTGGGTCACATCTGCCACATCCACATGGATATCTTGGGTACCTTAAGTGATGTCAAACAGTGTGAGATCCCTTCCTGTGACAAATAAAGCATCTGTCTCACATCAACTAGTTCTGTCTGTACCTACTGGTAAGAAACATGTGTTTACCTCACCTCTCTGACAATGGGCTGGTGTGCCCCATGGGGATTCCTGTCTCTGACCATTGATTTAATAGGAATTTAGGTGAGTAGATGAGAAGTGATGACTAATTTTTAGATAGCTATAGTGAGACGAAATGAATCCCATCCGTCCTGGCACATGATTAATGTTGGAACAGTAAGCACCTTGCACTTTGCTCTTAAATGTTGTAATAATTTTGGTTAGATTTAATGTTTTTTTAAAAAGTGTTCCTGCTTTTATGAAATTGATCCTTGTTAATTATAATCCAATAAATTTTAAAAGAGGCATTAAAGGGTAATGATTTATGTGTCTATGTTCAAAAATCAGAAATCTCAGACAGCAAGCCAGAAAACTCCTACAGAATTCAGAACATACATTTGAGAAGTGATTTTAAATCCCTATGCCAGTCAAGGAGAGGGAAAATGATGTATAAGACATACTGCTATATTGTGACAAACCATAAAGAAGCTTTCAGCTATATAGCATCTTGACAGGCTGTTCAAAATCAAGTGTTTAACTTCACTCTTTACCTTGATAATCAGGTTTCCCTCTTTGCTTCACACATATATTATGCCATATTTAGCACACAAAAGGAAAAAAAAATGTAGTCATTTCTTTAGAGACAGCCAACTTTGTCATGATGCACCTCATCACTTATCTTTTATCGCAAGAAAAGCATCCTGTTCTTGCTTGTATAGGAAACAGATCTTTCCTAGCAGTAGCCCTGATACGTGGAATAGGGACTTATGAGGCTGTAGTCCTACTTCTCAGGAAAAATTGTGTTAATCTGCCAAAAAAAAAAACCCAACCAAACAACAAAACAAAAAACCAATCCCAAACATAACATTTTTTTGTTAAGTCCTGTCTCTCTAAAAATATGGGCTTTACTTACTTCCTCTGAGCAGTGTTCACGTTAGTTACATAATGTTACTGTTCCTTTAATGCTCAAGAAACTTTGTATTCAAAAAGTACTTATAGACTCAAAATAGAAGTCGGGGCATTTCCTGTCATAAACAACATTTCTTTTGCAATGTTCATTCCACAAATTTAGTTATTCATTTCTCAGTCACACCTAGCACGGTAGTCTTTCTGGTCAATAAATACCTACAAGACCTGTTGATTTTCATGCATTATCTACATCATCTGCTTTTCTTAGATTGCCCTCAAATCAACTGTTTTTCAGAGTAGACACCCACCTCCGTGCCCAAATTCAGTGAAGGTGTAAGTGGGAAACAGGGAAGTGCTTCTTTTACTTCAATTTACACATGTACCCTATGCTGTATTTATCTTCCTGGGGAAAAAAAAGTATAAAAATAGACATTACTAGCAATAGGAACTCTGGATGAAGGGACTAACTCAAAAAAATTTGATGTGATTTTGAAAGCACCTATAATATTCAGAAGTCAGGCACATGCTGGTCTTTCTTTGTGTCTTAATAACGAAGCAGTTGACATGTTTCTTGGTAAAAATAACAGCCACTGTACCAAATTCAATCCAGCACTCTACATACAGTGACAGTGACATCTGATGATACTTGTGACAGATTATTATGGTCCTCCATCATAACAGTGCAGCAAAAATTCAAGGCTGCAATAAAAATTAATCTGGCCGTGAAACTGGCCTATAGTTATTTTTTTCCCTCTAACTACTACAACATTGATGTATAGAAGCCATCAAACATGACTTTGTGAGGATATTAGATGTACATAAAACTTGCAGAGAGAAACTGATGGCTGTTACAGAAAACTCAGAAACCATCTACTTAAAGTGTGTTTTTCACATCTCCTGTGTCATTACAGATAGTACCAGGAATAAGAGGTTTGTAGGGTGTTTTGAAAATGTACCACCAGACAGCTGGTAATAACACTTGACCTTTCATACTGAGCCTACTGATTCAAAGTCTGGCCTGAGTCAATCTGACCAAGGAAATTATTCTAATGTAATTGCTTAATTGCTGATTTCAGTAGTTTTAGTGAAAACCCTAAGGATGAAAGTCATCATTACAAAACCATGGCCATCCCTAGGATTCCTCTGGATCCTCAGAAAAGGTGAGGGAGCTGAATACCCAGAAGAAACTGGCATCAAGCTGGGGAAAAGTCAGGGGCACTGTGTGGTGCTGCTGGTGGCAGGGCAGTGTAAGAAGGTACACCTCCTGTTGATGGCAGACTTTTCTCTAAGACCAAAGCAATTAATACTACACTCATTCAGTCAAATACTGACTTCGAAGTCAAAAGGAATACTGTCTCCTGCCACGGAGAGGAATATAAATATAAATATAAAGGGGTGTAAACTATGTCCTTGGGTTTTGCCTCTGTCACTTAATCACTTTTGTATTCTCCGTTAGCAGAGCATCTGCATAATCCATATGTGGCAATAATTTCATGCACAAACTTTAGGACGCACAGTGCTGTAGAAGTTGAACAAACCCTGTCAATCACTGAACACAGGAAAACCTGTTGGTGGAACAAATTCACTGCATGCTTTAACTGTAGCCAAAGAGGCCTCACTTCCCCTAGATTTTCATGGTTTGTTGTTCAACTACAATTTCTTCCATGCAGCTGAAATTTGCTCCAGGTTATATGATGTTTTGTGGTCCATCACAACATGGCATATTACCAATTGATACTATATAATCTATGATGAAAATATGCCTCTAATGCTCCATGACAAAAGGAAAGAACTTGGATGTCTTATTTAAAACAGTAGAGGGGAATTGGAATACAGCTCAGCTCTGTATTTTAAATTTATCCTTTTGGTTAAAGCAAAAGAGATATATAAATAAAAGGTACCTGAAACTTAGATTATTCATAAAATGGACTTAGTGACGTCAGCTCTTCTGAGCTGGCTTGTGTATTTTTTTAACTATTTCCTATCCATACTTATTTCTGTAATAAATGTGCCAGTATATTTTTGGATATGCTTTTATGATATTAAAATCAGCCTTCTGTAAAAATAAACTAGAAAACTTTACCCTTTTCGAAATCAGTGAAAACAGCCCTTCTGACTGCTTAAGACTGCAACGCCACCATTTTTTCACCTTCTTTTAACATTCCACATCATGATCGATGTAATGCCAACACAAAGAAAGGTATATGGTCTCTACTCCAAACAGCAAGCATTGCCAAAGAGAAAATTTTCTGTTATATTCTACAAACGAGTTCCAAACTCAATGGGCATGTGGTTTAAAATAGATTCTTATAGACTTTTTAAATGGTAACCATATATTCTCTCACTGTAATTACTTTTAAAATCTCTATCAGTCTTTTCCCAGGGATCTGCTTATGAATATTAGCCTTATAGTGTTAATACTTCTTGGTTCAGACTTGTTTGTAAGTAGTACTGTGACAGTACAGTATGATAATAATTAATTATAATTTTAAATGCATCCAAATATTTTGAAAAAGAAATAAATAGATATGATTACTGCTTATGATCTACTTAATGCATGTGTAAGTACATGTTTAAATACTTTGCATTTGCAACTGGAACTGAGCCTTTTCATTCTACCTGCAGCTGGGCTATGAACTGAGTGCATAAATAACAGGTGTTCTAGTTTCAGTGACTCATTTCTCAGCTTTCTCAGGGTCATTTAAGCCACTAAATATTTATCAGACATGCTTACAATATAGGGTCTCAAATCAAAACACTATCAATGTGGAATGCTTCATGTTGAGATTAACCAGGCTCTTATTTGAATACTTTTCTTCTGGATCAGCGGCTGCTCTGGAATGGCCAGTGTTCATGGCTATACTGAACAGGCATAAAATTATCTCCTTTTCATTCACCAAAATTTGCCTTTGTTTTCCTGATGCTGCACAATGCATTTTAAGGAGCTGAGGGCCTGGAAACTGTTTTACAGCCTTCTGTGCTTTACAGCTCTTCCCTTTCCTTCCCTCTTCTTCCACCATGTAAGATGGACTGCATTGCATCAGTGCAGTGGCAGATGACCAGCAGTGTCACTACATTTAGCTGTTTGTAATAAATACACCTTGAATGATGGGAAATATTTCTACCTTGGGAGCAAAGTATGATACATTTTTTCTTCTTTTTTTTTCTGCCTGAATAAGCAAGAGACAAGAACTGAGAATCAGCTCCAGGAGTCTTGCATGACTCTGCAAAACATTGCCATTAAACGCTTTTGTCCCTGGCAAAGCTGGGATTATCTGTAGTCATTTAAATTCACTTTTACTCACTGAAGGCTTAATTATTGCATTTTGAGGCATATATTTTTTAGGTATAATTATACAGTTGAAGACATTTCAAGATCATAATTAACTGGAAGAGTGAGAACCAAATCAACACAAAGTCAATCTAAAACATGGTTACTTCACGAGATCAAAACAGCAACTGTAAGGCAGAATTCTTCACTGAATAGGTATATTCCTACATGATTTTGGCCTCTATGCTGTTGAAATTGTAGTCACAGATAAAGAAAAATATCCCTCCTAAAGTCTATAGAAGTCTAAAACGTTAGGGGAGTGACCAGACAATATCATAGAGTTTGGTAAATAGTTTAATAAGGCTACACGTTTTTCAGCATGGTTACAGGAAAACTCATTCATCCACAAATAATGGGTGAAAAAATAAATCTGAAGAAGCCTTAAAGAAATAAATCAGGTGAACAGACTCTCCCATGGTAATGCAATTCTTACACATAATCTGGGAATTTATACTCAAAAAGTGTAGGAAGGTTACACACTTGCTGTGTGCCATCCTGCTTGGACAATAAGCCCAGCTCTAGTGTCTACAATTTGATAAGGATTCTGAAAAATCAAAGACATTTCAGACAAGGTCCTCAAGAACGATTAAAATCGAAATTCTTCCTCATGGAACTCCTGGAATGAACTACTTAAGACCTTGAAACAGGAAAAATTACTGAAGTACCTACCTGGAGAACAGGAATTCAGTAATAACTGGCTCTTTGATCTCACAAATAAAGGTGTGGCACTGTGAAGGCTCAGAAGGCTGTTCTCATTGAATTCAGAAGGGCAAGGCTTCCTGTTCCACTGAAATGACAGAGATATGGCCAGTATTAAAAGTGACAGGATTGAAAGTTCATCGATTTTGGGTTCTTCAGTGGTCCCTTATGACAACTGATTTTCATGCATGAGGTAATTGATTATAGTGAGGACACAATTCTTCCAGCTGCAAAAGGAAAAAGCCTTATGAGCAGGCTTTTGTACTGGAACCCAGACACTTCTTAGACAAGCACAGTTAGAGCATCTCAGCTGGGTGCTGAAATGGGTTAATTCATAGGAACTTCTGAAGTCAGACTGTTCAAAGAACAAAAAGTAAAAGTGAGGTCCTGAAACATAAACGCTCAAATACATTTCTCATGTACACCAACTCTCCAGAGGAGAAACAAGCCCAACACGTGCAGGGTTTTTCGGGGCTAGTCAGCAGTGTTGGGCTGAGATGACAGCACAGAGGCCATCAGCCAGGTGTGAGGTAAATCCAGGATGAAAGTTCAAACAATAATTTAGGCAGAGGGACACCTCCAGCATATCTCAGGGTAGGGCTGGGTGCCTGAGGCTGCGTTGAAATGGGGCCCCTGGGCCATGGGCAGGGCATGGGGAGAGGCCTCAGGCGAGGGTGGCCAGGGCCAGTAAGGTCCTTTGGAGCACAGATGGAAGCCTCATAAGGCTCAGCAATTAACATTGTTTGATTTTATGCCAAAGACTTCCTCAGGAAAGATGTTCTCATCATGACGGCATTTTCTGTCAGGATTGTTAATCTGTATCTCTTACTACCATTTCTGAGAAGGGGTCACCCATCCTTTCACAGCATATTTGAAGAGCAATGTTCTCATACAAGCATGACATTGTCGTCTGAGACCATTATTCCCTGATGCATAGAATCAGTTTATGAAGTGATGGCAGCTCTTGGATCATATCAGTCTTTTTATCCTGCCGTTCTCCTTTCTTTACAGCAGACAGCAGGTTTTAGTAGTTTTCAGCATCCTGTCAAGTAAAATATCAGTGGATGACAACCCAAATTTAATCACTGCCCTTCTGTAATTTAATCTAAATACATATCAGCCTGATTCTGCAGGCTGTTTTACAGTGCTTTATTATTTAGATATTGTTTTCTAAAAACAATTTAGATTTGAGATAACAAGCATTGGCAGTGACATGACTCCTCTCCCCACAAAGTTCATTAAGTTATCTTTATTCTTTAATTAATTTTTGTGGCTTGCGTTTGGTTCTTTCTACACTAGAAGATAATTTGTTATGAATAATTGCCTACTTAGTTGCAATATTTTCCAGTAAATCTATCAGAAGAAAGTGAAAATAGCAGGTTAAGACAAATATTTTCTTCAGCCAGCATAAACAAACCTCTGCCTACTTTGCTCCAGGGGTCCAAACATTTCTGTGGTGCCAATAAGAGCTCTTTCATCTGACTTGGCTTGTATTTCTGGCATGTGCGACAAACTTAAGAATATTTCCTTTTCGTTTCTTATATTTCCAATACCTAAGTTCCCCTTTTCTGGCTTTTGAAATACTTTTTGTGCAATAACTTGGAAACGTTATCTTGATGTATTCAGACAAAATCTCAGCTAGTATTGTGAGGATCATCCATAAATCAAGAGCAACAGCTGGCAATACACTATTAATATGTATTTATTATTTCATACTTTTGTTTTAGATATTGTAATACAACAGTAAAATCAGTACTTTCCTTAGTATCTCACCACCACCAGTAATCCAACTTGCATCTAAGATCAGACAGTTTGGTATTTTTTCTTTATCAGGTCAACAGATGCACAGGCTGCCTTAAGACTTTGATTTGTTGCACTTCTGCTAAACTTTCGTGTGAGGGATGTCTGACCTTTTGAATCAGAGCTGGATACCTGTCCTGGAAACCTCTGCAGTTTGTGCTCTCACACTACTCTCCTCTGTCTTATGGATGCAGCAATGGCTCACAGCAGTATATCTGGTAATGCATAAATGCCCTTTAGAAAACTTAAAATTATTTTTTGGGCCAGATGAAATTGTCATTTGCAGAGCCCCTCTACTGTGAACATTACAACCAATGCATTTTTCCATTCATGTAAATTCAATCTGAAAAAAAGGGAGCATGTGTTCTCCAAAGTGTACTAAGGCTGTTTGTGAAGTGCTTTTGACAATGGCAAGAAGTGGTTTATGATTGCCTTCCATCCACACCTCATAAATTACATTCTCACTAGTAAAGACAGAAACTTGATACATCGAACTACTAATGCCAGAGTCCCTCTCCATTAGCGCTCATCACCATTCTGCATTTGTCAGTCTCTCTGAAGTAGTGACCTCTAATTTTGACAATATAGTTATGAGAAACATGAAAATAAAAAAGAAAATACCTTCTGGCTTGTTAAGGCAGGAAGGTGATGGCTATACTCAGCTATACTTTCATTTCTCTGTAAGTATTGCTGAGTTAGTTTTTGAATGAGATCTGCTATTTCCACTCTATGAAATTTACATTTTTGCTTCTTTTTGCTTTATTCCAGAAGCTTGAAATATTTTCAAAGCTGCCAGGAGTCTGCTGTCAACTGACAGTTTTCCTCACATCAAAGCTTCATCTATGTGTAACTTAACAACCTCTAGACTATCAGCAAGTTGTATTTTCAGGTGAAATATATGTTAAAAACAACTCAGATGGTAATGCTCAAAAACAATGTTTCCCAATAGGGAGGGAAATAGTCAAAAAGCTACTTTATTTTCCTTTCACATCAAGCGTGGAAAAATGTTTCTAACTCTTCTGTACAGAAATGTGACGGGAAATATTCACACTTTACAGGTTTTGGACATATACAGTAGTGAAAGATTCCACCCTCTTTTTCACTGTGCTTCCTGCTCTGGCCAGGAAGTTGCACCCATGCTACCTGCTGTTTCACTTGCTCTCCTCCTGTAGAGCAGTAACTCTGTCCTGTTCCAAAGCAGTTTCTATTTCGGGATGAAGGGTGTCCTCCTAGGAATTTGAACAGGGTGGCATAGGAGAGTTGCAAAAGGAAGGAAATATGATTTTCTCATCTCTGTTCTGAAACTTGCTGAGATCTTCCAAAGTCCTCAGAAGACCAACTCCAGAGCTTCTTCCCTTGCTTTTCAATGTAGTCTCTGCACAAGCGTTAAGTCCTAGATCTTAATTTTGTGTTGCCCATTTAAGCTACCCCTTCACCCCTCAGCCCTGTAACTCAGCCCCTCGACTTCTCTTCCAATGTAAAAGAAGAAAAAAACCTCTAAAAACTCAAGACTCTCTTGGTGAGCTCAAAATTTAGATAGATGTAATTAAGTAAATGTTGCTGCAAGGTTGAAAAGTCTCCTGGTGCCTCACCAGTGTGGGGCGGGCACGAGGGAACCTGTGCTTGTGCCTCTGCTGTGCTAACACAGAGGCTGACAGCCAGGCTGAAATCACCAACAAAGGTGGGCTTGAGCAAAGTATAATTCCGGTACCAAAGGAGATTGTGCATGGGCATACATTTCCTCATGTCAGTTCTGCTGAAGGGTGATGACCTGTTACAAAAAGACTGTAGCAAGCAGCTGGGAAGCTGTAACATCTTATAGCATCTGAGCTGTTCACTAAACAGAGCTAAATGAAAACCCTTACATCAGTCATGACTGCTCATAGTTTCATTTTTCGATTTTGTTGGTTTAAAAACACATCACTCATATTTTTCGTTTTTATATGAAATAATATTTTCCTCAGATTTCTACAGTACTGTCATCATTAGCCTCCTCTACTGATGTTACCTGAAAAGAATTAAAAAATTATTCTGAACCAGCTCTTGTCAGAATTAAAGCCAATTTTTGACTCTTTCTTCCAGACACTACTTATCAATGGAGAAGAGTTACTTACATTTTTCTTGTTGTCTTCCAAATTCATAGAGCTTTAACTCCAGTGCAACTTTTTGCTGCCTTGTTCATTTCTCCCTATGGGAATTTTTTAGTGCATTTTATTGTTGATACCATGTGTGATTCAGTGGTTACTCAGCACCAAATACTCTGATAGAGTTTTGCTTCATTCAGCATCTGAATTTTAACTCTTCAGCACTTGCCACAATCCTCTGTGACCAGTGATCCACCTGAATAAGTACCTTATAAAATACAGTTCCCACATTTTTTCACTTCATAGTGTTTGCATTCATTGACAAACTTTCTGAAAACTATCGTGTTGCAACAGTAAAAGTGAAACTAGGATTTCACTCACCACTTTTCTGACTTACCTTTGACATAGTGCAGTTCATGGGACATTTTTCAAATTTCAGGTGGCATCGACTTGAGGTTTTGGAGGACAGAGGTGTAAGTTCTGTTGACAGAAACTGTGGAAATCCAAGGGCTCGTGAATTGCTGCATGGTAACAACTGAGATGCTCCCAGACAGGCACTGATATATTACTATTGGTTTCTTGTCAAATGTGTTCCCCCCAGTGTAATTATGCACAGAATGTGAATACATTAAACCCATTTCAACTACCACATTTTGCCTCCTCAGCTTTTACAAACAGACCTGAAAAAAACATGCCAACATTTTTTCCTCAGTCTCAAAAAAACCCAGTATCTTTGCTTCCCACCTTTAAAGAAAATCAATATTTGGCAGCTGTCTTATGTTTTTGCCGTGTTCCTGATCCCTCTGTTTTTGGCATTGCCAACACACTCTGCAATATGCTGCAGTGCCCTTAATAACATTTTGGAACAGCCTTGCTAGAAATGCCAGTTCACAGAGGATTGAATTAGCATGCATCATCTACACTGTGGACAGTTATGAGTTTGAGCCTTTCCCAGTATTTTGTTGTTGATATTTCTTTTCAGATGGGTTATACCCATGTACAGAATGTCCCAGTTCTGTGACAGACTTCCATTTCTTGCTTTGCTCTTACATATTTTGGCTTGAGTATTGCTGATGGCGCAAAAAAATTCTGCATTTCTTGACTGACCAGGCGTATCGTTATGGTTATTATTTTAGTTCTGTTTCATGTTCCATTATTAATAAGCATATTTGCCATTTACAGGTTGGTTATCTGTGTCCTTTGGCTGAGTATCAATCATTTTCAGAGCCTGAAACTGGATTCTGAGCCTCCAGCTACCCAGATAAAAATAGGAACTGTAATTTGTCACAGGTCTTTGTTGGAGCAATTCCAGCAATGGACACAACACTAAAAATTACAGAACAACATTAGATTTATGTGAAATGGTGAGAACTCCCTCAACCACTCTCTGGGGTCTGTTTCTAGAGTACTACAATTTGTGACCCTGTGCAACCTTCTATGCCGATTTCTAGATGTTGCTGGTGTAAATATACCTTCATCTACACTTGAGAATTTTGAAATCAAGTTACAATCAATACTTACTCCTTCTTCCCCCTATGGATTTTATAGTAGAAGCATTAGACCAGGTGACACAGAATCATGGATATGCAGGTAGACCAGAAAGCACCTCTGGGTGATGTGCCACCCACCTACCCTGCTCAAGGCAGGACTCATCAGATCAGGTTCCTCTGTGCCCAGTAGAGTCTTGAACAGCTCCAAGGATGGATTCGTTTTCCCATAGTGTCTCTGTCTCTCTTCCAGTACTGGAATAACGTCACTGCAAAAACCCCAAAATTGTATCTAAATGCTCCCCCTCGTAGCCACTGCTTCTCATCCACTTGCTGTGTACCTTCAGGAATAGTCTGGCTCTGTCTCCTTTATGTCTTCTGATCAAGTAGTTGCAGACACAATTTTTAGCTGCAGATTTCCCCTCAGATCTCTATTTTCCAGACTCAACAGGTCCATGACCCAGTGCTTTTCCTCATAGATCATGCGCTTCAGCTCCAGAGCAGCTTGCTGGCCTCCTAAGGACTCAATCCATTATGTCCAAGTCTTTCATTTACTGGAGACCCCCAAACAGGGCATGCTGTTCCAGGCGCAGTCTAACAAGTGACAAATACAGGAGGATCACCTCTCTGGATCTGCTGCCTGCAGTCTTGCCAATACAATACCCAGGATGCTGCTGGTTTTCCCGGCCACAAGGTCACACTGCTGGCCCGTGTTCTACTTCTTGTCCTCCAAGATCACTAGGCCCTTTTCAGAAAAGCTGTTTCCCAGTCAGCCAAACCTTAGTCTGTATTGTTGGATTAGTTTATTCAATCTCAGATGCAAGACTTTGTATTTGCTTTTGTTGAACTTCATGAAAATCCTGTCAACCCATTTCTCCAGGCTGTCAAAGTCCCTCTGAATAGCAGCAACTGCTCCCTCCAGTTAGGAGTCATCTGCACACTTGTTGAGAACACAGCTTATCTCGTCAGCCAGATCATGTGCCTAAACACTGCCATCCCAGTACTGCTTCCTGAGGGACACCACTAGCTAGTGGCCATCATACAACTGACTTTGTGTCACTGATCACGACCTGCTGAGCCCAATATTATAGCCAATTTTCCACTCACCTTATCATCCATTTTCCTAGCCCATATCTCACCAGTTTGGTGATAAGAAGACTACAGGAGATTGTGTCAAAGCTTGCTAAAGTCAAAGTATACAACACACATTGCTCTCCTCTTTTGTACAACATTCTCATAGAAAAGAAATTAGGTTGGTCAGGCATGCTTTGCCCTTGATAAATCTATGCTGACTGCTCACAATAACCTTTTTGTCTTTCATATGTTTAGCAATAGCTTCCAGGAGGATTTGCTCCATAACTGTCTCAGGAACTGAGGTGAGGCTAACCAGCCTGGAGTTACACAGATGCTCTTCCTGACTAGGGGTGCAATGTTATTGGGGACCTCCCCACTTTGAAACCGTCATGACCTTTCAAAAATGTTACCAGCATCACAATGGCTTTACCCATCTCCTCCAGCACCCTTAGGTGCATCCCATGTGAATGTCTGAGTGGGTTAAGAGCTCCCTGATTCCATCTTCTCCTACTGTGGGTACTGCTTCACACCTGCAGACTGCTAGAAGGCTCAGGGACCTGGAGGGCCAGAGGGCAGACTTGCCAAGGAGAACTGAGGAAAAAACACATCAAGCACCTGAGGCTTTTCCATATACCTTGTCATAGGATTTGCTGCCCCACTGAGCAATGCCCATTCTCATTATTCTACATTCTCATTAGTCTTCTTTCTGCTACTGGTGCACTTAAAGAAACATTTCTTATTGCCCTTTTCCTCCCTTGCCAGTTTAAACTGGAGTTAGGCATTGGCTTTCCTGACTGTATTCCTATACGCTTGAACAGCGTCTGTTCATTCCTCCCAAGTAGTCTGTCCCTGCTTCCACCTGCTGTGTACTTCTTGTGTTAGAGCTCAGGCAGGAGCTCCATGTTCATCCATACTGGCTTCGTGCCGTGCTTGCTCAACTTTCTGAACATTGTGCGCTGTTCTTGTGTTCTGAGGAGGCTGTCTTTGAAGATCAGCCAGCTCTCCTGGGGCCTTTTGCCCTGCAGCACAGTTTTCCATGAACAGACTCCCTGAACAGATCTAAATCTGCTCTTCTGAAGTCCAGAGCTGTAATTCAGCTATTTATTTTGCTCACTTCTCTCGGGATCCTAAACTCCAGAGTCTCACAGTCGCTGCAGTCAACACTACCCTTGACCTTCAGGTCCAACTTCTCCTCATTGCTTCACTGATAACTGCTCATCAAGAAAAAGTTTTCAATACAGTCCACAAGTCTCACAGACTGTTTGTGCCATATTATCCTTCCAGCAGTTACTGTGGCGGTCAGAGTCATCTGTGATCACCAGTGTCTCTAATTCTGAGGCATTCTTCAGCTGCCCAAAGAAGGATTGATCTGCCTTCTCTTCCTGACCAAGTTATCTGTAGGGATATCTTCTACAACATTGCCTGTGCAAGTCCATACCCTGATCCTTACTGTTGAGGAGACATAAAGTTCAGTCAGTCCGGGAACAGATGCCTGAGCTTTTGTGGTACAGGGTGGTAAATGGCATGTCATTAGCATGGCATCATGTGCCAGAGCACTTCATTGAGGAGCTGTTAGCATTATCAGCACTTCACCAATGACTGCTGCTGGCAGGCACCAGCTGAAATGGGGAGCAGAGGCTACAGAGCAAAGTGAAATTAGCACTGGCAGAACACAGTTCCACATTACAACACCTAAATTTAAGTGGTGGTTATATAAGGAGGTCTGATCTCAAGGTATCGACACAGGTCTAATCTGCAATGTGGTGCATCTCATTTCTAGGTAAGGCAGCTGACATCAGAGCTGTGGAGATGGGCTCTATTTCATCAGTGAAAAAAAGGAAAGATCCCTGCAGCTGGAAGATGATAACTAATAAAATGCTCACTGTAGAGCCATAAGCATTTGAGCACCTTTAAGAACCAGCTACAGAGAGGCGTGCTGGAAACAGTCCCACGAGAGGCGAGTACCTCTGCAAAGCCTAGAGTTTGTACTGAGCTGGGGGCAATCCAAGGCCCCCAAGGATGAGCTGGTTTGGTATAACACACACTGCTATAGCAACATAACTCAAGCCATTCAAGATGGCTCAGGAATTTAAGTCTGTACATAGACCATTGCAGAGATTTAAAATCTAATGGAAAAAAACCCTCAACCTTTTACTAGCAATAAGGAATACGGATCTAAGTTTCTTTTCTGAAGCTTGGTGGCATTAAAACCTACAGGTATTATAAGACAATATACGTATTGCTATGTTGCACTATTTTTTATTGCAGGAGAAACTAATTCCCATATTTGAAAATTTCTTTCAAAATTATTTACATTCTCCAGAATGTTAAACAATAATATTACACTTCAGATAAAATTTTTCTTTCATGTAAGTGCCATAGGCCTAACTACAACACATTTTTTTTCTCTTTTGGAGGTCTGTCAAGGATTTATGAGCCAGATAGAAATTTTTTTTTTTTCTTTCTGCTCTAAATCTATATGTATTTGTTTTTTCTTCAGCCTTAGACACCGCCTTGTTACACAAGTCGGGAAAAAACCTGGCAAGCTGGTGTTTCTTGTTTTCTTTCTCTCTGTTTTAGTCTCTCTTTCTTCTTTCTTTGTAGTTGCTTATGGGGGTTCTCTTTAACTCTTACAACCCCTGGTCAAACTCCAATTACCTGCCCAGCTCCTTGGACTTTACTTTTGCTTGCTGTTTGCTTCAATAAGCAAGTCAACTGCTTTCTCCTGAGATTATTTCACTAACCCCAGGAAATCTACCCTCAGCTTATCAAGAGTGATAAATGCTTCTCACTCTGCCTGTATGTTGCTATCTGGAACAACGATTCTCAGACATTCCTACAAACCTGCTGGTCTTGTTCTCACCTTCTGTCAGCGTGGCTGAATTCAGGCTTTTTCCCATCCTTTTCCTTGATTATTCAGGACTTTGCTAATGGTCCACTGTGCTCACTATTTCAGTTTAAGGTTCTGATTATTCAGATATTTTGGAAGTCAGGATACTGATCCTACAGTTCATAATTTCTCCAGCAAACACGGGTCATACATATATGTGCACAGAATTTTGCCCTTTAAAATAAAGAAATGTCTATATATAAAAGGAAGTACATTTTTGGTACATTTCTATATCTGTTACAATAACAGAAATGGTTCTTGTGCTTGATTATCACAAAAGCTATCAAGTGCCTTCGCCACTGGAATCCACAGTAATATTATTTCTGAAACACCCTTTTGCAAAATTTCATGATCCAGTGTGTGACAGTAACTACAAACAACTGTAAAATATTAAGTTCTTCCACAAAAGCCCATACTAATACCAAATGACACTCAGTCTACTGTATGTACTGTAAAATCACCCTTTGTGATGGTTGATAATAGGTGCAGGTGGTTTATGTGTACAAAAAGAACTCACAATAAAAACACAACATTAAGATCAGGCTGACATTAGGAATGAGTGTAGATTTTGGCAGCTAACTTAAATCATAAAATTAATTGAATCACATTTTTCATTGCCTGTTTTGTGAGTATTTTCCTTAATCTGCTGAACCCCAGTTTAATTTCTCATCCTGGAGTATCAGAAATGGTTTTTGCAAGAAGGGTGTCAGAGAAGCATGTCTGTGTTAATTCAGACAAATCACCCTCCTCCCTCCCAAAAATAAAGGGTCTTGGGAAAACCATTCTGAGACCTTGACTGCTGTAAAGAGGAGCAATATTACCTTTGCATTCCTGTCTGGAGGATATATGACATACCTAGGAAGAGCCTGGCTAACTTGCACAGCTGTAGGTAAGAGACCCATGCGATACCTTGCCACAGTTTACAGAAGCTTCAGCTTTCACTTCAGCTTTCACTTCAGATGTAGCTTAATCTCAGTTTAGTGATTTTTTAAAAAGATGTTTTATGTTGGTTTGTTTTACCCACAGAGTTGTTTATGTAAATGCGTAAGCTATTACTCAATATTGCTTCCTACAAAGAAAAACCAAAAAAGCCCCAAACACAACAACACAGTAAAAAACCCAGCTTGGCTTATCTTTCATTATGAATGTACCACATTCTTCCTGTAGTATCTCTCTCCAAAAATCACACAGCCTGGAACTGCTTCTGGTAGTTTTACTTAGAGCTCTGTGCCTCCTTACAGAATTGCATTTATTTCAATGATGCCACCTCTGGATAGAAATGTACTCAATATAAATTAAGCTAGCCAAAACCTGGGTCACTGACATGGTTAATGATTTATTGTGCAGGCTTTCAGTGCATCCTTCTCACAGAAACAATCTCTTATAATGTCAAACTTAGGACTGTATGGAGAAATTTCTGGCATGTATCACAAGCACTTTTAGAACATCGGTAACAAGAGGTATGAGGCTATTAAAGCAGTT
Organism: Origma solitaria; assembly: GCA_013397895.1. Classification (NCBI taxonomy): domain Eukaryota; kingdom Metazoa; phylum Chordata; class Aves; order Passeriformes; family Acanthizidae; genus Origma; species Origma solitaria. The sequence goes on from VZRL01003085.1 coordinate 248,715, forward strand.
TTTTACTCCAAAGACAGAAACTATATAATGCACACCCCAAATCGTACAGGCACAGGTGATTAAGCTGGCCAATTTATGTGCTCATGTATTCCAGTGAAATCCTAATAATTTCACTCATTTCAGTAGGCTTTCTCTAGTCTTGAATATTGCAAAGGAGAATCTGAGCAGTGTGCATGCATTAGTGATGCAGATTCATTAGTGTCAGAAAATTACTTTAGTGTAGTGCCTGAAAATTACTTCCTCACTTGGTAAGCCTGCCTTGCCAGGAGGAAGATATTTACTTTAAACAAAACCCAAACTGGGAGCTGAAGATTTCTCATGATCAAATCTGTCAGCTTGAAAGACATCCTTTTTTTAGTTTCCTGCCTCCCACCACATGCCCACTATATTTGAGTCTCACAGATTAGAAAATATTGCTTTGTAATATGGATTCATGACAAGTTTTTTTCATCCAAATTAACCTTTGCAAGCTCCATTACTTTCCTGTCAACTTTCTGGTTACTGTCATAATCAGATTTCTGAAGGTTTAGTTATATTTGAAAGACACAAAACTGCAATGGGCTTTTAATCACTCTAGCCAGAGCTCTGGAAGAATGCTGTCATGAATATTGAGTGGGCACATGCTGGTATATGCTGCAAAATGGTAATGACAGAGGTCTCTTTCTGTAGCTGTCCAGACTTGTTGGCTCATTGGGAGAAGAAGTATGGTCACTATCTCTCCTCATATCCACTTGTATCACAATATGAAGGCAAACTGCTCTTAAAAAATTCTTAAAATAATTTTAAGCAAGAAATTCTGTTTACAGAGTTTGTAAGCTAAGGAAGAAAAATTCTGCATTAAACATCTAAATATGTAACTTAACAAGCTAGGATTGAGCAAGTAATTTTGTATCTCCTTTGGAGAGAGAAAGCAAATCTTTCATTTCCTCTCAAATCCTTCAAATGCGGATTGAATATGAGCTTGAGGACAGAGAGATGGTCAATTGCCTCTGAAAAGCCAGGGAAAGCTGTTAAGATGCACTGGGAGTTGGATTCTGAGAAGGCCTGGTTTCATGATGAAGGGAAAGGGCCAACTGCCAGCAGACCAAGTGCCCTAAAGACAGACTTACAGGAAAACACACATTTGAATTTGTCTCCACCAGTCAAGTTTTTGCTCTTGAAATGAGGTATGTTAATGATTATTGTATGAATTAAACAAGCAATGGTATCCCAGGAGCTTAGAAAGCTTAACTGTTGGTTGTGTTATAGGGTTACTTTTAAAGGAACTGCAAGGTAATCTGAAGCTATAAGAATACGCTGGACATCTCATTCAAAAAAATTAACAGACTGGATTCCATGCATTTCTAGAGTTGGGAACCCCAACTCTGATGATACTGTGGATTGCCATAATATATCTGAGATATCTCCAACACACAGCTCACTCTATGTAAAATTGCCAAGGACAATGCTTGTGAAGAAGACAGACATAAATTTAGTTAGCCTTGCTTGTGCTTTAGCTTCTCTGCTACTGCTTTCTTCAGATAAAGTGAGGGGTATAACTGTGGGTCTGCACAGTCTGACGAAACATTAAAGCAGTGGAAAACTTTGGCTTGTTTAAAATCACACTGAAAACAGCTACAGTTAATGTGTGTAAGAGATTTATTGTAAATATAGTGTCTACTGTGGAAAGATGTTCTTTTGAAAAAATACCATGAAAGCAAAAGGCAATATACAGTTTGTGAGTTTGCTACAGTAAAGGGGGTATCTGAAATTGTAAGTAATTTCTTTGGTTTTACCAACTTTTATCTCACCAGAAGTTACAACAGTGTATATGTTCACTACATCTCCATGAAAATTCCTTTCAGACTTTAACTTTACATTCCTCCACTTAGATTTATTTCAGATAATCACAGCATTTTTTACAAACTGTGCTTGAAAATTATTTTGTAAAACTGCTGGTTTTGTCAATCAATCTGTAATATTTCTTCTGACTTTTACAAATGCCAAACATATTTGAACTCTTACATTTTCTTTAAAATACATGTTTTAAAGTAATGGTAAAAATAATTACTCTCATCTCATACAGCTCAGTAACTGCATAAAAATAAATTACATATTTCTTACTTTGCTTACATACATTTGCATCAGTCGCAAGCAGTGTTTTTCCAGGTACTGAGGGTAGAGACCAGGGGTTCTGCTGCCCATCCCAGGTGAGTTCACTTATACTCAAGAGACTCCATGCACAAAGCTGATGCCTGTACCCTAATCCAAGACTTGGTTACATATTCAAACTGAATGTGGTATGATTCTCAAAAAGGGTACTGAATAGGGAGTTTATAGAGCTCCCTCCCTGACAAGAGGATCTCAGCGGAGTTTTCTGGGCTAAGAGACCACAGTGCCAACAAAGCACAAGGCAGTGCCCAGCTTTGCTCCAGCCCTGAGGCCAGGCAGCATCATGCAGAGGGAGATTTTTGAATGATTGATAGTGCGTGGACCATCAGTGCCTAATAGATGCTTATACCTTTGGGGAAAAAATCCCCTGCTTTCTGTATTTTCAACAAGTGGGCTCAATCTTCTCTTTTCACAACAACAGCAGAAATGCTGCTAGGTGCACCTGAAGGAATCCTGTCTGGCAGAAATGATGCATAGGGAACTCAGTCCGTCAGTGTGCCCGCAATGATCCAGTTCAATCCATCGAAAATGCAGACTAAAGGCTGTAATGTTCTGCTAATGAATTGTTCTCTACAGAACATTTTCCTATGCCTTGCTGCTTAAAGTGACCACTCCTTTGCTGATCTGCAAAAACTACTCTTGTGCTGCTCTGTATCACCATTGGTACCTTTGGAAGCCGTGCCTGTAGAAATCATTCTGAGGATCAATTACTCCCAGGAGAATTAATTCAGTATCTGATCCCACCATGTCCTGCATGCCCTTGGCTCCCCGCTGGGGATATGCTCAGTGACAAGTAGAATCAGAAGACCTCAAGGCCTGCTCTCGGTCTTGCAAAAATCAACTGCAGAACTTCAAATGCCTTGTGCTGGTGAAGATTCAGAGTCTCCCTGGGAAGAAGAGGTTACAAAAGAGCAAACCTGTGTTATCTTTGCACAAAAGATTGCTCGGTGCCACTGTGTAATGCAAAAACTCACCAGAAATTTTCTTTAGGCTTACACACAAAATAATTTTACACAGAGAATACTATAATGATGGCTAATAGTGTATCTCCAAAATACCATGTAAAATACATAAGGCTGAGATCAATGGTGACAAAAATGCACTGAAATGACAGCCTTTCAGTTCAAACAAAGCACAGTATTAAAATTCTGGTGGGTGTGTTTGGAAACAAAAATGGTCAGCTTCTGACTGATGGAGTCACCTCCCTGGCTGAGTGTCAAAATAGGTCAATGGAGCTTTCTTTTCACAATAGCTAGAAGTAAATGGAAACTTTGCTGTGTTCCAGCCTAGATCAGTAGGGAAAGAGACATTGTCCCTGACGTAGCTTTTACATTTGTTACATGACACTCAGTGATATTAAATAACTGCTGTCAGGTTTTCAGCAAAAGAAAAGAGTCTTTTCCCCGCAGATGGCACCACCCCTTGCATGCTTGCACCTCAAACCCTACAGCCCAGCAATGTAGAACACTGCAGCACCTCAAGGTTCAGCTCAGCCGAGCGTGGCAAGGTCAGTCAGCAGAGCAGGAGGAGGGCAGGGGAGGAAGGTGGGGGTGGAGACGGCAGCCTGACCATAACTCGAGCCACAAGGGCTCAGTTTCTAATGGCAACAATCTCAAAAGCTTCTCTCTGCACAGCTTCATAATTAAGTGTTAAATAAAAGTGCTGTGCTGCGAACACTGCATCCTCCCTTACAAATTCTGACTTCATTTTCAGACCTGGTAATCTATTAAATAATTCAGTCCAAAAATTTCTAGCACTTAAGCAGGAACTGTAAAATTAAGGCATAGTCCGGATCTCAACATTGTTAAACACAGTGATTTCCTTCACCAAGTATGGCTCATGTTCACTGTGTTCCTACTACTTGGAACCACATCTCCATATTAATACTTTGCTAGGACATTTTCTAAATGCACGTGTAGCTTCATCGTAAAAAGACAAACTTGATCAGAATAATAGATTACAACCACAGGACGTGTGCACAGAAAGGTGCAAATGGAATGAAAGTCAAACAAGAAGTGTAACTTCTTTTTCAAACTTACAGCAGAGTTTTTCCCAAACATGAAGAATAACCCTTTTAAAAACAGGCTCTCAGTTGCACAACAAATCTGCAACAAAGCAAGGCTACCAGCAAATACTCAGTGATGGAGTATTTTTAAAGGAAACGCAGAACTCATACCATAGTAGCCAACTAAAAAGTAATGCCTCAAAACATCCAAATGAGAACATATTATTCATCATAATGCTTTCATGATTACAATTAGCACAAACACATTTGCAATGCTTCCAAACATTGGTGGGAATGTTGATATGTTTATGTCTGTGTAACAGAGATTTGTGTATTTTCCATAGAGCAAACTATTATTTTTCACTCTAGGAACAGGAAACAGGAAAGCAAACATTGCAAAGAAAGGTTGATCTACTATCTGGTTTACAGCTATCACTATTTTTATCCATTTGAAGAGAATTATATATAATCCACATTAAAGTGAGATTTTAACATTTAGTACAGGATTCCACCATGTTACAGATGCTACCAAAACTGTTCAGTGCATGCCCTGGACACATATATTTCAGTGTAGGGTGGATTAGTGTACTGAATGAGGTGTGGTTCCCAGAATGGTTACGGCCGAGGTTACTTCTCGCCTTTGAGTTCCTCAGGTACAGGTGTACCCAGGGTGCCCACAGCACCATACCTGGTTTCTCAGGTAACTGCTCAGAATTTTCGGCTCTCCCTTTTCCCTTTGTGTGTATGTGTGTGCCTCTAGGTGTGGTGGTAATGAAGGGAGGAGGGGTGGAAGAAAAGAGGGTAGGGCTCGGTATGTCTTCCACGACTCTCCTAAAGCTTCTCAAGAGCTAAAATAATGGGAATATTTTTCGTTTTCTTTTTGGGGAAAAGGACTAACATTAATTAAACAAGGCAGCTTTTCCCATTCAGCGAGAGGCGTTCAATAGGAGAGTTTTGGCTTCTAGCCACTAGAGGAGGGAAAAAAAAAAAAAAA
>VZRL01003085.1:254399-334899 GCA_013397895.1 Origma solitaria
CCGCACCGCTGCGCCGAGCGCTCGGACGCCGCGGAGGCTCCGGCGGCCCCGCCCCGAGGCAGCGGGATGCCCCCAGATGGCAGTCCTGCTTCTGTGCCCTGCTAGGGTAGCGCGATGGAGACGCTGCCGCCGCTTCGCTCGGCTGAACGCTGCTAAGCGCCCCCCCTTCGCTAGTGCAGCTGGAGGGCTGACACAAAAATCCCTTCTGCAGAGGTTTCCGCAGCGTCTCGCTGCCCTTCCCCGGCTCGCTGGGTTAGCTGAGGGCTCCGCACGCTGAGTAAGGGATAGGCGGCTGATCTGCTCTTTCAGCTGAAAACCCTGGGCGGCTGTGCCTGGGTGCTGCTGATCCCAGGTTGAGCCCCTGCCGATGACTCACTGTGTGCGGACATCTGCTCGGGGAGCTGCTGCGCTCCCTCCTGTGTCCTGGAGCTGGATTTCCATACTGACGTTTTCAGCTCCGGACAGAGTCGTATTTAGAAACAATTTTCTGCTGGGAAGAGTTAAACTGCCGGCTTTATACAGTTATATAATATTTCTGGGGTTTGCGTGTTGAGTTTTTTTTCCCCTTTAAAATTTGTCATCGCAGACTGAAAATAAAGCAGAAGAGAGCAGAAAAAAATATCTGGGCTGAACTGCACTATGAGATCATTCGTGGGATAGGTTTTGATTTAGTAAGCTATTTAAGATGAAATTGGAGAGGGGAAAAAAAGAGGATAGGGGATTAAACAGTACTTTTAAATAAAAGCTGAAAGTCAGCAAAATAAGACTTAAGCTAAATAGCATAAATTAATTTCATTAGGAATTGTGCTACTGTAAAAGCAATAAGCAGTTCAGTCTAAGGGGGGGCTGTGTACCCTTCAGAAGAATCATGTTATGTACGCTCAGTCATAAATTAAAGTGAAGCCCTGGCGCTCAGAAGAGTGGCACTGCTTTCCTGTGTGCTTTTATTGTATCTCATGACTTAGTGTACCATGTCATTTGCATTACGTAATACCTAAAAACCCCCAAAATACTAAGTCTCTTAAGAGATTGCTGTTTATTTAAATACCTGATCCCGAGCATTTAAGAGGGTGATACCAGCTAATCCTCACTTTCCGATTTCCTAGGTAAATGATTTTAGGTATCATTTGTATTTTAAAAAAACCTGCCACTCTCAACTGGCTTTCTGGTTGTACTTAGCGATGTATCGCTATTGTACTTAGCAAGGTTGCTATCATACAAAATGAATGAAAAGTGACAAAAAGCAGAGATTGAGGAAGAGCACTGGGAATTTTAAAAGACTTTCAGTTCAGCACTGCCATTTTTCTCTTTCACTGTATTCTCACCAGCAGCTTAAACAACTACTGCAGGCAAACCAGGTTGTGCAGGTGGAGGCGGTGTTTAGCAAGGCATGCTGCTTTAGTACGTCACCTGTAAAACAAGATGATCTGTGATGTTTGGATAAATGATAAGTGCAGTTGTTCTTACTACTTTCTTTGTCAACTGCATTATCTGAAGTGTAGCTTGGGGTATCCACCTAGGAGTTAAGCAGTAAGTGTTCTGTCAGTATTCATGAAGCTGGGGTAGTCTTCCTTTGTGAGTTACTTGTTAAAAGCACTGCTTTTTGTCAAGCAAATCAAGACAAGTCATGCCTACAATTTTTTTTCTGTGACACTCTGTAGAAAGGGAATATTACATTAGGGAGTTACAGAAGTATATGTGGGTGTGGTGGGGAGGGAGGAGCACTGTCTGGAGAAGAAGTTTCAGAGAAACTCAGAGAAGGTCCAGCCAGGATGCTGATGGGGTCATAAGAGAAACAGAACTGAGAAAGACTCTAGAAGCTTTACCAGAGACCTACTGCGTGTCCCCAACATTTCAAAATGGGATTTTAACTTTGAGAAATAAGTACAAAAATGAATTATCTATACTCTGTGGTTCCCAAGGTATTTGAGAATGCCTTTAATGTTTCCACTCTGAAAGAGGGTTGGTTCTTTTCTCTGCACACTGCATTTCAAAGGCAGTCCCCTAGAGTGAGGTTCAGCTTTGGCTTCAAGCACAGAAATTTAGTTACGAGAATGTGAGTGCGGTACCTTAACTTTCCATTGCAGACAGTGGGGGTGGGTTTCATGTTCCTCTGCAGGAGATGTTCAAACCTTGTGCTTTCATACATTGAAAGGAGGCCTTTGGATACAGCGCCATGTGACTTCTGGAGAGACAGCTAGAGGCCAGGCAGGGTTAGCCAAGACAGCTCCATTGGCACAAGATGCCTATTTAAGCAACTGAAACTAACCCAATATGCTCAAAGGAATTTGCACCCTAAAGTAGGTACTTTGATTTGGTCAGCTCCACTGCTTGCACTGGCAAGACCTGTAGTGACCATGATAGTGACTTGGACACCTAGCTCACACCAAGGCGTCTGTGCTTAGGACCTTAAATTCAGGTGTTGGATTCTATCCTTGGAGACCTAATTTACTTCACTAAAGACTTGTGGGTAGTGCTGTGTGAGACAGCTGTACACCACTGTCAGTTAGCACATGGGACTCCTAAGTAAGACCCACATCTTTTGGAGTGGCAGCCAGTCCATGCATGCAGCCTCTCTGGAACTCCTTTCCTCTGAAAAATTGCCTCTGAAAACTCAGTTCTTCAATCATTTTCTGAGAAAACACCTCTCTTTAAGTTTCCCTTTTTCCATCTGCAACGTTTTATAAACAGCCTCAGTCTTTTCTAAGAATTCAAAGCTATCTAAGCCTTAGTATGAAAGAACTAAAACAAGACCTTTATTTTCCAGATTCTTTATTGCTATAGAAAGCAGACCCTTGTTAAATGGATGAAAAGTGTTGGGAAGGGAACCTGGGTGTCGTTTAAGAAACTGAAAAATGTGAGAAGATGAAAACTTGCTGTTCTGTGAAGTTAAATGTTGATCAAAACTTTTGCAAGACAGGGCGGAAAGCACTTGTGGTTTCATTCAGGAAAGGACTGGAAATGAAGAAGGGTGAAGGAAAATCTGTGACAATAACAGCAAAATAAAAGTATACAAACACTGGGAAGAAGTCTGAGTAAAATAACAAGCAAACATGCTTTTCTAAAAAGGCAACACAGTGAAAGAAAATGTAGTACATATGGGACACATCCTCAGAGATGTTCACTATTGAGCTTAACATTGATTTGAATAGAAGGGTGGGAGAAGACCAATCCCTAGCTGTAGGGATCTCCTACCACTTCTTTATGACATTTCTTTATTTCCATCCCCTCAGAGAAACCTCACTGTTAGCTCCAGAATTTCTCTTATTCTTCCATATTTTTTTTTCCTTTGAAAATGAAAAAAAGTTCCTCTACCTTCAGAGGACTTCTTTTATGTGACAGAGTTGGGTCATCTTTTTATTCTTTTCAATATTTTACAAGAGACTTCAGAGATTCTTTAAGTTTTAGGATTGAGAGAGAAGCAACTCAACCTTATGCTTTTGTGCCAAGAAACAATGCACTTTCCCTGGTGCAATTTTTAAGCTAGCCATTCGAATCCTCCAACCTTTTCACTTTTTCACATCAATATCAGCTTGAACTCTCAGCTGCCATAGATACTATCATGGCACTGAAGGCAATAAAAGAGTTAAAGCATCTACAGCAGGACTTCAGTGGAATTGCATTGCCTGAGCCTGAACTGGTGGTCCAAAAGCCAGCTGTTAATCTGCTGCCTAGCTTGATTAGATGCCTTTTTGTAGCACTGTGAAGTTCTCGAGACACTTAGAGCCAAATTAAAGAACTCAATACCTTTCTTTTGTCTGAATAAGGGGAAGTTTGGGAAAGCAGGCTGTGCTCCATCTACAAACGCTTGAGGGACCTAATATGTCAAATTTTTTTGGAGCGTGCCTAATGGATTAGTCCTCACAAAAATGCAATGGATGCTTTCCCCTGAAACACAGCTGAAGAGGAGGCAGAAGTGCTTCCGTGCCAACTACACATACACGCATGCATGCACAGCACACCAGATACATCGCCAAATGTTCAGGACACTCTCACCCCCAGGAATGGGGAATGTAACGCTTTTCTCAGCCTGAAAAATTCAATGGACATTGACTGTGTTTCACTCAGTTAATAGTGTTCTGCTAGAGGTAAGGACCGAAGCCTACAGATGTCACTTTCCTGCTGATCACCATAGCCTCTGAATTACAATGTCATGACGTATCAATGCTCTTCCCTGCTTTGCTGTACAGAAGGATGGAAAATCCACCCATTCTATTTAGTTATGTGACTGATTATTAAAACCCTTATTGATCAGATGGGAGATGTGAGTTGCGCTGTTTGCTGGGAGAACCTGGAACCTGAATCTTTGAATTGAAGTGTGGACACCATACCTTATGTTAAAAGTGGGTGTTGGCACCACTTCTAGTTGCATTTTAAAAACAACAAAAAACCAAACCAAAATAAAAAACCCACCAATCCAAACACATGAGTTCTGTTGCATTTCCTCAAGAAGGAATCAGGATACCATGTCTTCAAAAGACAGAGGAACTTTTCTATAGTCTTAATCTACGTTCTATATAGGGATAGATGTAAGGTAGTCTTGTGTTGTCAGTGTTTCTTACTCCTTGGCTCTCAGTGGCTCCTCATGCAGCGTGCTGGCTGTTTGAGAACATTGTTGAGAAGTTCCGAAGGATTCCTGCCTGGAGAATAGCTGCTTAACATAGATTTTGAGGTAAAAAGCATGGACATGCTGCATCTTAGTGTGAAGTGACCACATTATTATCCACTCTTTCTTAAACTGTTTTTGTTAGAAATGTTGCCCTAAATTTTCCTCTTCCTGCACATACTTCTCTTTTTCAAATCAATGAAAGGAGATATTTCTTTGATCAGGCTCAACCTTTTCATAGATGTCCAGTCATCCTTCATTGCCATGTGACTTTGTGATGAGCTTTAATCGTCTTACCAGGTGGTCGACTGTTTGGTTACTGGCCCTACTTGGGTGGGCTGGGCATGTCATGTGTATCCATCTGAAGAAGAAATTATCGAGGGATAACAATCTTCTACTGTTTGCCCTACATCAGTTCAAACTGGAGGTAAAACATCTGGAGAGGCACAGACCAACCTTGTACTCAAAATGTTTGCAGAGAAACAGAGAACAGAAGAAAAATATTTATGAATGGTCCACTGCCTGGCTGACAATGCTTTTAAAACTAGTAGCTACCTGCAAAATTGTAAAATGTTTTCATCTGATTAAATATTGTTTTCTCTCTCTGAAAAAATCATTTTTATGAAATTTTTCTACTGTACATTCTGAAAGGGCAGTTTCTCCTTTACTGCTTTAGAAATTTGAATCTGAACTTAGCCAGAGAGAACATCCCTCTATATTTAAATTCTGACACCCCATGGGCTTTATGTTTTCCCTGTGTCCATCTGCTGACAGGAGGAGTTTGAGCTAGTGTTTGAATTTGCATGCTAGGGGCATGTGGAGAAACAAATTGCCAGATAAGAAATTACCATTCTTCAGATTTCTCTTTCTTTTATTTTCCTTTTCTTTCCCGGTAAGAGGCACAAAGATAAGTGGCAGCACATGGCTTGTAGCTGCCCTATTATAGCAGGCCTCCCAGAGGCCAGTTCAAAAGTCATAGTTCTGATACTAGCTAATCTGGCAAGGGGATTTTGATGGGTGGATGTGAGAATAACATCTGCCTTTCAAATCTTATGCATGCCAACATAGGCATGTGAGGTTTTTTGTTGTTCCAAGAGCCTCTCGAGCATAGAGAAGGTAAAAGTCCTATGAATTGGAACCACCTGCTTGAACTAATGTTTTGGCAAGCTCCTGTTTTCCTGGAGCTGGTTCAGAGTATTCTGGGCTATGTGGAATGGGAAAAATCCACAAAAATTACTTACTGCCCCATAAATATTTTCAATACTGTTGTGCTCAGATGGGAAGAGTGTCGAGAACAAGGCTAGTAAGTGTGAACCACATACTGTGTTGGTGCAACCACTGCCTTTACTTTGTAGTCTATTGTATTTTTGTCTGAGAGAAGAGAAATAGAGCTTAGAGATCAAGAGGCAAGCAGCTTTCAAACCTGATGCTGCAAAGAGCACAGAGGATTCATTTTCTCTTTTCCTGAATCCTCTATTGCATGGTCTCAATATTGGTTTTGGAGAGCTGAAGTGGATAATGTTGAAAGTTTCTGAGTGGCCTGTTACACTTAGATTTGTGTATACAGCCTGTACATCTCTCACACCACACCACTTTAGTGTGAAGAGCTTCTTTTTAAACCAGAGGCTTTTTATGGACCTTATAAAGTAGCCCTGCTGAAGGTTTGCTTGCTTATCCTTCAAAAGAGATACTATGGAATGTCCTTGAATACTTGTGAATTTGTGTTAAAAATGGCAAACTTTTGAAAAGAGCACATTTTCTATACATTTTATTTTCTCAAGCTGGATCAAAACCATATCTACCACTCACAAAATCAAGTTGTACCTCATCACTTAGATAATTAAAAATGGAACCATGTAAGTTCTTAAAACCATGGAGCTAAAATGTGCTATAAAAGGTATGTAAAACAAACCAAAGGTCTCCTTGATCTGAGGACACTCATAGCCCTTTTGAGTGCTAACATGCCCATAAATACTTAATTTATGCAAAGTGAAATGTTCTACAGAGAGAACTAGAAAGTCGAAGGCAGAAGGCCATTGAACAGACCAGTTAGGATGTTTCCCAGGAGGTTCAGATGGCTGCTCTGAATCAGGCAGGAGAGATGTTAATGCCCATTTCTCTGTAGCTTTCAGTCAGCGCATGCAGTGTTATTACTTTTATGAATTTTTAAAGTGATGTGGACAGTCTTAGATTTTTCTACTCAGCTTTTCTTGGTTGGTCAGATTTTTTTCTGAGCTTCTCCACCAGCTGTAGAGGAAGTGTAGCTGAAATAGGTTTCTAACATATGTGTCCAGATGCATAAAGCTGTGTGACATGACTGTGAGCTCTTGAGGATATCGCACTTCCTTTTGTTAGAAATTCCTATAATTAGAGTGATAACTCAGGGTCAATCAGAAAGTTTAATGTGACCTCAAAGTATTTATCTTTTAATTACTCAATTACTGTGGATTTTAAAGAAGGGTTACTTTAATCACAGCTCGTGTGTGCTTTTCAGCTTCCCGAGTATGAATAGATTCCAGCATTGACTTTTCCTTTGTCCTTTTTGGTGTATTTGCTGGATTAAAATTGTATGTTATTCCTTCTTTAAAGTGGGTACTTATGATCTATCTTTCCTTGGCATTAGCACCAGTACTGGCACTTTATAGTGCCTCAAGCATTTAATCACATCCTTCCTCTGAACTTTAATCTGGTGGGCATAATTTACCTCTCCAGGGAAAAGTTAAGTACATAAAACAATTTTAAAAAACATTGAGAGCCTGTTTGCCCTTAATTAGAAAGCACAAGGGATGTATGAACTCAGACAAAACAATAAGATTCATGTATGCCATTTTGACTTAATTTTGTTACTACTCTTGGGCATTCTTTGGAGGATGTGATCAACATCCTCCAGTGTACGCTAAATTTCCTTCCATGAGATGCTTGCCAACCTACATCATGGAGTAAGTTCATACCTCTGCTGGAGAAATGGGTCATTTTCCATTCATGCAGTGTGTTCATTCACTCACTCATTAAAATTACCAGTTATCCTTTTTATTACAGACACTAATTCTCTTTGTCAAATGACACCATAGCATTTTCTTTACAGGTGACTGAAGGCTATCACCTGTTCGTGAATTGTTGGTCTCTTCAAGTTCAGACTGAAAAAACTGGTGTTTGCCTGAATGATAGCTTTTTTTTTCTGTGCTGATAGGATAATCATATTTCAGCAGCTGTTGATTGTTAGCCTGTGCTAGAGTGTCTCTTGTCCAGATCTCTGGGTTTTAAGTCAGTAGGAGGGCAAAAGATAGCAGGGATTCTAAACACAGTCCACATTCAAATTTGCACTCTGACATAGCACTCTTAACTCTCTTGATATAGAGAGATTCCCAAGTTGTCTGTGCTAGGGGTTTTACAGAGCTGCTGAGGATTGACATTTCTTGTGGTTTTCAGTTCATAGTTTGGTATCTCAGCATGCCTGAAAATTAGGGCAATGTTTTTCTAGATGTCCATGTGAGAAGGGTCCACAACAAAGGTCATCTCAACCATTTAACCCACCGGGATACTCATCATTGTGGCATTGTGAGTGCTGAAGTTATGATATGGTTAATAAGATACCTTGGATTACTTTAGAGGCTTGCTGAAATTAACTGATTCCATCAGTGCAGAGTTCTGCACTGATTCCATCAGGTTGCTGAAGTTCTTAATCCAAGTGCAGATGCTTCTGGCATTGTGTGACAGCTGGAAGAATTTCTTAAAATTTAAGTGTGTACATAATCATTTAGGTTATTTTCACAGTGTTTAATATCTAAGGTTCCCCATAGATTATAATCTTGAAAACTGCATTCGTGAACACTCCAGAAAATTGTTAAAAAGATCCTGAAAATTTAATACAAAACTGGAAGTTAGTATTTTAAACAAGAAAGAAAACAACTTTACTAAATCATACTAGGATAAACATGTATAGAAATTTTCACAAAAAACAAACATTACTTACAGTTTCCTCTGCTGTTAAAAAAATCTGATACAGAAGAAAAAATAAATATATTACTACATTTTAATTCAGAATTTATCCTTATCTTTCTTCGGTACCCACAAAAATGATACCAAAGAATCCAAACACACGGAGAGGAGTATGATTTAATGCCTGGAATAATCAGAAAAAATATCCTGCCATCTCAAATCAAATTTACCCTGTATATTATGGTGAAATTCTATAAGAAAAAACAAAGAAGCTGTCATCACATCTAATGGCTTTCTTACATTCAGAATCCCCTCTGGAATAATAATTACATCAGTGTATCCGTACTGATGTATCTCTGCTCTGCCTGCTCCCACTGTTGTGCCTGCACTGTTAGATGTTACCTATGATTTATGTCAGGTGTCTATACCGTGCTGTGCTGCATTGGTGGCTGCACATTTCCATATGGATGAGTATCCCGGTGTTTCTGGCACTGCTCCCGGGCCCTGCTGAATTCCAGGCCATTTTTATACTAGATTGCAAGGTATGTTTAGGAGGCATGGGGAATTGTGGGGATGGGAATCAATTGCTTGTAATTGAGTTCTGCTCTATCTCACAACTCATTTGGCTGATCAAACAGTGTGCCCAAGCACATATATATACATTTATATATATATATATATTTACCCAAATACATATCCTTGGGTAAATTTTCACTACAAGCTTTGTGTGCAGATTATTCTAACTGTGCGCCTGAGACATTTTAGATATTAATTAAAGTGCTTCAAGCTCTTAAAAAGTTCATTGAGTTTTAAGAAGCTGTAAATCAAGGTCCCTCGTTAAGAGTGGGGAATCCAATGGAATCAGTAATTTATGTCATACTACAATGACATCTATATCTGCTTGACAGTCTTGGATATCTTTTAATGCCTTAAATAACTTAATGGAAAGTGTACACTAGCTTTGGGCTAATAATGATGTTCATCCTTAATGATAAAGAGTAATTACTTTTATTGCTACTGCTTTATTTTCTTTTTTTTTCTTTTTTTTTTTCTTGTGGTATTACCTAGAAACCTTTCTTTCGAACATTTGAGTGACAGTCTCCTTCATTATGTCACCTGACTATTACAATATAGATATTGCATGATACTCACCTTTTCACTAGTATGCTATTCTTCTGTCTTGAGAATGAAAATTCCAACACTGCAAAGGATTGAGAGAACAACATTGCAAAGGATTACAGTCATCACAGAAATGGTGTGTGTTGTGTCCTTTAGCTAAATAAATTGATCTTGAGAAACCCACGCTTATATGTTCCTGATTTTATTCCTGGTGGGAGGACGGAGGTTGGCATTTCGAATACTTCAGGGACTCATAAAAAATATTAAGGCAGTGAGTAAGTTAAGAATCAGCTGGAAATTGTTCCTGGCACATCGTATGTTTTTTTCCATGATAGCAATGTATCAAAACAAGTCATCTGTGCTATACCAGGAATCACACATAACTTGATAACAAGCCTCTAGTCAGACAACATCATCTGGTAGAATTTGTCTTTGGCCACAGATGTCTCAGAGGGAATGTTTTCTATTGACAACTTCAGCAAGAGCAAGGAAGAAGTGACACTGTACAGTTTGAGCATTGTATGTTACATTTCCTTTGATCTGGCCTTCACATCTCTCACCCTGTAATTGCTTTCTGCTTTTGGTTTGGTGATGATCCAGGTTACATAAAGACTGTTTGACTGGAAAGATTTGGATGAGCTCCCAGTGTCTGAAAGGTAATCTATGTGAAATGACAGGAAACAATTTTTTCTCCTCCCCAACTTCTTCAGCAAACCAAGTAAACCTTTTGCTTCACTGGTTTCCAGCCTCGTTGTGCTTGTCAGTCACTATTCATCCAGAGTGACTAATCATAGCAACAAAGTGGCTTCCCAGCACCTTTCCTCTCAGCAATTAAACATCCACCTCTGTCCTGTGAAAACTTCTACCAGATTAGCTGTGCAACTTTCTTTTGTAGCTAGAAAAGACATTTTATACGTCTATCGTTCTGTCGTGCTTCATTTACTGCTGTGTTCGCTGTAATAAGTCGCTGCTGCAAAGCATGTTTCCCAGGCAAGGAACCTGTCTTCTTATCTCTGCTACAACACCTAACCAGGTTTCTCTTTCTCCATCAGGTGTGAGTAGGACAGTATTTTGCCCTCAGCTTCTCTGCCTGATCCTGTAGGCTTAAGTATACATTTTGAATTCATAGTACTATAAGTAGACATGCCTCCTGTTGATAGATTAACAGTTTCAAATCCAGAAATCCCTAATTGCTTTTCCAGACAGCAGTGCTTATCCAAAGTAGAACACAGCTACACAGAGTAATCTATGAAGCAATCAGTGATGCTGTTTCATAATAAATCCATTTGCAAGCAGTTTACTCCTGGTTCACGAGTGCCACGACTTCCACGCTAACATGTTTGTCCTTGTGCTGTTGTCATTGTGTACGTCAGATCGATGGGGCCGAATGCCCATGTTGCACACCAGTTTAACTTCAAATGAAGCTCAGTGTTATGGGAATATTTATATATTTCTAGCACAAAAGTACTTTTTAAAAGCTGCTTAAACAAACTAGCTGTGCAACTTAAATGTGTGTAGCATTGCAGACAGAGTGTAGGAGGGGAAATCTCTAGGTCTGATAAATCTTTTTAGCAGACGTAACAGTAATGGCATTTACCTTCAAATGCAGTTCACAATTCACTGCCAGACATTGCAGCAAACAGCATGAAAAATCGAGAGTCTATTTCACAACAGGAGAGGGCCAATTACAGAGTTTGTTTCAGTTTATATTTCCTTTTTTAATTCAAATTGGACTACTGAATACAAATACCAAAGTGTTATAATCTTGATTTTGCAGGAGAACCATCACTGTTCTGCTGTTATCTAATGCAGAAATGCTGCTTCACATTTCTCTGCACTATTTCTTTTCTTAATGGTGGTGTAGTCCATAAAGGGAGTGAGAGGGATAATAAGTTCTCTTTCCAGCTGGCACTGGCTTCATTGGCTTTCTTTTAATCTGGTATATGAAAAGTAGACAGGGTTAGGAAAATGTTCATATTGATTATTATGAGGTAATTTTAAATAGTCTTCTCATTTCCAAACTTCTGTTTCATCCTACACACACAGGTTATGTCGGAATCCCATCTCACCTTCATTTAGTTGACCCTTTTAAAAATAGGCTTCAAAAAATCCATGTGTCCTATAGAAACACTGTGTAATTTAGTTACTAGTATAAAACAGTCAAGATATACAACGAGCATCATAAACTTCAAAAATAAAGTTCTATGGGAATTGCTGGTTCATGGGGGGGAAGAAAAATTTGGAAATTAATTTCACTCCACTGCAATTTAGAAGAAAAACCCAAACAATTGGATCTTTTTGGCAAGAGAAATTTTTGGGAAAAAATTAAGCTTAAACTGCTTTTTCTGTCATAAAAGTCAAACCTTTGGGGCTGGATTTAATTTGTAAGTATAAATATATATATATATCTGAGTACACTTTATCTAAAATAGTAAAAGAAAATATGTTCCATTCGTGGAAAAAATAAAAAATCACAGCATAATCAAAAGGCTTTTAAAGCAGGCCTTCCTTCCTTCCTTCCTTCCTTCCTTTCTCCCTCCCTCCCTCCTTCCATCTCTCCTTTTCCTTCCCCTTTCTTCCCTTTTCTCCTTGTCTCTTTTTGTCTGTCTTTCTCTCTTTTTCAGAATGAAATTCCTTTATGTTGAAAATTTGCCATAGAACATTTCATTTTTGAATAAAGGGCATTTTTTATTGGAACATTTTGAACTCCTTCAACCCAGGCTGAAGTTAATAAATTTTCAAAGCAGAGCTTGTGTAGTGTGCCATAAATAAAGCTCAGGGCAAGGGAATGAACTCTAAGTATTGAACAAATAGCTGCTTATTCGTTTTAAAGTAACCATCTGCTTTAACGGGGCAAAACCTTGTAGAAAAAACCCCATCAACCTATCTTTCATTGCTGAGAGGGACTGAACATGTAAACATTGTGCAGCATTAATGATGGAATTTTCTAACTTTTAAGAGCTTTTCTTCACAACCTTTATTTTACTACAGTTCTTCCGTATAAAGTCTGTATGTGTGTGTATACATATATATACACATATATATGTACATACTTATTTACATGTTTTAAATTTCAATCATCTGCCATGCCATGTATGCAAAAGGAAAGCCTCCTCTCCCCACTGCCTTGTTCAGTGCAGCTGAATCCCAGTGCCACACGGGCTGCAGGGGTAAAGGGGAAGGCTTAGGTGTCACTGAAAATGGTGATCCAATCTGAGGCAGCAGGAAGGATGTCTGGCACAGACAGTTAAAGTCCATTGTGTGTACTGTTCCTCACCAAGGCAGAGATGTGAAAGATGTGGTGTCTCAAATACAGTAACTGAGTGGTTCTGAAAACCACAGTGCAGTTGCTGCTCTTTCCTGGGGGCAGAAAGGCAGTGTATTTCTCTTGTGCAGCCAGCACTGGTAGTTATGGTGTATACCATTTTTATCTGTCTCCTTCGTGGCACACCTTTCAACAGTGTGCAACAGGGACAAGTCTCTGCTTCCTGCTCTTCAAAGCTGTAGGAAAATAATACTGATCATACAAAGTGAGAACCTTAGGTACACTTCATCCAGGATACTGCTTCTTACAGAGGTTTAGGGAGATAGTTTTTAAAAGGGAATGAGAACAAACAATCTTGAGTATGCTGTCTTACCAGTGGTTTAGGAGAGTTCTGAGGCAGGCTACGTGTCAAGTCCATCACACCTAATACTCACTGGTGGAAGCATGAATATGTCTGATGCTCTCTGAGGTCTGTCATAACATCTGTCATTGTTTAGAACCCAGCCTTCTTGAGGGAGCAAATTTCACAATGCCACTATGTATTGTATGAGAAAGGGCATCCTGTTTTTTTGGTTTGAGCTTCTTGCCTCATTATGTAGAACATAAAGCTGGCAGAAATGTGGAGCATCCTGCTACCGGTGGTGACTGCAAGGGTGCATAAGTGTACTGGGGAATGTGGAATTTTGGTATGACATCCCCTCACAACACAGCCAGGAAAACATGGTCCAGCACTGTTAATAAGGCCCTTTACTGTGTATCACTTTCAGATGGTTCTTTTTGAAGCAGAAGAGTCCTAATTTTTATAATATGTACGCTTGTACGTATAATTTATAGCTTACTTTCCTAAAGAGGGTTTATGTGCTCTAATTGCCAGTTCATCCATTATTTTCTTCTTGATAATGTTTAAATTGATCAAGCACTACCAAATCTGACACAGGGGTAATGATCTCATAAAAATTACACATTTCATAACTACCAGTGGTTGACTTTTGGTAGACTCATAAACTCAGTCTGTACTTCGACAAGCATTTTTATTTTAAACTGACAATGCCACTGAAAGCATTCCTTCCCTCCCAGCATTTGAACTAGCAGTGAACCACACTGGGGAACCAAGCCAGCTAAACCAAAATAATAACAGACAAAAAAATGGAGATAAAATGCATTAGTGCTTACATGGGTACATATTAAAAGGGCTTCTCCTGCATCTTTCTTTAGTACCACCTGATGCTCAGAAAGACTCCCAAAGGACAGCCCCAGGAAAGGGTCTCAGCCCAATTGAGACCTAAACTGCTCTGTTTCACCCAACGAGTGGCCAGGCACTGGGGACATTACCCTGTGCCTTCAGCAGCAGAGCTCTGGTGCTTCGTGTCAGAGACAGCAGCCAGGATATGGGGTGGGGGTGAGGAGATTGGGAAATGGGCAAAGGAAAATATGGAGGCACAGGACACAAATCCATCGGAAATGAGGCTTTGCTAGCTCTGCTGCTGTTGCAACAGCATGTTGCCCATCTGCTTAGGCTATTGTGCAACCAGAGGTGTATGGGGATAGAAAACAGGCAAGATAATTATTGTTCGCTATGCCATATTTGTCTGTTTTCTTACTATTCTGTTGTTTATTGTAGCTTTTTACCAGTTAGTCTGATACCTGTTTTAAATATATCATTATATATTTATCATATATATATAAAATTATAATTGCATTATATAATTATATAATTATTGTTATTATATATGTATTAAATATATTCATCTGTACCTCCCAAGATCATCCTTGGACTTCTTTGAAATAAACATGGTCCTATGTCAGAAGAGACATTTCCTGTCTCAGTTGGAACCAGATGCCTCTCATTCATTTTTATACTTATGGAGAATTTAAGTGAATGTATTGAGAAGTGTTATTATTTTAAATATAATGCTCTGTAACAACTAGAATTTTGCAATAAATGCAGCAGAAGCATATGTGTGTGTGACAAGGCAGGAAAAGCAGTAAAATTTTGTGTATTTCCTATGCATATGTGTAATTGCAAAACACATCATGATGCAGGGGACGTATTTGTATGTTGCTTATAAAAGGATTTTAGAAGAGCAAGTTAATAAAATAGTTCAACTAAAGCTGTGTGCAGCAGTAATGGTCTCAAAAAATGCATTTTGAAGAGTCCTAAATGAATATTTACACATCATTCATCAAATGGTGGCTGTACTTTTTTATAAAGTAGTTTCATAAAAGTTGTCTATATGTGTTTTGCATATTTACACAGTTTTGGATTGTTGTTTGATGATGATTATTATTTAGCTGTTTTGACAGTGTGTTTTTCTGGTAACTAGATTTAGGAGTGATAAAACTTTCCTTCACATTAAAATTAATCTTTTTCAGCAAAAATATCTCTTAGAAATTGTGTTCTGCTAGCCTTCGATTGATATGTAAAATGAGAGGATGCTTCCATGATTATTATTGAATTGCTCATTCTCTACAACTTTGTCACTGTGCATCAAGCTTTGATAGCATCTACATGGATAACATTTTGGAAAAACTGGATGGTCTGTGTGGCCTGTCCTTGGATGGATCAAATTGCTGTCCCTGAAAATAGAGACAGCTCACACCTGTTTCCCTGTGCTAAGCAAGTTCCCTGTCTGCCACATTTTTGTCATGAGCAAAGTCATATTGATGTTAGTTGTTTACACAGTAGCTGATCTCAAGATGTCATACAGAAGTTGGGAAATTTCTTTTCACAAAAATCGTGACAGCCATATATTGATTTGAGTATATTTGGTCTCTGTAATTATCACGCAGTGTGGGAACCTGGATCCATTAATGATCCAACAGCTCCCAGATACCCTTGATAAAGAAGAATTTGTTAAAGATTTTATGCCATGTGAATGTAGGATTTTTGAATGGGCTTAATTTTACTAGTGTAGATATGAGAAGGTTAAATTAGCAAAAAACCCATACATACGGCAAGATGAATGAAGATTTAATAGGGGCAGCTCATCATAGCCAATACTCTAAAAGACTGCATAATTTATGCTAACTTCTAACTTTCAGTAGATAACACAGAATCTTCATGGATTGAAGCTCCCAGGTGAAACCAGGAAATGTCACATTTGAGCTGTTTTGCTGATCCCTGTACCCTCCCAACCCTGACTCTGACACGTTTCAGGAGATCAGAAGGTCTCTCAGAATGTGAACACAGTCATAATGAAAGATGTTAATTATCTCTGTGTGATCTGGATAAATCTTTCTTCAGAGTGTGATGCAGAGACTTAAATTTTAGCCATCATGAGAGTGACTGCAGCAAATGGCAGCCAGTGAGGAAATGCACGACTGGTTATCCTGCAGGTCCTGGTGCACAGCAATGCTGTCCAAGGACTCCTTTTTACCAGGGATTATAAGGCACATGGCTGCAGGAATGACACAAGTGAAAAAAACCCAAAACTGAAGGAAAAGAAAGCAAAGCCCCTCAAACATTATCATAGTGTTTGAATTTCCAAAACTAGCAAATAATAAAAAAAAAGCAATCTTGCTTAAAAGGAATTAAAAGACGTCACAAAAAGGTATACATGTACAGATATGTCCAGCTTTGTTGATAAGTATCATGTTGAAATTTCAGAGGAAATGTACATAAAACCTTAAAAAATATTATGACAAAGCAATGCAGAAAAAATAAGATCCAATAAAATTCAAACCACTGTGAGTAGGAAGTGACTTAAAAGGTAAAAAGTCTTTTCAGATAACTATACATCATTCCAGGAACTATATATTATCATGCAAAGAATGAGTCATTCATCATTCAAAGACTGAATTATATCCTTTCTTCCTGAATAAGGAACTATAGAAAAATATAAAATATGGCAAAATAAAAATCAAAATGCAGTCAGATAAAAATATTTTGGGTAAAGACTGTCTTGAGAATGAATAAATAAATGCAATTTAATAAATAAATCCTTTGGACACAAATCATGTACATGAACTTTTCAAAAAGCTGCTGGCTGCAAGAATAATAGATGGCCAAAGTGTAAACGACGTGCTTATAGACCACTTTCCTGGAGAAGACCAAACAAATGAATGAGTGAATGAATGAACATTTGTGTTTGCCATGGAAGAGCTGAAAAAGTTTGCTTCACACAAAGAAAACCATCTTCATCAGAGACGGTTCAAAAATCTGTCATAAGTCATAAATCAGTCCAGAACAGAGGGTGTTGCACTCTCTAGACTCTTACAGTGCTCTTCTGGAGAGGCACGATGATGTGCTAGAGCTGTTTTCTTTTAAAAAAAGATGAAAATATATAATTGTGTGGAAAGTAAGTGATTGAGAGATATCCAAATGTTTTTATACTAATCTGTGTTGACTTTATGAAGTCAGATGATTATTTTGACCTTTGCAGAACAGATCAGAAGAGTGAACGTACAGCAAGGAATTCCGCTGGAAGGGCTGGCAGTGAAGGGGGGAGAGATTGAAGGGATAGTGTTTGATTGGTAGAACATGAAGGTAGAAAACATTTGACGGTTACACAGCATTTAAGGATTGACATACAAATAATAATGGATTTAGGTGAAGGAAATTAGAAGGATGCAGTTAGTTAGAAAGGTTCAAAATAAGATATTTATGCCTTGAAGACAGCTTGCTCCAGATTTTTCAATCTGTGAAATCCTGTCCCTGAAAGTCTATTAAATGATAGCTCTTACTACTGGATCCACTAACTTTCCTCTCTGACTGTTTCATTCATATATTCAAGCACTTCTTTGGGAATGTAAACCTGCTAAGGATTAGCATGTCTATATATTAAGATCTTCATATTTACAGTACAACTAAAGTGAATATAGCTATATGAATTTTACAGATGATGGAAACTGGGATGGAGGGGTGGGGTGAGTGGGTGTATTTGCAGTTTAACTAGAAAAGTTAAAAAATACTCATAACCTCAGCTCCAGACTGTGGAGTTACTCTTTTCAGCGGCAGGATGAAAAAATGTGTTTCTCAAGAGCTTTTCAGAATATGCCAACTCTGAGCTAAGATTAGGCAACTTCACATCCTAATTAAAGAAATAATGGAAAATTCTGGCAATTGTTTCATCTCTTAATGATTACTTTCCACTACTGCAAGAGCAGATTTTAATTTTTGCTGGATGGAGTGAGGTTAGATTTTCTCCTTGAGCCTATTGCGTGGAAGTGTCTTTATCTGAGCTTGTCATTGGTGACCCCTCTCACCCCAAGTCTTTGCAGAGATTCAAGCCCTTTAGGGCATGCTACTTATTTCATTCCAAACTAGACATTTTCATTAGAGGAGTTGTGCTGCAGTGTTTATTTCTCTGTTGACTCAATGGGATCCTAGAGTAACCAGCTCATATCCAGCTTGCTATGTTGCAGATATCCAAAGTTACGTGAAATTAACCTTAACCTGAGTACGAGTATCTCATACACACAAAATTTTCCTGCTTTTCCCCATTGTTGGGAATTGCATATGAAGGAAAGTGAACTTGAAACTCAAAACAGGTTTTCATTCAGAGTGCGCAGAGGAGTGTTTTGAACGGGGCAAAAACTGTACTGAAATGGGTTGACCCTGGCTGGACACCAGGTGCCGACCAAAGCACCTGGATCGCTTCCCTCCTCAGCTGGACAGGGGAGAGAAAATATAACAAAAGACTTGTAGGTGAAGATAGGGACAGGGAGAGATCACCCAGCAGTTAAAGTTACCCGCAAAACAGACTCCACTTGTTACTTTTCAGAATTGTATCTTCTGTTCACACTCTCAAATACTACACTAGTTAAGGAAGCTCAGACCATGATTCAGATGTCTTGAGTTCGAGCACCGCTGCCCTGAGGTTGTTTTCTGATTGTATGTCTGCAGGGGCTCTTCACATTTTCTGTGAAAGTGTTACTGAAACACTGTCCACTGTGGATACATGAATCCATCTCACCTTTCACCTCACATTTCTACTTTCCCTTTCTTATCCAGGGAAGGAAAAAGGTATTGTTATGTCAATGAAAATGAGATACATTTTGACCATACTGTGTTATTCTCACCCTCAAAACTAGATTCATGCTGCTAAAAGTACCAAACTGGAGTTGGTACAAACTCAGAGGCCTCTTTAGTTAAACTAAAATCTGAAAAGGAACAGTCAGTAATTTTTACTGCATTCACGGTGTGCGTATAAGTGGTTCACCTGAAGTACAAATAAGTTTTTACCTTATCCTCATTAATTACACACTGGCTTGTAGCGGCTCCCAGGTCATCCCTGTCATGGGGCCACGGTAAATTCTGTACCGAAACATTCACCTAGATATTCCCCATGCTCTTTGTACTTGCACTTGGTATGTCGTAGCATATGGCACAACTGATTTATGTATAAGTCTAGTCTAATATTTAGCCATCAAGGTGGGTTCCTAGAGGAGAGAAATAGTTGCATGGAGACTACTGGTATGGATAATGGGATTTTTCAACAGGAAGCCCAAATCACCAGTCTATAGGACCTAAACCCACATTTGTTTGTCTAATCCTTGGAGATTATAGTGTATTTAGAACTGCTCAGTCCCTCACTTCAAGGTTTTAGAGCAGCTAGTATCACTGGTCAATCAGTGAAGGGGCCTCCTGCACCTATTGCTTTATTAAAAAGAAAGAAAATGCTGCTAACAGTAAATTAATGAAATTCATATATCTGCTTTTATTTACTTCATCCTCAGAAAGTTTTAACATTGGATAATGAAGATAAAATTTGTACTACACATTGATGTGGAATACACCACTGCTTTATTCACATTTCAAGTTGGTTCAGTGTCACAGACTCCCCCATATGCTGGCTGTAAACCAGGGATAACTCATAGGGACAGAAAACAAAAACAAAATTCCCACCTCAAAAAAGAAAGTGAGCAAAGAAATTATTTTGTCTCATCTTATCTTTGGATTTTTTAATTTATCGTGAATTCTTTAGGTTTTAAGTATATTGTGCTTTGCATGTAATTACTCTAGAGAATATAAATACTGAAAACTATTTGCTGATTTGTTCTGAACTGTGAAATGTTTTATGCTATTTTATCAAAATTGAGTAAAAAAATAAAACCGATTTTTAAGAACCTCATATAGTAAACAATCCATGTGTGAAAGCTAATAAAAAGCTTTAATGCTTGGACTATCATCTCCTATGGTATCACTCACACTTCTGTTGTACAGAAGCCAATTCTGGAGTTTTAACTTAAGCATGAACTCAAACAGATATTAATCTCTTGGGTGCCATTTGGAAAGCAAGCTGGGAGGTGGAAGGCAAGAACACAAGTGCCAGTATTGCATATCTACAGGGCAAAACACTACTTTACTTGCTAGACCTATACTCTTTGACCTTGTACATAAAGATGTGAAAAGAAGATTGAAATCAAAGAGATGCAGTGTGATTTCCAAGAGTTAAATGAACAAGAAAGACCTAAAGCAAAAACCCTGCAAACAAATACAACTCCACAAGAACACCCAAATCTAAGAAAACAATCCCCAACCAATTATTTTTGGATTAAAAATGAGAGACTGCATTGTTAAATTGCCATTTGTTTCTACAGTTCCAAAGGTAGAAATAGTTATTATGGTGAGTCCTAGGTGTACACAGGATACACTTATTTTCTGAACCATAGGTCAAAAAAATTACTTGGATTCAGTTTTTATTCCATTAAGCCACAGGATATTTTCATACATCTTGCTGTGTGATTCTGGATTTCAGAAATAATTTGCGCAAAGAAAGTGTTGGTGTTTTTTAGCTCCGTGGAAATAGAGGACAATATGGAATCATGTGTTACCCAAGATATTTTGGAGTTAAGTATCCTTCAACAGATGCATGGCAGGTCCGGAAACACACCGGAATTAATTGCACGGCTTTTGTAGCTGTTTTCTAGTGGTTGTCAAAGTCTCCAGTTTGCTCTTCAGCAATACAGCTGAAGACTTATGCAATCAATGCTCATGTCTTTTTCCTGTTCTCACCTTTCTTTGCAGGTGTCCAAAGTGATTAGTTTCAGAAAAGACGCTTTACTTTCTCCCTTCTCTCCCCCAAAATTATCTGAAAAATTAGTCTAAAAAATTTATCTTACGTTACACAGAAAAAAAAAAAAAGCTTGCAGAGATCAGCTTAAGATTTTGGACCTGTGAGGCAGGTACACTTTCACTGATTTCTCTGTAGAAGCTGCAGGCCATTAATCTACCTGTTCCAGGTGCTGAGTTAACTCATCTGTATCTTCTCCAAACCAGTGTTTATTGGTTTCTTTTTTTAAAATACTCTGAAACTGTTTGGGGTACAGCACACTTTCTATTACAAAATGGACATACTTTTTCTTTAGACTTTTTTTTACTGATGCAAAATGTTTCATTTCCCAGCCCCAAACTCTTTTTGCCCAATCTCACAGATATTTGATGAGAGAATCCAGTCTTTTTTAACCTCTAAATGAGTAAGAAGTTAAGCTGGATGAAAGAGAGCTGTTCCTCCACTGACGTGCCAAGGGCTGAGCAACTGAACTACAGTAAGCTCCCAGGTTTAAATGCCAATGTTTAAATAGCATCAAGTCACAGAGAATTACTTTGTAAAGACATTAGCGCCTTTTAGGTAAACCCAAGTAATGCAGTTATGTTTTAAAAAAAGCAATTCACACAGTATTTTCTTCAGGAGGCCTTCTTAATTCACCCTAAATATAGTTGTAGATCTAAAACCAAACACTATCTGAAAAATTTCAGTAAAGTCTTGGTGAAAATTTTGACAGTTAGATTTCATATCAAGCAGAGCTGTTGCCAGGAAATGTTATCTTTCCATCAAATCGACACGTTCTGGGTGAAATCTGTACATTTCTGGGGTGTGACTGAAAATGTTGAACCTCCAATTTTTCACTGAAAAATAAAAACTGTCCCAGCAGTCTCTCTGTCATCTCCTGATAAGCTGGACAAGTAGCATTACAACATCGACTTTACATAAGAGAAAAATGATACCTCCCAGCCTCTCCATCTCCAGGGTGTATACCACAGCCCCCATTTTGTCTCCACTTCAGATGGAAAAATTTGCACTGCCAAACAGACACAATGAATCCTGATCCTCCTGCCACCCCAAGACAAACCTGTTGCACCGTGTGTTGTGGAGAAAGCTGATTGTGCCACTCCTCCAAAGAGCTACAAGATGATCCCATCACCTCCTCATTCCAGACATGACCTGTTGAAAGTGCATGGAACCTGACTAAGCCACCAGACACAACTGTGGCAGAAGAAGGAAGCTATGGAGAGGGAGGTGGTAGTGTGAGAAGAGTCCACAAATGGTCCTTGGGCCACCTTTCGGAGTCAGGGAGGGCACACCCTCTCTCTAGGTCATCCGGAGTAATCAAAGGATGTTTCCATTCTCACAGGGAGGAAGGGTCTCACCTGGTAACACAGTTTTTGTAGCTAAGTAGTTTTTAGTCCTCATAAACCAACAGTCTTATGATACATATGGGGAAAAATAGGATAGTCTACACTCTTCTCATTTCAACCAAGTATTTTTTTCCATGTATTTTACCCTGAATAGTAAAGGATAAGACTATTGGAAATAATCAATGGAAAAAAAAATGAGGGACAAAAAACTTCTAGTGGAAAAAACCAGAAATATATGTTTCATGTCAAAGACATTAAACCATAACACATGCAAAAAATGTAGTAAAACACTACAAGCATTGTTCCTACAAGAGCAGAAAAATTAAGTGGTGCAGATATTCAGCTACAGCCATGGTTTTTTATTAGAACATGTGGTTCGTATAATGTCTACACAAAAATAACATCACAGAATTATAATCATTATGTAAAACATGTAGACATGGCTCAGGAAGGTTAAATATTCAGAGTGGAAATCAAATCCTTTCAGATACCAGGGGAAAAAACGATTTTGCATAGTCCTTCCTGAAACTTGTGATACAATGATTATAATTTGTTCACCACATGGAGTTTTGTATACAGAATAAGTACATTAAGGGCATTTTGAGCCCCTTGATTTTAAGCAGAAATCAAAATGGAATGAATGAAAAGTCAGATTCTATGGCAATTTTCTGATGTATTACACCTGTATGCAGTTAGGGAGAATTATATAATTGAAATTAAGTGATCTGAAGAAAGGAAGAAAGGAACGGCTGGAAAGCTGCTACATCAGAAAGCAAATTCTCAGGAGTTAATGCATTTTTTTTTAGAAACAAAACAAAACAACCTCCCAAAAGCAGAGGACACAAAGAATGAGCAATCAAGTAGGTTGTGCAGGAGCATCTGAAAAACACCTGTGAAGATCTCTGAATACTATATTATGAGCAATTCAGCCAGGAGATTAGAAAGCAAAACCCAACAAAACATACACAACAACTGTCAGAATACATGGCAACAGAAAAGGAACAGATCTGTTGATCATTCTTTCCAATTCAGCTGAAATTTCAAGTCACATCCACTGCCTACCATTTATGAAGACTGAAAAATTGTGTGGAAATACTGAAGGTGAGAACCTAAAAGGATGTGCAGGCATTAGGAGGGACACAAAGAAATGTTGGCAGGACGCTTCTGATTTGATGGATGCCACCAAACTCAATGGGAATAACATATGCTAGAAACAAGGCTCAATCCCTGGCAGTAAAACATGAAGACCTGAGCTTGTCAAAGGAGTATTTTTATTATGAGCTCAATAGAAGATGAGCACCATGCCCCAGCACTTTGAAGTCATCTCAGTAAAATACAGTGAATTGAACCAAAAGGTTTAAAACACTACTTTTATGCCATGCTCATTGGCCAGGAATAAATAGCATTCATATTCCTGGGACAGTTACGAAATGCTTTCACTGCAGCATTTATTAGAGTACTGACAGAAGCCCAGACGGAAACAGTATCAGATCTTTCAATCCCATGATGCTTATGTAGTCTTAGAAGGATGTGAATGAAATTCATTTCTCTCTCTTCTGCACCCCTGTGAGAAGCTTGGCAGGTTCTGGATCAAAGCATAATAGTGATTATTTAAAGTTAGTATGATGTATTTAAAAATTATGAAACAACATGTTTTGCTACACCTTGAGGTACCTGAAATGAGAACTTGTGCTATTTACAGGAAATCTGAGACAACCCTATTTAAAAAATGGAAAAAATCCTAGTTTTAGGCATGCAGTGAAGTACTGGTTCAGCACAATATTGGCATACACTGAAGCCTTTTTATTAATAGAGACAAAATAAAGCACAAGCCTAAAGTTAGGATTAGCAAAGATACTAAATGGAAACCTGAATACCCAAACTGTGCAGGAGTGACAAACCCATTGCAAGTCAGCCTAACACATTAGGCACCATAGCACATCATCACAAATGAGTAAGGGTGTGATGTGTGATCTGCTGAGAAAATTATGTTTCTGTGGCTTGTACCCACCACTCTTTCAGGATTGTCAGTATTTCCCTCTTTGGATCTTCCCTGTGCATCTCCCTTTATAATAAAACTCCCACAAGCAAATGAGAAGGGCCTAAGAAGAAAAACAGCATCAAGCATTCAAAACAGTGCAGACACTACAAAGAAAAAGCCCAGAGCTACAGTGATGTTCCATGAGGCAAAGTAAAAATTACCCAGGAAATTTAGTAACATCAATAACCCAGTGTTCTCTTGTTCCATAGTATTCACCCTCTGTACTTAAATACCCTTCTGCAGAAAAATACACAGCACACTTGCTCTTTTAAATGCTCCCTTTTATATCAACTGCCCATTCTTAGCACACTTTCAGAGTATTTTGGGGGTTAAACTTTTTAGACATAGTTCTTACACTCTCCAGTTCTAGGCCATGGAGAGAAATTCTTCTGTTCCTGTCTCATTGTACATATTAGCTTCAGTTTAATATGATTAGTCTGAAGAGACACTTGCAGTATTGCTGGCTGGCAGAGTGGAAAATACCTTTTATGGCCTAATGCACCAATGTGTATATAACCCTTTAGCCTTATGCTTCTTGTTTGTTTCTTTTTATAGTTATTTGTGTGATTATATAATTAGCTGACCTAGTTTATTATGTTTGTTCCATCATTTTCTCCTGGTTCAGAACAAGATCATAAATAACACGGAAAGAAAAGAAGCATTTATTTCCATACACAGTAATACAAAATTTCCCCATGATAGATTTTTGTAAAGAAGGTGTTGTAGGAGAAAATAAATTCTGATATGAGATTTAGACTTGAAATACTCATCATCTGATGGAGAATGAATTTTCCCCCTTTTTCTTGGAAATTTTGAATTAAAAGTGAGAAAGTGTTATTTTAGTCCAAAATAATACGCACATTATTTGAGACTCTGAGGAAAGCTGGAAGCTCTTAAAAACTCACGTGACTGAGGCTCTAATGTAGCAGTTAATGAAAAGCTACAGAGAATGCCACTGTTTACTAACAGTCTGGCTCCATTCATACTTTACAGCAAAAATAATTGTGATGGAAATTATACCGTACATCTGAATATTTTTCCTTGTCAGCCAGTACCCTTTTATTTTGATTATTTGTTATTTTTGTCACAATTTATTTTCTGTGTGTCTGCTCAGCCTGCACTACTAGTTTGATCTGTAGGAGCTACCACAGCATAAATTCCAACCATAAAGAAGAACCTTTAAAATGGACAATTAGAAAGTAATCT
The DNA here is from genome assembly GCA_013397895.1 of Origma solitaria. Taxonomy (NCBI): domain Eukaryota; kingdom Metazoa; phylum Chordata; class Aves; order Passeriformes; family Acanthizidae; genus Origma; species Origma solitaria. The sequence continues at coordinate 279,937 of VZRL01003085.1, forward strand.
GTCCTTGAGGAAATTAGCTCCCTAATTCTCTATTAGTGGCAGATGCTACCAACTGATCTAGAAATGTTTTCATTCCTTCAGCCTAAGCAAATCATTTTCCATTTCTGCAAGCTTTCCACTGTATTTGAAGCCAACATTATAAAATATAGCTGTTTTGGAAGCAGAAGGCCTGTAAAATGTAATGTGAAATGTGAAATCAGAATTTTGCTGTATTTTTTGTATAATGTTTTTCAAAATTAAATGAGTGCATGCTCTGTGAGGTATTTTATACCACTGAATTTTCTTCGCACAGAAAAGAAATCACATTTCACACTCTGCAACTTTCTAGAATAATTGTTATGTAAGTGAATTTTAAACTCTTATTAAAATTCTTCAGAAAGTTTATCTAAAGTTCTTTTAACAAAGCACTTAAAGGACTGGAAATACTTCTGGATGAAGTGTTAAATAGTCACTTTAGGAATCTCTCCTGTGCAGAAAAAGTTCAGTTGCCACTTTCCTCAAAGGAAATGGATTCTTCCAGCATTAACTTGAAGCAAGGAAACAAGTCATTCCCCTTCCTCTCTAGATAATTTAACCAAGGTTTAGCTACAGTTCTAGCCTTACAGTGCTTTTCTGTATAAAGTGCATACATTTATCAGGTTTTATCACGTGTAATTCCGCTACGGACCTAAAACTGCTGGATGTAGGTAGGCAAGTTTCACATCTAAACATCTGTTGTCTGAAAAAGCAAATTAAATGAAATTCATTTTGGACAAGGAGCAAATGAACTTGCTTAAAAAATACCAGAGCACAGAGCACAGGTTTCTGTGACTTCCTTGTCTGCTGGCAGTGCTAACCCAAGCTGCTCTTTATGTGAATACCAGCACTTTGAAGCTGGGGCCTCTACCATTGCAGGAGAAAAAACTCAGTTAAAGCAAAAGCAAATGCAACATCCTAAAAATAACTTAAGACCCAACCTCTGTCCCAAGCAGAAAATAAAACCAAAATCATCTTTATCATATGTTTTATACATTATTTCAAACTTTTAAACCTTTGTTTAAAAAAGACTGAATTATTATGTGAGAAAAATGTTACCTGGATTGAAATTTTCATGAGGAACTGTAAGGGAGAGATTCTGAGGACCCCACATATTTACCCATAGACATCATATGTTAGAAACAGGGTAGGAGCTATAAAGCAACTGATGGGAGAACCTTCAGAAATGCCCTTGCTGACAGTATAACACTGCTGCAGAGCTACTGTGACTGCTGTGTCAGCTTGTGCTGCTCCACCTTAACAAATTGTTTGAAACCTTGTATATAATTAAGCTGTATTTCCATTTTAGCACCATACTGTCATGCACCAAGCTATTATGCTTTAGGTTTACAATAAAATATACAAACCTATTATGCATAGTAAGAAGTAGAAAGCAGGAATATAATATTACTGCTTTCCTCTCTCTTTGCTACTTATTTGCTACTGGCTTCCGACAGGCATTTGTCTTGCTGTGTAAAGTATCTACTGTCTCTGGGTATTAAATCCATAGAAGACTAATGAATAAATAATAGTAATATGTACATAGACTTCACTTCCATTTGACATCAGTTTGTAAGTTTATTCACAGTAAAGTTTCGATGTAGCTTAAGAGGTATACCAGTGATGAGATAGTAAAGAATACAATTTCCATCATCTATATGTAAAAAATAAGCTCTTGTTGAATTCAAGATGCATTCCGGAACCTCATTTTACCCATCATATGCCAATGGTTGTCCTACCAGAAGACACTGAGTAATGTAGGAGCTTTCAGATTTGGAATACTGTAAATTTTTCATCGCTTCATACTTCTTTTAGAAGGGGGTGTTTCCCTTTTAAAAAAAAATACAAGGGAAATGCAAATAAAATTCTTGACTAAATTCAGAATTTATTTTGTCCTGGCAGGGTTTAGCACTTATTCCTTGACCTCTTTTGAAAGTGTCTATCATAACTTGTTGTAATCCTTGGAGAGCGCAACAATTCAACTCTGCTATAGGAATGGAGACCAAGATCTTGTTGGAGACGCCAACATCTGTTCCTGCTGTGAAGGTAACATCTTTCAGCAATTACAGGCATTTAGCAGCTGTCCCAATTCATCCTACACTTACAGTGGCTTCTCCATGCCCTCCCAACCTTAGGATAAATGGAAGTGGTTTTGGTATACTTTGCTTTTTCTAATGTTTTGCATGGAAGCCACATCTGATAAATAATCCTAATGAAACCAACGGCTTTAAATTCCATGGCTATAAGTCATGATATACCTGTAAGTCTACCTGTGACTCACATCAAACTCAGAAATGAACTAATCTGGTAATACACTTCAAACAAACTGAATCTTTCCTGCTATAAACTAAAGAAGTTGTACCAGACTTCAGGCATCTCCTATCAAATCTGTTGGTGCTGAGCAATAAACACTTCAATTCTTTTCAAACAAAATGCTTCTTTTGACACCCATTTCAAAGATTGATTTTGTGTTAGCTTTTTGGTTTTTTTCCCTGCAGATACCTCCCACTGGCTCTTGAAATTTGGACAAAAGGAAATGCAGAGGTCTTCTCCATCTCTTTTCACTTTATGGCTAACCATGGCTACAACACGGTTAGAATGTAATTTTGTTATTAGCAATGTAATTCATCAGACACTCCTCTGTAAAAAAGCATCACTGAAAAAAATTGAATTTCAAATAGTTCTCCTATCTGCAGTAGTTAACTGAACAATTTACTGTCAAAGATTCAGCTCCCTGATAGCTCTAGCAGGTCTCTAGTTATCATCTAGCAGGTCTCTAGTTATCAATTTAAATTTTTAGAGCATTTATCAAAGACAGGCTTCTGGAACTACTACTTTAGTACTTCCCAATAAAAATGGAAGCCTAAGAATGTAAAATGCTAAAATAAGTGTACCTTTCATTGAGCCCCTTAAATTGTGAGTCTACTGGCAGATGATACTTCATATTATCATGCTGTAGTGCAATTGATGCTAACAAAACTGGTTTAGGAAAGCAAATTAGTCAAAAGGAATTGGGAAAATGCATCTAAGGAGCTGGGAGTTCTAATTGCATGAAATCTTCTCTTTCAAATGGTATTGTTATTGACAGCCTTGCCAGTCATTCCCGTAGCTGTATGTTGGAGAGAAACTCTTTGCAAACCTGGGGCAAATCTGCACTGATCTCTGAGCAACCTGTAAGGCAGGCTGGGTGCAAGGGCACAGGAAGGGAGAGGGCACAGAGCATGGTGGGCAGAACTTTCCTGCAAAAGCAGTGTAGCAGTGGAACTGCTGAGCACAGAGCAAGTTTTCATGGATAGAGTGATCTCTCTTGTACATTCAGTGTACCTGTCTAGTGTATAAACAGAAGGTTTTTACACTACAGAAATCTCTAAAGTTTTCCCAAGAGTTGCTAACAATGGTAAACATCAAATCCCTTTATTGGCTGTTTACCTGCTGTCAGCATCATCGTATATACTTTCCCTGGTAAATATTAGAAGACATGCTGGTATCAGACCCTGTGGAAGCTTTTTATACCACTATTTCTAAATAATGAAATATTTTAGTTTTACCAGTCTGGATTTTCCCCCCTCCTTCCTGTAGGTATTGCCCCACGTTTTCTCAGAAGGGTTTTTCTGCATTACAGGCCTTGTAAGCTTATAAAAATGAGCAAATGTCAAACATAAAATTCAATGATTGGTTAACTAGCATCCTGAAACTCATGGAAAGTACTTAGGTTCAAAGAAGGTAGTGTTTCGGATTAATGGCATGGCATCTTTCAAAAAGTGGGAATGATTGATTGAAATATGCCATCTTCTACCCTGGGCACATGCATGAAAAAATGATAAAATAGGGCTGTGAATTATAGAACAGGGAGTCCTGACAGCCACTGAATTACAGACAGAATCTTAATCCCACCTGAAGGAATGAAAAATAAATTTTAGCTTTACCGCCTTTCTCGACTTTTCCTTCATTTCCTTTTGTTTGCTTTACAGGAGGAGACACCTGCTTGAAGTGCTCCCTTAGAAACCGAGAAAGGACTTGATTCAGAGGCCCTTTAAATTGTTTCTGCTGCTGAGAATAAATCACTTTAAACTACTCTCACTATTGCACAATTTGTTAGATTTTTTTTGTCTTTCTTTAATTGTTGTGGGATCTCATATGGCCAAAGTCTTCAATGCACTGGGGTTAAATAGCTGATTTTTCTGCTTTAGCCTGGACTTTGTGCTCCCAGTACACTGTGCAGAAAATGTAATTACAAAGTATGTCCAGGTGAGTTCTTTTACAACTCTAACTAGTAGAAAATACAACTTCATGTAGCCTTCTTAAAACAAATTATTGCTTTAAATCAGCAATATCTATACCAAGAAACAAGTTGAAATTCAATTTTAAATCATCTGTGCATTTATCTCAGTTACTTATATGGTTAGTTAAGCTCCTTCTATCCCAGGCTCTAAGCTTTTCAATTTGAGTTTTAGTTTCTTTCCTCTCCATGGCATTCTCTTGTTGATGTTTCCCTTCAACTATATGATGTCACCAAGAATGTATATGATAAATTGAGCTTTTCTGGAGTTGTGACCTCTGGATCAGTCTGGGAGGTGATGCACTCTTGGGCGCAATCAAACATGCTCAAGGATAGACATAACCTGGCCATCACAAATTAATGGGTCCTGCATGACCATCTTAGGCTGCATTTTTTTAAGAGTGACAGCTGCATCTACCTGACAGATGCATTATTGCAGTACCAATTACCTACTCAAGAAAAAATCTGGATTTTCTAGGTGCAGTTTCAGAACTTTTATCCCATCTTGTTTATGAGTGGGGTATTGACTCACTAAGCTTTTCTATGAAAAATCAATTTGACATGTAATACTTTCCACATATTGCATTCCAATATTTTTAGAGGAAAGCTTCGTGAGTCTCTGATGCATTATTTGGCTGTCTTACGTCCTATTAATATTATTACTACAGCAGTTTTAGCAGCAAGAGTTCATAGCAAATTCCCTATCAACTACTTTTAAAGCATAAATAGTGGGAGACAAATTGGGCTAAAATCTTTCAGATCTGGGATGCTGGATCAAAGGCAGAATGCAGGAAACTGCTGTTCCCCAGAGGGGCAGCCAAGGACTAGGAAAATTAGAGGTGTGTGAAAAAATGTGACTATTTAACTCTATACCTGAACTCCCTTAAAAACTCTTATCTAAACAGTGGGGGTTGGGGGAGGTTGGACATTGAATTAGATGTTTTCTTAAAGCTTGTTGCTCAGTTTGATCTAAATGCAATCATCTTGTGGTGATGGCCCTTGCATAGTTTTTACATTTCCCTAAGCCCTTCCCCACTCGCCTTCCAGATCCTCGTTCGCAGTGTGAACTTGGCTGGCTGCTCAGGGGCTGTGAGTGCAGGGTGCAGTTATGCCAGCATGTGGTCAGGTTCCTGCAACGCCCTGTTCTGTGCTATTTAAGTGGTGTTCCACAGCTTGGCTGGTTTGACTCAAGGGATTAACCTGCATGAAGATAACTCGAGCTCATTCTGCAGGGCAGATAGGTGCAAAGTAGACTTTTCGAAATGAGATGTGCCACTGTTTAGTAAGTAAGAACAAAAAGGCTGGTGGAGATGAGCCAGAGGAGCCAGAGTTACCTCTGCTCCTGCAAAGATTGTGGGTGGCTGAGCGGACACAGCACTCATGGAATTTCATTCTGAAGTCACCCTGTCACATGGACTACCCCCCAAAAATGTAGTGACATGCTTTGCAAGAATCTCATCAGCAGGGATGCAGTCAATACAAATGCAGTCAACCAAAGGGTTCGAATTGACCCTGGGTAGAAATAAATTGTGTGTGGATGTCCATGGATGCAGATATGTGAACAAATACACGGATATAAACTTACCTATTGCACAGTGTACTTATTTTCTGCGCAATCCTCTTCAGCTGAAGAATTTAGATTTTCGCACTGTAAAGACACATTGTGCAGGTGTTTTGCTTCACTGGGGTAATGAGCCCTGGTGATATTGCTGCTGGGCTTTAAAGAAGCACATCGAAGTGAGGAGAGTTTTTTAGGAAAGGTACCATGCTGGCTGAGGTGTGGTGAATGGGATTTTTGACTGGTGAGATCCATCCGTCTGATTCATCCCTTCCCTCTCAGGAGATATACCCAGCATTGTAAGAGCCCCTAGATGCTCATCACCCCCAGACTCTGCTGTTTGTTGCTGCAACTCCTTCTCTTGGCAGCCTATTGTATTCTCTAACAGCTCTGGGAGCTGAAAGGGCTCCTCCTTATCTCCGGTACCTAACACGCATGGACAAAGAAGCTCAGTTAAGCAAGAACTGCCCAGGAGCCTTGCTCATCTTTCGATTGCAGGGCAAAATCTTTTGGGTTTATGAAAGATTTAAGGAGCTCCCACCTTCATTTACACTCCCTGTTCTTTGTGCCGCTCCTGTTGGGGTGTGCAGAAGAATGGGCTGCCTGTTGCTCATGGCATATATAACATTTGTCATAAAGTGGGAATATATCCCTGATAGGAACATCTCTGAAAGAGATTCTCAGTTATTTGGTTCTGCCTCTTCAGCCTGCTGACTTTTCTGAAACTGTGTTGATGGGAGTAATATGAACTTCCATGATCTGACAGTACATAGGATGGCAGCAACACAAACTATTCCCATGGAGACAAATTCCAAGAAGGCCAAGAGAACTACTAATATAAAGTAATTGCATTGCACTGCATCTCTCTTTCTAGGACTGATTTATTACACATATAAAAATATTATGATCTTTCCTCCCATTATTTCAAAGCAAAATGCTTAAAGGGCTAATAAAATCAGTATTTAGCACACTTTTTATTTTGTAGTTCAAAACTTCAAGCTTGGCATAAAAACATTACCTCTAGGGAGTGAAAATAGCCTTACCCAGCAGCTTCAAATACAATTATCTCAGTCATTCTTTCTTCTGTTCCATGCAAAATACCAAACTGAGGTAGAACTCCTTTTGGCTGATAGACAAAAGGAAATTACAGCTATCTGGAGTTCAAAAGAGTTGCAATAAAACTTGAGTTATGACAAAAATATACTGTTTGTTATTAAACTCTCAACAGTTTATGAATTAGACAACTTTCTCTGCATGTTTTATAATGCTTGTTTTCCTAGACAAAGGTATTTCTTTTCTGCAACATAAGGTGTATTTCCCTGTCTTTGCAAACAAAATTGTTTTATTTCATCTCCTTATACACTTACATTGTGACTTTTTGTGAGACTGTACCAATTTACAACATATGAGAACTGGGTCCATTGAAATTATTAGCTAGGGCAGGTGACAATGTAAAATACAAGTATTCATGTGTGCATGGGTAGTCACACCATTTGTTAATAATTTGCTGACTGTATTGTGGAAAAAAGTCACTCCATAAGCAGAATATACTTTATTGACTACCCTGGGTAAAATGTAGATGAAGAATATTTAAGCAAATACGTAAAAAGGATGAGCCAAGGATTTGCTGGTGGTTCTGCAATATTTGTTTTCAATAGAACAAGTGCACTAAGGTTTCACTTTTGAATAAGATCTCAAGATTAACAAGTTGTTGTTTCATATTTCATGTAAGGATATGTTGGCAATTGTATTCACTCCAAAATTTTTTGTCATGTTTTAAATTATTCATTATGGCCTATAAAACAAGTGGATTAAGGGGACTCAATTCCCTGTATTTTGAATTTAGCTCTTGATCGTATTTTCAGCAGTTTATAAATGGTGTAGGCTGCCCAAGCCCCTGGTTTTGGTCCAGCTGCTCCAGCAGTTGCTGTGCCCTTGTGGGGCTGAGGGCTGTGGGCAGCACAGTGCCAGCTCAGGCTGGTGACCCAGCAAACTCAGGGTGCACTGCCCCACCTACCAGCACTGGATTTTACAAGTGGACTTTCAAACAACAATCATCAAACAGCTATTTAGCTCTTTTCCCAGAGGCTAAATAGCTTTCTCTTGCCACTGCAATATCTGCGTGAGAGACTGATACCTAAAATTTTGAACTTAGAGCTCAGAACATTTTAATTAGCCATAAGAGCACACTCTCTGCTTCAGATTCAAATACATGTTGTGCTAATTGGCTCCTCACAGCGGGAAAACAATATTTGGCTTAAAGCATGTCCACTAAATGTTGCTCTCTTTTGATTTTTATTTCCCTTTATCCTTTTGTAGTTTTGTAAGAGTATTGCATTGTGCTCTGCTGACAGAGTAAGTGTAGTCTCTGTCACTTACATGTGCCACCTTCTCTGAGGTTGTTTTTTTCCTGATTATTTGTCTTTCCCCTGAAGAAGTGGTCCCAATCTTTGGAGTTTTTTCTTGAAATTGGTTTCTTATCCTATAGCTCGGATCAGTGGTCATCCTCATCTCCATCATCACCTACCTGTGAGCTCCTAGGTTTCTGCCATATACTTCAGGTGTAGGTTGACCTGAACAAAATACAGCCTACAAGATGAGAGCATTACTGGGTAATGACTTTACTCCCTCCCATTCCTGTATCTCAGTATATTCTTAGCATAATAATAATAATATTAAAAATAAAACAAAATCTTTTCTGCCCCTTAAGCCTCATTCAAAGCCTCACAATTTTCTCCCCACCAGAGTTTTATATTTGACATGAAAATCCTTCATGTTTTCATCAGAGAAACCAATGTGGGGTTTTTTGGGGGTTTTTTGTTTGTTTTTGGGGGGGTTTTTTGTTTGTTTGTTTGTTTCTTTGGTTTTGGGTTTTTGTTGTTTTGGTTTTGGTTTTTTGGGGGAGTTTGGTTTTGGTTTTTTTGTTGTTTGTTTTGTTTTTTGTTTTTTGTTGTTGTTTGTGGTTTTGTTTTTTTACTTTCAGTGCCTTTCTGTCTGGAGGCCTTTCTGATTAAAATCAATTGCCCTTGTTTGAATTTAACACTATTTTTTAGATACTAGACTAATATTTGGTGCTTTATTTGAATGTGTATTTTACAAATATATAATTTTAAACTGTGTAAAATTGTTTATTTTTCAAATTTCTCTGTGTCTTTCTCACAGGAAATCCTGGTTTTGTGGAATTCTTCAATAACTTCAATTATTTTTTCCGTTTTTTAAAAATTTCCAATCCATGATAAGTCTTTGCATTCTGCCCTTATGGCTTTGTATTCTCAGCATAAAAGAAACCCAAATTTGATAGCATATTCATAGGGGTTTTTTGACAACCGTTGGTCTTGAAGAAAAAAAATTAGGCACATTGCAAAATTAGGCACTCTTAGCTCACTTCCACCTCACTTTAATGGGAATTAAACAATAAGGGTTACCAGTATTCTCTAAATGCTGAAACATTGTCTTGAGATACTCATCATTCCAGTGATTTTACCACATACTCTAGTATACCCCCTCGGTGCTAAAAATATCTTCTTACTCTCATTGATACCAATCAATCTTTCATTCTGATAGAGATTAAACAAAGCAAATACACATGTATAAGATACTTAGCTCTGGGGAATGTTGTGGAAAATTATGAATTTGATTTAAACCCCTTGTTACTTTATTTGTGTGCTAGAATACAGATATCAACATCCAAGAGGTTTCCTTACTACTAGGGATTGTCAAAGCTTATATCCTGCCTCAGTGTGAGTGAAAACAGCCTAAAGAAACACAGAACACCTATAATTTACTTGACCAACTACACAGATCTGTTTTATTATTCAAAAAAATTAGTTCTTGATCCCAGCTGCAAAAGTTGATTTTTATGAAGCATGAGACTTTATCTTAGCACACATGACAGTGCAGTAGATTAAACAGTACTTACTATGACTATTTCCAGCAGACTGCATCTCTAAGCCATCTTCTTTCAACTCTTCTTTTAGAATATTTCTAGCAAGCTGGTGGCCTGGTCTGCCCAACATGGCAGCGACACTTCATAAACATGTAACTTTTTAGGCAGTTTCTGCATGAAATATTGTTTAGAAACAGAGACAAGCTGGGAGTTTTAAAACTGTTTGCTGTTTCTCAGCGTCTTCTCGCATTTCCTGAAACGGTGCCTGCAGACTCATGTGCACTTCAGTGAGATCTCTGCCCTTGGGACCATGATCACTGCTCTCCAATCCTAGTCTCCACAGAAGTGGGAATGCTTGGTCCAGAGGGAGCAGCCTCCTGAAGTGGCTGGAGAAACCCCAGAGCTACTCCAGCACCGTTGGTGGGGCGAGCCCAAAACACTCAGCCTTCTTCACACGACCTTCAGTGATTTAATGCAACCTTTCCAAAGCCAAAAGTCCAACTCTTAGTGCTAAATTTTATGCCTGGCACTGTTCTTGGCCACCTACATCTTTCCAGTCCCAATGTCAGACAAGCTCTCTTCATCTCAGTTGACTGCAGGCCACCACCAGTATTCAGCTCAAATCTCAGGTTTACACCTTCTCGATATGGAGCATATGAACCACCAGGCCACCAGGTCCCTACACAGCTGTGCAGAAATAAAACAATAGTACACAATGAGGAGTATTTGTTTCAAAATATATTGCCTTAATCATAACTTGATTTGACAGAATAAATAATGCTGGGATAAACAGAAAAGGTGGAAAAATGAGTGTACTGGGGATACAGAATGCTGGAGACATAAATTTTCCATGAACACAACTCTTCAAAAATAGGCCAATATTGTAAAAGGTTTCCTACCCAAACTAGGGGAGCTGCTGTGTGCAGGCAGTGTTCAGCACGCTGCCTGACAGAAATACATTACTGTTTCCATGAGTGTGTTTCTACTAAAGATTAAATGTAAGGGTTTCAAAACGTCATTAAATGCTAAGTTATTTTTCACTTTTAATGAGCCTGTTGTAGCCTCAGAGCTGAGAGAGGACATTCTTGCTAGACTTCCTTATTATATTTTCAGTAATAACTGATATTCCCGGTTCAATTTCCCCTCTGAAAACTCCTCCCAAGTCACTTGGTTCATGATGCTATTATAAAAGGAAGGCATTAGAATGCGCAAATCAGTGTCTAATCATGGCTAAACCTAATGTTAGCACAACTGGGCTGGCAGCCACAGCAGATACGTCTGGATTTGAATTAAATATTTCAAGGGGCTTTATTTGGCATGTATATCATGACAGAAATTCACAGATTAAGCATCCAAATAGTTGGGGAGAAACTGGTTATGTTTGATTCACTGACTCAAATATGGCCTTTTTTGTGTATATGAAAAGGGGAAATTTGTTGGAGAATTGCTGCTCTAGAATTGCTGATTTTGTAACTAACCCTTTGCCTGAGGTCTGCATATTTCCCAAACACGGCAAGTGACCAGGATCTCCAAGTTTAATTAGAGAAGTTAATTGTCAGCAACAGTGAGGCTACTCAGGACTCAAGCTCTATATGTAGGTATTTGCATTTAAAAGTAGTTTAAGTGGCCTGTGCTTCTTACTATGATTAATAAGTTGTGAATGCACTTCAGACCACTAATAAGATAAGATCCTTTCTGTTTGGAAAAAGCCGAGGTTGACCAGACATAGAAACAATACCTTGAATAATACAAAATGGAAGCTAATTTGTACCTTTCATATTAAGAGTTTTGAACATGATGATGAAAAAGCTTTGTGCTAGTGAGCAGGGAGGAAACTTAGGAAAATTAGTAGAAGAACTGGGCAAAACCAGAAAGCCTCTATTAGATCTCGGAAAATTCCTGCTTTGGTTTAATGGCTGAACACTCTTAGGGCAATACATGTATTGATCCTTCTTCTAGTCCCTGCAATGCCCTCTACTGTAATTAGTTCCCTTTATGTGTAACAGAGCCTGAAAGGCAGATCCAAAATGGAGCTCAGGGTCTTGTATCTGAACCATGCTATACGCTGCTGAAAAACAAAATGAAAAAAACCCCAAACATGAGAAAATTTAGCTCAAATGAAAAACTCTCCTGTGATTGTTTTTTAAAATATTTGTCATTGCATAAATCATCTTTTTGTTTAATATAATGTAATTTGTTACACATAAGCAAAAACCTCTGAACAGCATTGTCTTTAGCAGAGAACAGACACTGATAATGAGGCAGAAAATTATGTGAGCACCCAAAACATCGATTCATTGCCTAAGTTGTCTTTTAAACTGCTTACGAAAGTAGTGGATCGTCTGTGGCCAAATGCTTCACATGCCCCATCAGAGTTAAGGAGGGCACTATTCTTGCTTGGAGCTTTCTAAAGTCTTAATACCACAAAAATTCAGAAGCTGGCTCTTAAGAAAGCCCCAAGTGCCTGGAATGATACTCACAGTTCTCCCTGTGTGATGATTTGGCAGTTCTGCCTTTTTATAATCCAGGGTTTCGGCTGATACTACAGATCAATGCAAAAAAATATAATGAACTTACTTGAAGGATATGAATTAATTGTTTTTTGACACCTTTTGGGTTAAAAATCAATAGTAAAACCTTAGCAACTGAAGAAAAACAGATCAGGCAAGCTGAAGGCTACAATAAGATTTCTTGAAAAGCCTTTCTGCAGGGTGTGGTGGCTTGGGAGCGGCAAATTCCCAGACACAGCAAAATGAAGCCATATGTGAGTTAGGTGAAATATAAACCTGGAAAGACACAGTGTCAGCTCTGAGGCGGAGAAAGAATTAGGTGGTTATGCTTTCACAGGGAAATCTGAAGCTTGGCTTTACATTTAAGGAGAGGTAAAGTTAGATGAAATAGCTGACCGAAGGGGTTTTGCAGTTTTTGAAGAGAAGTCCTGACACTCAGAAGAAAGACCCTGGGAGACAGGGACCCAAAGGAGCACTGCAATGGGAAGGAAGATCTCTAGGAAATTGTGGATAGGGGCATGTTTAGTGCCAATGTGTTTAAGAAGCAGCAAGACCCAGCTCAGCCTGCAGGGAGTTGGAGCCCGTGTTTCCTTGAGCTCCCTGGAGCTTGGGGGTCAGGCACAGGCACGGGTTCAGCTGCGGGGGAGCCAGTCAGCAGCACCACACTCTGGGCTGGAGGATGGCATCCATCCCATCAGCTTTGTGGGGGCCCCACACAGGGGAAGCCCTGAAGAAACAGACCCACAAACATAACAGTGAACATTGAAGATCCAGCCATGGTCTAAGCAGTTCCAGCTTGTGTGAATGCCGTACCAGGATGGCCACCAGCCACACCTGGTGACACCTCGGATGGCCTCAGCCCTTGCCCTTACATCCATAGGAAAGATGTTCAAATGCACAGCTGAGAGGGCACCACAGCATATTGCAGCAGCAGGTAAATTCAGGAGTAACCATATGGCAACTGTCTCTATGCAAGTCACATTTTCCACGCTGCTGGAGGTTTTAGATTTGAGACTCCCACTGACTCTAAAAGAGAAATAAATGGACCTTGTTTTGTTTTCTGCAAACACTGCATTTTCCACAGCCATTTCACTCAACAGGCCAGTGGCCTCCCTCAGGTATGCATCTCTTACATAGACAGGTGATTTTCTGCAAACAGGGCTGTGAGACATGAATGGGTATAAAGCAAGCCCTTGCCTTTTGCAGCAACAGGTATCACCGTGGAGGTCTAGTTGGTACCCCCTTATTAAGTCCTAAAGTAGTTGTAATGAGCACAATTAGATCCCATAATTTATAAGAGTTGATGAGCTGTGCAAGTCTGTATGAAACAGAAACATGGAGTTCTGGGATGTTTTCACTGAGTAGCCTCCTAGGAAAAATACTATTTGAAGTAATTTGCAGGGTGGGCTACTGTGTTTACAGGGAATGAGGAGGCCACGAGGAAGTGAATGTTCCTGATTTGGAAAAATGAGCAATAATATTAATTTCAATAGACCAGTAGACTTCTGTAGAAAGAGTTATGGTAATTTAGAACAAGGTTTTCTTTAAATGTTTTATTTTTCTAATACCTTGCTAGTCACCATGTTGATACTGAGAATGATAGAAAAGCTACAAGCTACATCCCCGTGTATAGCCTCATCCACCTTTGTGGGAGTCTGTCTGGGTGCCAGGATCCACTTGTAGCTTGAATGACAGCAATAGTTTATATATGGTACATATCTATTAATTTAAGCTGGTTGAATATTTCACACCTTGTTGTTTACATGGCAAATTTGGCATCTTTTTCTTCTCACCTGATATCTGTGGAGAGATTGTAATTATGTCTTACCCAGCTGATCATGTACACTTTCTGCATGCAGCCCAGCAGACATGACCACAGTGGCGTTGATCAATTGTGTACAAGATGAAAGACTAGCGCTATATAATTGCTGCTCCCCGAGGCTCACATCCAGATCCCAGCAGTTCTCTTCCCAGTTTATTGAGCTGTAGTTAAAACAAAAGGATTAGTTAAAACTAAGCTTGCAGTGAGCACTCATGGGAAAAACTTTGAGCATTTAAAAAATATGGATGGAAATTAATTTTTTAGAATAGACTAGCATTGAAAATCAACGCAAAGATGATGTCAGCATGATAGAGGGAACTTGTCACAGCCACTGTGTGTTCACACAAATTTGTCCTGTTGCATCCACACAGCTTCAGGTAAGGCTATTTTAGCTGACAACAAGGTATTATATTTAACATTTGAGTGTAAGGACTGCCCTTCCCTGAAATAACTTTCCCATTTCACATGTTTTTATTTCAGAAGATACCTTCTCCTTCGTTGGCTGAATGGTAGACAACTGTCCTAGGAAAAAAGTGGTATTGTAAAGGAGCAGAATGGGTCTGCAACTATACTGATCCTTGAGGAAACTTGGACAACATACACTTGATAACACTGAAACTTATTTTTCGATAGACTGACATATGTGAGGATTCTCAGGAGAACAGCAAGGGGATTTTTTTTTTTCCTCAGGAATTCAGAAATTAAACTGAAAGGGCAGAGTACTTAGTAACACATCCTGTTGAGCAAAATGCCTTTGAGTGTTGACAGATTGTCAGTACTAAGTTTTGCAACATTTGACTGAATTTTGCAGTGAGTTTATTAAAGTGATTTAGTGCAGTGCAAGCAAATGCAATATGTGTTCCACCCATTTTGATTAAAACAAGGCAGAACACTGGAAAGATGCCAGGAAAAGAATTTAGTAATCCATTCGTATCTTTTGAGAAATTTTCTACAAATTCTTGCCTGCTCCATGAATGATGGGACACGCTGAGAACAAAAAAGTAAATAGTAATTGAGCAGGCAGCAAAAAAAACTCTCCTTGTTTGTATTTAGGATTTCACAGTATGAGTATGTGGGAATAGCTGCTGACAAATACTCCCCTGGGGAGCCAGATGCAGCATTGTTGTATGAGGTCAGCTAAGCAGGGAGGCTGTTGGATGTCCATGTAAGGGTCTAGCGGGGCAAGAAATGGCAGTGCCCCTCTTTGCCAAATCAACTCAGCTAACTTTAGCAAAGATTGCAATGTAATGGCATGAAAAATCCCCTCCAGCTGCACCAGTAAATAACAAAATGGAAAATGAAACCCTGTTAACAGCAACCTGATTGTGTTTCAGCTAACTGGATGATTTACTGGGTAGAGGTTAGAGGCTTTGTCAGTAGTTCAGTTAACAGACCTGATGCATGAGCATCCGCTGGAATCACCAAGGCTAAAGTGGGCCTGTTGCAAAGAATGAGCAGTTAAGAGACAATGTTCAGGCTGCAGCTATATGACAAGTGGCTTCTTAGAGCTAAATCACATACTATTAGTGCTGACCTACGATCTTTTGCCTTGTCAGCTGCTCGCAGAGTATCTTGATCTCGTTCTACCTGTCTCTGAAAAACACCCTAGCTTCCTACCCTTATTTTCCTTTGGCAACTCATATAAACTTTGATATGTCAATGAAATATTTTTTCCTTGAGTGCTTATGAGAGATGAAAGAGGGTTTTTAGCTGAGCAAACAGTGCCTCACTTGGTTCTAAATATTTCTCTATACTGATGTTCTTGCCATTCTGACAAGAAGAAATATCATCCTGTGAGGATTTTGACACATATCACACTCTGTATGCTTCTGGTTGTTATCCATGTAAGATGTACAAAAGCCTATTGAAAGGATGTTTTTATTAAATGTAGAAAATATCATCCTGCTGCAGTATCACTGTAGGTTGCAATACAATCAGGGTTCGGATTTGTTTTTGCTATGGCTTTACACCACCACTGGCTGGAAGGAAGATTTTATTAAACTGTCAGCATCCGAAACTGTCAGGGGAGCCAGGCTGAGGATGTAATAATGCACATATATTCAAACAGGATGCTTCAGAGGCGGGATAGCTAGCTTGTGCAACATATTGACAAAACTCAGCTGCTAAACCTGTCTTGATGGCCCAGGAAAACTGTGGGTTTGTGGGGGAAATGTGAAAGTGGCAAATGCTCAGCACTGGGGCCCGTGTAGCACTTTTTCAGACTTGGGGCAGACCCAAGCTATGAAGCCCTGATGAGAAGCATCTATTTTTTGGGATGCTACACTGTATGGATGCAGTTACACTGTTTCACTAAACCGGTACCATTACATCAGAGATTGTTGGGACATTAATTCACCAGCAAGTGCGCAGAACTATCCTTGGTTCATTTAGGTAGTGTACACCTGCCAGAGTGGCTTTTTAATAACTCCTCAAGGCATAGTCCAGTGCTTATTTCTGCATGTGTGAGATGCTAAGCCTATTCATAGCACATTGGTCTGTCTGGGATAGGTCTCCTATAGGTCTCCTTGTCTTTCTCTAACACTTCCCTATAACAGCAGCAACATAAAGTCACATAGCAGTGTGCTTGTTTTCAGAAAGTGTTTCAACAAGCTTACAGCACAGGCATTTGAGCTGCTTGTTTGTCACACCATGAGGTTTATCTAATATCCTTCCTTTGACAGCAGTTTACTGCCTGACCTTAGGAAAACCACCAGATCTCCATTGATGAGTTTACCTCACCATTCTTGACACCTGGGATTTGGTGAAGAGCTCTTCAGAAGTGACAGCACTTACTGGTATTAACTGGGATGTATGCACCAATGAGGAATGTGTATCCCTTAGCTATGGCTAGATTCCATAATCTTTATTCATCCTAATTAGCCTCCAAATTGGAATGGTCCATTGTTTCCAGTACTCCAAAAGACTGATAGAATATGTTAATTTATGTTAGAAATAGGCATTTTGAGAAAGCTAAATGTCGTGAAAGACAATGAAGTTCATATCGCAAGCCACTTACTACAAGCCTACAAATGCAGTAATGTTTATGCAGTAATGTGTAAATGTTTATGCAGTAATATATAAATGTTCATGCAGTAATGTATAAATGAAAGAAGGGTGTTACTCAGGGCTGAAAATACCATACATCTCTAAAGCATAGGCACAATGTGGGGTTTGTGTCCCTTTGCACACGAGATTTGGAGGTCATGTGCTGTATTTTGTTCTATAGAGTGACTTTTCTTACTTTTTCCCTTCTCATGCACAATATTCTATGTATTCTTTTTCTAAACATAGGGTGTTTGACTTCAGACATAACTGTAAAAATCTGTCAGCTCAATTCAAGTCAGATAATGCCCTTAGCTACTTTTATTTTCCAGTATGTCACAAATGACCACTCATTTCTTGACAGAGGTGTCTGAATCAGAATACGCCCAGCTTCCTGCTGGTAGCAATTAAAATTATTTACCACCCATGGGTAGATTTGAATTAAAGTATCAGCAGAAAAACAACTCTTGTAGCCAAGCTAGGTCATGCATCAATGGCAAGGTATAAGCAAAGATGCCATTAGAAGGTGAACTGCATGCTACAAAAGAGTGAATGAGGAAAAATGAAAAGAATTCTAAACTCAATGCCACGTGAATAATGGAGAAATATTGCCACTGACATAAGAACAGGCTAGAGCAATGCAGGGAGAAAAGTAACACAGATGGTAGAGATGGCTGTAACTTCTGGAAAAAGATATGGAAGGGCCAGCAAAGCAATTCCTAATTCTGAGAAGAGCAAGGATCCTCCAAGCAGTGGTGAAGACATTATTTGCATCTGACACAGATTTCAAGACATATCTGAAGGTCCTGTTCTGCCCTTAGTTGATTTCAGTAAGTTTCATGAGTGAACATAATGGCAAATGGTCATAAATGGTCATAAAAACATCTTTAAAAAAAATTCTGATACAAATCAGTGTTTAGACATGACAGAAGCAGAAGATAAGCAATTTGTATTGGTCCAGCTCTTGATGTTTCCATACTGATTTGTGGTCCCTCAAATGGTCATGCAGCCCTTCCTCTCTGCCTGCAGAGAAAGGGTTTGGAGAGGCTTCACCTCATGCCAGACTACACCCAAGTCAGATAACAGAATTATATCACAGAATCATTAAATAGTTTGGGTTGAAAAGGACCTTAAAGATCATTTAGTTACAGCCCCGCTGTTGTGGACAGGGATACATTTCACTAGACCAGGTTTCTCAGAACCCATATTTCAAGTAATTTTACTTGCCTATTGCTTAAATCCCTAAAGAAGCATTGGTGTTACAGCATGACCTTATCCTATGGAAGAGCATGAGGACTGTGCTCTTGTCAATGAAAGCTGTTCCTATTTTTACCTCTCCAAAGTTAAGCATGTTTTTCTTCATCTATTTAGATGGTTCAGGGTCAAATTAAGAAGGAAAATATCTGTTCAAATCGTTTTTACCAAAGTAATCCTACTGAAAACAGCAGGACCTCCGAAGATATTTATGGGGGGGAAAAAAAAGAAAAAAAAAGTGAAGGAAATGTTATTAAAAGTTGAACTTTTAATCATGCACAGTATTTTATTGCCTTGTATATTCTTCCCCAGTAAAATTTATGCCTCTAGGTAAACATGTATGTTTTGCAGAGACCATAACAAAACAATTCTCTTCCAAGACTGGTGGTACTTCTAATTTTAAGAGTAACAAAACAAATGCAAAAAAAAAAAAATTGGTCCAGGTAATACCTGGGCCAAACTTAAAATATTTGATATGTGTCTAGATATCTATACTTAAATGCATATTAAAAAATCCCAAATATGCCTTTCCTAGCTGTTCATGCCCACTTATTATGCCCACTGGCATCTGCATTTGGATACTGTAATCCAAACACCCATATTCCTTCAATAGTTAGGGGGAAGAGAGAGATGTCACCAGAATGCCATTGATTTATCTCCCTTTTACATTTGCTATAAGGTGAAACCCAGACAGCATACTTGGGATTTATATGGGTAAAATTAAGTTCAGTAAATCTTGATTTTGATGTCTGATAGTACTGATGCAAAGTTTTGCACTTCATTCATAGAAACTTTTCATAGTAAATGACGAAAAGTATAGTAGTTAGTGATTATTAGTACTTTTAAATAAGATTTAAAAAATAATATTATCATTCTTTATTTATTATATATGTTTTTCTGCTTGCTAATATACTCTCCCAGAAAGTTTCTGAAGTGCTTGAAGTTCAATATCATGGTTTTTTGACCCCTTTTTCACACTTGGAAAACTTATATATAATGGTAGAACAACACAGAAACTATAAGAATAAAAAAACTTACGCACTAATCCTTAAAAGATTTGGTTGGTTACAATTTTAGCTGGTCTCATATTTCATCATCCAGTCTCCCTACCTGGACTTTCACATAGCTGAAAAAGAAATTAATTACGTAATGGTTTCATAAGGATCTGCAATGAAAAATTATAGATGCTAGATTAGTATTTTATGGTTATTTATTAGTGCTACTTTGAGTTGTAAGCATAAAAAATGCTTAGTCTCTCTGTAATCTATCTTCCAAGTTATGCTCAAGATCACAGTGATCAAAAAGCTGTGCACAGCGTGGCAATTACAGTTGTGATTTTCCAAGAAATACTTCAAGGCAGTTTGGATAATCACTATGACTGAATTTAAATCTGGAAAAATGAGGAAAATGAGGAAACTCCTGGTTTTTAAGACTCCAGTGGCACAACATGAACCTGTTGCTGTCATCCTTTACCCAGACTGGCATCAGAAAAACAAGAAAAGTCTCCCCTTAATGCTTTGCTTTCTACTTCGTAGTTCTGCTCTTTAACATAGCAATGAGAAACAGAGATGCTAAAAAAATTTAGCATTTTTCTTGTGGAGGAGATAATTGACTTTTTCTATCAGGATCTGAAACAAAATTTTGTCCAGATTCTGTCACAATTCAGGAAGTGCCTAGCTATGAGTGAATGCTAAAAGAAGTCCTGTTACTTGTTCATGGGTAAATCTCTTGTACTAACAACATGACCCAAATATACCCTTGAAGAATTAATCCCAACACATACATGCTCTATAGTGAAACTGTAGTTAGAAGGCAATACAGATCCAATACAGAAAACAAAGTGTAACAAAGCTAACACAGATTTATAGTATAAGTATGTCCTGCTGTGTGCTGACTGAAATAAAAATTGCAAATGGGGTCCAAAATTCATTTACTCATATCCATTAGCAGACAGTATTGCTCAATGATCACATTTACAAGGAGGAAGGAGATTTCTGCTAATTTTTGTATCTTGAGATATATGTTCCTTGTCAGGCAAAGCAGCCATCACCATGATCTGCAGAGAAGCAATAGGCATGTTCCTATTCCTATAAATGGAGCACTGCAGACAGCAGAGCTCCTCTTGTTCCACCTGTGGGAAGTGGTGTTGTGAGTTAACAGGAGGCGCATTATGAGCCAAACTGTAATCAGCCACATTAGCTGAACCCTACTGATTTCAATGAGGCTTAACAGGTGTAAATGAGGACAGACTTGCCCCTACCTAAGAGTTCCTCATGTGAGATAGAACAACAAAAAGTCCTTGAAAGTCTCGATATTCTTCTCTCAGTAAATTTTTTAAGGTGTATGTGTACAAGACTGTTATTAAAAGCAGGAGGGTGGCTACTCTTGCAGGATAATATTGTCACAATACTTTACTAAACAAGGAAGTAGAGATGACCGGCTGTACTTTGCCTGTACTTAAAAGGCAAGGTCTTGAAAGTTTGGATTGAAAGTTTGGATTCTAGGGCAAGGAAAACAGGAGAAAGTTTTGCGATTGGCCATTCAGTTTATGAGAACATTAAAAAAAATATTTCCCATTAAAAAACTCATATGTATTTCTTGCTTTTTTCCAAGGAAGCAACTTTTGAGCTTTGCAAAGATAAAGCTTCTGCCTCCAAGTGGGATGTAGAAGCTGAATGTCAAAGGGTAAATTCCATGAGAGATGACAAGTGCTGATGGGCTTGAATTTGCACAATCAGCAGCATTCAGCCTCCCTAGGGGAGGTAGCGTGGGGAGTCAAGGGAAGGAGGGAGAGAAAACGAGTTCAGACTGTCATCTCAGGAGGAAACCATGGTAAAAATATGTTCAGAATTCAGAGTTTGCCAATTAAATTAGCTGAAATGTCTTAAAATATTTATTTGGTGGGTTTGTTAATAAAGAATGGAACAGTCTCTTTAAGTTCTTGTTTTTCAAAAAGAGGAGCCGGGTGTGGTGGGTTATTACACAGGGAGAGTTATTGTCTACCCATTTTTTTCTTTGTTTTAGAAAAACAGGCCTTAAGGAATGTCAAGGGGAAAAAAATCGACAAAGTAGGAAAAAAGAGCAGGATGTGATTTTTCATAGGGTTAAGCATCTACTTGAAAATGCAGCAGCGCACAGCTGGCTGTTATATCTCCTGTGCTGTATGAATTACACAAGAAGAGAATCTTGTCTCATGTGAATTTGAGGTTTAAGAACTATCCCTGAATATCTTTTGAACTAAAGGTATCTCTACATGATAGAAATACCTTCAAGAAGAGGTGGTAATGAATTTCAAGTATGGTTATGAAGCAATGCACATTATGGCACACTGAAAGAAGGAAACTGCTCTTTCAGGGTGCTATAATGAGCACACTGACAGAAGGAAACTGCCCTTTCAGTGTGCTATGATGTGCTCTCTCAGCTCCCTGAGGAGACCAGTTTTAGGGTCTCATTTAGAAACATGTCCTGGTCCCCTCAAATTAGCCTAAAATATCGGATTGGCACATGCTTGTATGTATGTGGCTGCATATACCTGAGCATGAGCACACACACCGCCCCACGCACAGAGTATCTACAACAAAAGCAGGAGATAAACATAAGTAATCCTACCAGAACCACTAATTGCTTGAGGCCACTTTTACCTCTGTTTCTGTGCAGTTTGGGAGCACAACACAGGAAGCTGCTTTAAATATTAATATAATTTCTCTACTATGCTATTTTTTCCCCTGGGAAGTGCCTTCAGATCAGGGGAAGTAGATGTGATACAGATCCCAGGTATTGGATAAAAACTAATGCCTATGTCAGCTGTATGGATACCCAACCAAAGTTCAGAGGCAGGAAAGACCGACCTTACAAAAAGGAGAAAGGACTGTGAACGCGTTACAAAAGAAATGCAGCCACACACAGTGCCACAGTGTTTTGCAGAAACCTGGCTTTTACAGGGACAGATGCTATCTTCCAGCAGAGTTTCAGAGTGTTTTTCCTCCTTCCAAAGGTTTTTAATGCAGCAGCTAACAATCTGGTTACCGTCAGGCCAGGCCCAGACACCTCTCACGTGGCAGGTCCAGCTGAGGTCAATGCTGTGAGCCTTCCCAAAGCTCATTACACTGCAATGGAAGCTGGAAGGCTCTGCTTCCCCTGAGGTTTTTCAGTGAGGCAACTGGCGTACATTCATTACCTTTTTGTCAATATGCACCTTTGGACTGGTGTAGATGTAATCTTGCTCTCAGCTTGGTTCAGACAACTGGTGCACTCTGTGCTTCAAAGGCAGCCTGGATCTGATTTTCCCAAACTGTAACCAGAGCTCCTTTCAGATGGTATCAGCCTGTCCCCCGCTGGGACAACACTGTAGGATCAGGCTCTGACACAAGTGACAGCTGACAAGAAAGCACCACCAATAGAGAAAGACAGGAATCATAAGTCCTGTACAATATTAATTTCCTTGCCTATTCTGTGAGGGGCAAATGGGCCAAAATGGAAAGATGAGAATGCTTCATTCTCAAAAACACTAGGCACAAGGAATCCAGAGGAGGCTCTCATTTTTATTATTTGGAGGTGGGGAGAAACAAATATTCCATAGCGTGGAAATTACTGCCTGCTATACAGCAATTTAAGGGCGTATCAGTGTTATTAGCTTGCCACAAAATTGAGGGAATTGAGTTATAGTGTTAAAAACATCAGCTCAATATGGTCTTAACAGAGGAATTTCTACCAGGGCTGTTGCCTGGCGCCTCTTTAAAACCCATTTTTTTATGATTGAGCAGAAGGATGAAGATAATATGGACAGCAAACACTGAAAAAGGGATCATCTTCAATACAGAATGATTTTAAATTACCATTTTTATTATCCTCTGAATATAGGAGAAAATATGCTTCAGTCGTAAAAGGATCAAGGGTAAACATAACTTCTAGACAATATATTGTGCTGATGATATGCATGTGGGGAGGGGGACCTTGGGTTTTGCAGAATATCTTTTAAAGATAACAAGAGAACTATTTAATAAAATAAATCCAGGTGTTCTTAAAGAGAAATAAAGAAGGGAAACATACTGGTGTTCATTTTATTGTAATTACAAGAGGAGCAGCTGATGAAAATTAGAGAAGAGACCTAAGGTAGGGAATATACCCATAAAGGATCTTACATTGGCCACAATCATGAAGATGTCTGACTACCTGTGTGGTGCCCTAGAAGCATTAAAAAAACATGAAAGTGTATTTTTTGGTGGAAATTTTCACAGAATATATGTGTGAGTGCAGCAGTCTGACAGCTCTGCCAGGTACATTCCTCCATTTATTCATGGAGGATACAGAGCCCACGACTGTCGTGATTAACATTTATGAATGCCCAGACAGACGGAAGGGCAGCTAAGAGCAGTGAATCTGTCCAGCTACAAGTCAGGCAGAGCAAGCAGGAGCTGAACACTTAATGTGGTGTAGTAAGCTGGTAAAATCAACATCAGTAGAATTAATACTTCAGTATTAACCGAGCAAGCGTGACTAGAAACTATTTTTATGATGATAACATAATAAAAATGCATATATCCTGCGTTTCTGAAGATATGACTTTTATTAAACAGCCCTATTCTTGAGACGTACAGGTGCAGAACCACCCTGAGAAGTGCGGAAAACTTGCATATATGCCAGAAATGGGGATTCAGTAATTGAGTTTTCAGTTCAATCATTGAAACCGTATCTAGAAAACCGCTAAAGAAATATGGCCTCAGTCTTTCATGCTGGAATATACCAACCATCATATATCAAAACCTGGAAAATGACATTTTTATATTAATAGGGAGAAATACTTCTCTCTTAAATCTATGACTAAACTCACATTATTTGTAGTCCCACCCACAAGCAAATGAAGAATGGATTTTTTTTGTTGGACTCTTTCTGTACAAAAAGCAACACTGTTATTCTTGCATAGGCTTACATTTTAATTCACCATTGTTTGTCAGAATAATTTTTATTGATAGGAGTGAGGATTTCTATGATAATGCAAATGTCACACAAAGACACACAGGCATTCAATATGACAGTACAGGGAATTGTATCCTTTTTTTCCTAATTTCTTTGAGATACTCTTCTGATTTTCTGGCATGGATGCTCATGTGTGAAGGCTCCAGTGCAGCTCTCGAATTAGATGAAGTCATCTGGAATGTAAAGCAAGTCCAAAAACTGCTGGTGTTTCCCTCTGGAGTGGTAAACAAAACATGATGTGAGTTATTAGTAATAATGCTTCAGAGACAGAATGGGTGAGGGTAGCATTGGCACTAAATCATGATAGGATTAGAGCTCTCTGATCTGCCTATACCATAATGAAGAAGAATTCTTAGGAAGTTCTTGTTGACAAAAGTAAATGAAACACCCTCCTACCTAAAAAAATGAACTTATATGGTATTTGGTTGACTTGCCAGTACCTCTTCTTTCAACTTTAAAGCAATGTATGGTTTGATGCTACACAGAGGTTATTAAGGGGCAGGAAAAACAGTCAATCAGCACAACCTGTGGAAGATCCTCTAATCTAGTGGGTAATGGGACCTATAGGTCTATTTACTGCCAGGAGAAACCCGGAAAGGCACCAGCTTTCCATTCTGTCAGGAAGGGAAAGTGCACTGCAGAAAATGAGTTTCATTAACTATTCCCCTCCCCTTCCGCCTGAGGAAAAGGCCCCAGACAAGTCACTTTAAATGAGGAGGTTATTGGGAATTCAAATTTTCACATGACACATGCTATGTTGTTCTTTGCTGAATGTGAAGTCCTTGAACAGAGACATATATCTTCAAAAACATGGTGAAGAGAGGTCAGAAAAATATTCACCTATTTCAAAGAGTTTGCTTCTGCATTGACGGCCATCACTTCACCATGTACCTGTACTAATAGCAGAAGGCAGCACTGGTGAAAAACCCTCGTGTCTGCTTCTTGTCTACCCAGAAGTGCTCATGAAGAGCCATTTTCCAAAATCAGCACAATTGAGTTTTCTTTACATAAAATGTCTTTAAGATTTCCTTTTGGGGGTGTTAGATGAGGTAAGCTAGGTTTCCTCAGACCTTCTTAAGAAACAGAAAGGAAGTCTGAGGAACTGAAAAAATAGGCTCTGAAGCAGGGATTTGAACCAGCAGGGAAGAACATCTGAGTTTAATGAGGGTTTGCTTGACATCAGCAGGAGTGTTGGAAAGCCAGAGTATACAGGATTAGACCTCAAAATTAATGATGCAATGAAAAGGAAAAATGCATAATTTTAGGGAAGATCATTTTGATGATTGATTTTATAATTATTCATGGCACCTAATGTGAATTATCTAGATATTTTTCTTGATGGCATTTATTAATGCATTAAATCTTAAACTGTGCTCTGGAAGACAGTATAATACAGGCAGGAAACAGAGGTCAAAATCTTTCAAAAGAGGCTGAGAAATAAGGATGCTTCATGCAATTAAATGGTACATACAGAATCTAGCTACTGCTATGTCACTGTTTCAAGCCTATTCCCTTATTACAGCGCTGCTGTAACAATATAGGATTGAGTTGTTTTATCAAGTTTGGTTTTTTGGTGGTATATTCAATCAGTCAATCAGTGAAATACTAAAAAAACATACTTTCCAAGTGCAGGTTCCAAAAGAAAATTAGTAAAAGTCATCTTAAAATCCCCTTGTGCTGTATCATGGCTGCTTTGCTTATACAGTGCTTCAGGGATCCCAAATTTGTGAAAGCATTCCTCCAGTGTGCTGCTAGGTCAGACTTGCTTCCTTCCCTCACTCAGAACAGACTCCATTGCTTCTGAAGCTGTAGCACTTATATTCTGATTTTATTGTGGTCACAGCAGGTACTTGCACCCAAACCAAAACTGTGGAAGTTTTCCCACACAAAGCTGGGGCTGCTACTCATTACACCATAAGAGATCAAAATTATTCATGGTGTGAATGGACTTTCTGATTTTCAAGTCAGAGGGTTTTGCCTGATAAGAATTTAGTGGAGCTTGTCGATTTTGATGCAGGGACTTTACCCTGTCTTTGCTGTAAGGGAACTACAGCAGCTTTAGGACCTCAGGCTGTCAGTGTTTTCTTACATCACCAACAGTGGAAAACACAGTCTATCAGTTTAGTGGGGTAACAGAAAAATTTCTTCTGCATTCTCGTGGGTATCCAGCTCCCACTTTATCCCCCAATAGCATTTTATCTTCAAGCAGTAGAGGATTAGTAAACGCTGAATACTAAGGACAGTACCTTTGATGTCAAGGGATTTTCATTTCCCTGTTGCTCTGTGGAACAAAAACCTCTACATCAGGTGAATGCACACCATGATTTGTATGCTATCCCATAGGAAAAGGAGGTTAATAAGACAAATCCCACTTAGAAGCCTAGACATTCCCACAGACTAGAGCTTTGTGAAATGTGATGCAATCTCATAAATCTTTATGATTTTATGGAGCTTCCAAAAATGCAATGTTTTCAGTGGTAAAATATGAAATTTTCTTCAGCATATCGCTGATGTTAAACACAGCATTGTTTGTTCCATGACAGCAGTACTGGCAGGACAGTTTTTGCAGGAGCGGTCTGATTTGGCTGAGCTCAGTGCTCAGGAAAGCCTGTTCCTGCTGCAACCAGGTGCTTGATAACTTTCTTTTCAATATTTGACTGGCTGAGTTCAGAAGAATTAACTTGCTCTTCCTTTTGTGAAAGGGTATGAGGAGTAAAGCCCTGAAAACCTCTGAAAGATTTAGTCCCCTGCAAAAAACCACTGAAAAGCTGATGCCTTCTACTAAATAACAATAAATAGTGTGTAGTCTGGGTAGATATTTGGACTGTTTTTTGGGAAAAGAAGAGTCTGGGAGATCTACATAGCTGCAGAGTAATAAGCCAACAATCCAAATTCAAGCTAAAGCACATTTTGCTGCGCGACCCAGCTGCTTTACATGCACCAATCTTCCTGTAAAGACTGAGTAACAGCATGTAATTTTTCCATTGGCTCAGTGCTTCAGCTGTGCATGATCACAGAGCTGCTGCACGAGCCGGCACTGTATGTGCTTCCCTTTGAAAGCCCCCTGGAAGTGTGTGAGAGAGGGGAACTATGGCTGCTTACAGCCCCTCGGTTTAGCCCGCTGCTCTTTCCCTGCTCTCCAGTGGGATCCAGCACAGGAGGCAGCCAGCGCTATCCAGGGCCAGACCTTGCTGCTTTTCTAGGGAAGCACATGGGGAGGGCACTGCCTCTCGCTAGCAGCTGTCCAATCGTTCCCAGCGCAGCTGCACACACCCAGCTCTGGGGAGGCTGGAGGAGCTCTGGGATGGTATCAGAGTGGAATGGTTGGAAAGCCACGCTGTGTCTGTGTGGGTGCCAGCAGAGATGTGTCACCCTGGCACCCAGCTCGTAGCAAGGCAAGGATGGCAGCGCCCTGTTTTCTCTGGCTATGGATTCACCGGCTGAGCAGGGACTGGGCAGCAAGTCTGTCTCGGGCTCAGGTGTGTGCTCTCACCTGAGCATCCTCACCTTCCCTGCTGCAGAGAAAGCTGAGCTCACGCTCAGGGGACGATTAAATGCCTTCCAAAATACTCTTCCAGTCATCAGGGATGATTTCCTACAAAGTTCTCAGGCTTTCTGTGTTTAGTTACAACCTGCCTGTCACTTCAAGAGGCCCTGGGCTGGCAGCATTCAGCCGGTGTAATGGCTGCCCAGTGATGCAGGCGAGATCATCAGCACTAAATGGACATGATTTCAAGTCTCCCGAGCTACATTTCTTCAAGTGTGTGTCATTAGTCTTCCTTCTGCCCACGCTCAAAAGGAAGAGTGGTTTAAAGAGTCTCATTTCAGCTGTTTATTAGCTGAGTTAACACAAACATTTCATTTTAAGTGCTTGAACAAAGTTTATGGTTTCTCTTCCAGGGTGGCTGACCTGAAACCTCTCTAACAACTCTCTTGAGGAGGAACATAGAAATGTTCTTAATAAAAATCAATTTCAGAAAGCTATGAACAATCACAATCTGTATAGCAATAGAAACCAAGATGCAAACCTTATTACAACGCTTTCTAGGCCTCTGTGTCTGCAATACAATACAGCATAGCTAGATAGAATTGAAATTTCCTTTGAATTTTCCAGTGGTATTACCATAGCGTATAGTATACAGAGAGAGGTGTTAATCTTGGCACCACTCACAGCCTCTGCTGACCTAAAACGTAGAGCTCAAATTCAGATCTGTATTTTACTGTGTCACAAGGTAGAGCACTTTCTCCTTGTTTGTAGGACAAATGATTGAGTTCGCAGTGGTTCTGCACTAGATGAATGCTCTTGCTGGTAAGAGAGATGCTGAAATCATGGTTCCTCAGAATCTAAACTCATATTTCAGTTAGTAAAAGCATAAGCAAAACTTTAAAACTTTCTGGTCCCTCTTTTCTCATATTAGTTGCTGGCAGACAAGTCTAAGCCTGTGGCCAGATGTCTAATAAAAGTTTGAAGTGTTGGTCATGTGCATTAAGCATAAATCCATACAATGTTTCAAGTCGAGAATGACAGTCAGTTTTTCAATGCTAAGAAGCCATCAGGATGTCACAACTCCTTTTTTTTTGTTACGTTTTATAAGGCATTCTCTAAAGACATGCTTTCTTCCCACAAGAAAACTCTACACCTTAGCTTGTCCTTAGCTTGTTCCTCTTTACGTATTTCATGCTCCCTGGATTAAGCAAAAAGCAGTCTGCATGCCAAATTTGAAGTCATCTGCAACCCCAAATGCTGTGATTAAAAATGATAGAGCTGATGTCCTAAACTAGATTTTAATAGATATTGTGATGGGAGGTCTTATTGTGTTACCAGCCTTGAATTAATTTTCATTATCTTTCTCTTTTAATTAATTATTTGTCTCTCCTTTCTTTCTTGCACTGAGAGTCCAGTAAGACCTAATGGGCACCAAGGAAGTGGGGAGAGGGGAGAGTATATGAAATATAGGGTTGTAGAAGCAACAGTTTTCTCAAATAACTAAGGCTGTGTGAAAGAATGAATTAATCTTTTAAATTAATTAGTCACATTAAGAAAAAAAGATTAAAAGGACTGGAGAGTGAGTGCTCTTTTGTGTGTGAGTGCCCTAAGTTTATGAACCTTCAATATTATACCTAGCATTATTCAATCCCTTCAAAATGAAACACAGTTTCACATTTTAAATAGACTTTCAGAAAATGGGGCAGAGATTACATTTTTAAAATTTGGTGGTCATTGCTTTAGAAAAATTGGTGAACGGAATGAAAGGAAGCGTAACACTTGTCTCATACATGTCCTAGAAACAGAGGTTGATGGAGATCAGTCCATGGATTGTGACAATCTCTTTCTGACTGAAATATATTGAGGCTCACCCAAATTTCATAAAACAAAGCCACTGGAGTTTTTGGTTATACTTCAGTGGAACTTCAGCTGTGTACCATGTACAGAGCCTAAGTCACCACTAACATCCCAAGCCCTGGAAATGAGAAGAACTGTTGAACTAAAATATATCTGAATAAGCTTTATGACTAACCATGTGGGGGCTACAAACACCTCCAAGGTCTTGAGCTCATGGTCCCCTCCTTAACCAGAATCAGAGACAATTAGGTCACATGACCAAGACTAACTATTGTCAGTTTGTGAGGTGCATTTGTGCCCCAGAAGGAGCTCCATTTGCCATTTCTAGTTGGAACGTTCTGTGGGAAGCTGTACCACAGGCAAGCACCAAGACACTGAAAGCAGAGCTGTGTCTTCTCACAGCAAGCTGAGTAACGGAGACAGATGGTCACAGCACAGGGAAACAGCAGTGGGAGTATCTCTGGGTAGAATAGTTTCATTAGTGTGTGAGTTGTTTGGGGCAGGCTTTGCAAAGCAGAGTCTAGTGATAGCTATCAAAACAAGTGGGCACACACTCTAATAAGCTGAAAGGATTTAGCCTTCGAGGGACATTGAATGTTGACTTCTAAGTAGCAAAGAGAAATGTTTAAGAGAAAGCCCTACAGTAGAGTACAAGCCAGAACAAATGGTCAAAATAAACTGGTTTCCTTCTGTGGGAGACAGGATTTAACTTCAGATGCAGTGTGTTATCCTAGGACTAGCCCTGGCTGTGTGAAACCACAAGCACTTCTAAATTACAAGTTGTCCCATTCATGGCTTCTCCCTGCCCTTGCATTTCCCTTGTCCACGCCCCAGAGCCAGGGAGGCAGTAAGTGAAAACAGAACATCCCCACTGTCAGCCTGGCAGGACAGCTGTAAGAAATAAGGGGAGTCTTGCACTTTTGTATGAGCACAAAAACAATGGAGTGTTTAATCTTTTAAATACTTTATTAGTCTAGATGAATCTCTGTTAATAAAGGAATCTTCTGCTGCTTGCTCTCCCTCTCTCCCTCCCCTCACAGTTCTGCAGGGAAAAATGGAAGCAAAGCACCACTGTGCACTCTCTATAATGCATAGGAAGTGCGAGGGACTATCTACACTGCTTTGATGTCTCCTTTATACAAACAGTTATGTTAATAAAGAATGTGTCCCTTTTTAACTACCCTGAAGCTGATTTCTCATCTGGGAGGTTATAAATTATTTTTAGAGGTTAATTGTTATGCAAATCTGCTCATCATGGGGTTCCAGCACCCAGAGAAATGAGAAAGCATTCTCTTCCCCAGTGACATAGACTCATAGAGGACACCTTTTCATTTCTAAAACCATTTGGAAAGGATTATGTGCCATATGTTTTCTCTAATGTATCCCACACTAGATGCAAGAAACCTATATTAACATGGTGTTAAGGTTGCACAATTACAACATAATTGTATATTAATGTACCTGGATTTTGTATCCATATATTTCACAGTATGCATTTCAAAAAATAGTGCCCGATATTTTAAATTCTGCTCAGAAGAACAGCTATCACATGAGCAAGTATCCCCCTGACAGCTGCACGAAGCCTTGCAGAATCAAATCACAAACAATACATACATTTCAAGTGTATGTTTGAAAAGAACAATGGGGATAGCAAACTCTGTAGGTCAGATAAAGAAGATTAATGGATTTTGAAGTGAGGTTTTTTTAACATAAGAGAAAACTGGGAAAAATACGTAAATTTCTTGTTAATTTCTCATTTCCTGTACTGTATGATTCGGCTTTCATTGCTACCTTCACTTAGCAGGTGAGCTAGTGGACAAAGGACCTTTGGTGTGAATTTGTGTGAATGGACTGTATACATAACTACTGGTGTGGATGGAGAAAGAGTTCTTGGAAAGGAGCCTAAAGGGTAGGCAAAAACTTGTGCTGACAGGTAGAATGTGAAAGTCTCACAAAACTGGAGCTCCACAGAATGATGGCCCTGTTGAATCCCCAAGAACTGATGAACTCAAGACACCAAGAGCCTCCACAGCTGCCCAGGGCCAGCAGCACCACAGGAATCAGCAATGGGCTGTGCAGCTCACCCCCATTTCTGTTCACAATAAAAATTGTGCACTGGAACAGGCTGCCCAGAGAGGCTGCGGTGTCCCATCCCTGGCAGTGGTCAAGGCCATTGAGCAACCTGACCTGGTGAAGGGTGTCCTTGGCTATGTCAGGGGGGTTAGAAATAGATGGCACGGTCCCTTCCAACCCTAACTGTTCCATGATTTTATGATCCTATGAATTTGAACAGTACAAGGTGCCATAATAAAATACTTGCTGTAACCTGTAGTCTCCTACCTTGGTCTCCTGTCAGGGGATTCTGCTGCAGCACCCTTTGAGGAAAAATTTGTCGTGAGATAGACACATAAGCCTGGTAATTGTCTTGGCAGTTCTCCATAGAGGTTTCCAGAGGTGCAGAATGCTTGCACCATTCAGGAGCCTTGAGGATCCTGAGCAGCCAGGACCCTGAGGTCCTGGTACAGTGCTGTGAAACTGAAACTTACAGAATCTTTGCAATGGGGAAAATTAAGAGTATATAAGCCCTATAATTTTTGTTAGGACTTGTATGAGGAAAGTCTCTTTTCCATCAGATAAGGAACAAGATGAAGAGGAGGACAAGAATAACTCAGATTAAGGAAAACCACATTACAGCAATTATCAACACTGCTCTATTCTGCTTGCTCCTTCTAGCATTTATAATAGACCAATAGCTCCTTTTAGGAGTAGGAAAAATGACTCTGGCAGTAGAATTTCTGAATTTTGATCGATGATTATCTAAATTGGAAGTTAACACTCTGTCAAGTTTGAAGAGAAGCCTGAGAACTTTGTTTAAATACAAGGAAGTGTAGCTAGGTACAGATCAAAAGATTTTGGACATAGTTATATAGAAATAGGAGGTCATTTTGAAGCAGATGTGTGCTACTAATTTACACAGTGCTGATTGATTGAAGTACCCTGGAAATATGAAGAATAAATTTCACCAAATAAACCACACCATTTAAAGTGGTGAAAGGTAACCTTTTTTTCTTCAGCATCAGATAATTACAGCTTTTTTCTCCAGAAATTTTCATTAGCAAAAAGGTGAAATCATCCATAAATTTTAAGTAACAATGAATGTAAGTTTTGGCAAAAATACACTGCATTCAAATATTAATGATTGTGCTATATTTTTATCCCAAAAATATCTGCAAAATGCTTTAAGTACTCAATTTATTCCCACACCATCCTGTTCCAAAATCCAATGCCTTGTAGGACATAAATATCTTTGTGGTGCCAGTGCAGTGGGAAATCTCTGCAATTTAAAGACTTCTCTTAGCAGACTAAAAGTCCTACTTCCTGGGCACTTTGAAGCCTTCCTCTTTGAATACCCTCCCTGCCAGTCAGAGCAGGTATTGGAGCTGGGCAACAAATTCCTCTTGAAAAATGGACGTTATAATACTTGGTAGGGTCCAACCAATGTTTGGTAGTTTCCCAAAAAGGGAAGTACCTAAAACCCCCCAAGAACCATTTCTTTCAAACTGTGGTCCATAATGAACCCCTTTTAAATCTATATTTTAAACCTGCAATTTTTTATAACAGTGGATTCTGAGAGCTACTTATTTTTGAACTTGAAAGTAATGAGTCCTTCAGCATTAAGTATTAAATATTAAGAGGAATACTTTTTTTAAAAAGAAATTTACTTATTATTTTATTAAGCATGTAAATTGATATTTAAATGGTGTTTGGGAGCAGTAGAGAGCAGAGAAAACAAATTGTCCCTGGTTTTCCTTATTACTTTGAGAAGGATTAGGTGTCTGCTGAATAATGTTCCGTTTTAGGCCACTGAAATAAAGATGGTGTTTTAATATGATGGGCTCATCCTGAGAACAACACGAATTTGAATGAGAAGAATCACAGAATGGGTCATCTGGTCCAACCTCTCTGCTCAAGCAGGGCTATCCTAGAGCACAGGAGTGCATCCAGACATCAATTAATTAAGAAATTACAAGTGAGGCAGAACTCTGGAAGTATTTACAGATGAATAGTCCTTAGAAACAGAGTCATAGTCTATAAAGAGAAGTAAGAAAAGCACTTGACATTAACATCTGGATCTTGTTTCATGAATTCTTCAGGAGGAAAGAGTCAACAAAAGCAATAATAACTGTGTAGTAGAAGTGGTCAACGGGAGGAGTTTGAATGGGTTAGTTTCAGTGTATTTGTGTAAAATCTCACTAAAATGGATGAATGCTCTAGAGAAATATTAATCTGAGAGGCAGGAGTTGGACAGTGTCCTCTGTAAAAATGAAAGCAATACATTTACCTCTAAGAACAGAGCTCTTTTGTATCTTGAACCCATGTGGAAGTCTGGACTCCCTACAAAGTTGCCAGAGTTCCATACAGCCATGGGAAAAACCCCTACATGTCTCTACACCAGGAACTCCAGACCCATGCAGAAAGCTATTTCTGCTAAAGCTGCAGCTGCCTAAAGTTATCAGGGCAGGCAATTAATTCTTTTATGTGCATTCTGCCAATAATTTCAACACTCCATACTTCTCCTATCTAAGAAACACTGACTTTGCACTACAGTGAGTGAGGGTTTTTTTGTTAAAGAAGTCAGCAAATTCTCTCAAAATCCTCATTTTAGCAGTAACTTGGTTTCTCACATGCATAAGGATGTTAGATTATGCTGTGACATGGCTTTAGTGAGCAATTGTGTTGAAACTGGACTCTTATGTGACAAAAAGAAAAATGGCTACTTGTGTAGTGTTTTCCACATCACCCCTTTAATTTTGGAAATTGCACACAGCCACCTTGATGTCCTCCCCTGTTTAGAATTGCCTGAGTTAATCTTCAGACATATTGTAAAGCTCTTTCATTTCCACCAGAGTTTTTCTTGTTTTAGAAGGGATAGGAGCAATTTTAAGGTCAGGTAGGTTTCTGGGTGAGATAAGAGCATTCCAGTTATTGCTTGGGTGCTTTCCTATCTGGACATTGCAGAAATATTGGAATTGCAATGGGAGCATTTTGACATCATTGGTATTTTAGATTAAGCCAAGAACATCTTCAGCAACTGACTGATCATTTAACTTTCAATAGATTGAGGTAAATAATTAAAAAACTAAGTTCAGAGTTTGGAGACATATCTTCAATAGGAGATTCAGGTAATGTAGGAACATTAAATATGGATTTCCTGAATTTGTGCATGTTAAGCATCAATTTGAACACTGTGTGGTGCAATCTTAGACCAAATGCAGTGTGTACAAATCTAAAAATAAAGAAGAGGAAGAAATATTACTAAATATCTAGCAAAAAAAATTAAAAATATATTAAAGAATATTTGGATCGGTTGCATCCATCAGAAATCAGTTTTTCTAGAGGCAAAACCTTTTTGTTAGGTGATTTCTGTATCAGAACGATTTTTATGACTTCTTGCTTTAAGTTCTGTTATTCAATCCTTAAAACTGACAAGTAAAAATATTTCCCTTCATTGCCAATTTAGCACTTTTCTCCAGCATTCTGCATGCCAAACAGAATTGTAGATTTTCCTTGTAAAACTTCTTTCAATTTTACAAGTTAAGGGGAAAAGAAAGAAAGGAACACAGCTTGTTTTAATAAAATTATTGACTCATGGCTTCTCAGAACAAAGCTGAAAGCAAAATTTCCTCTGCTCTTTCTTTACCTCCTATTATGTTAAAAATATGGTTTCTCATTGAAACCCAAATGGTATATTTGTGCATGTCACAGAAGACATGCTTTTCTTTTGTAGAACAGCGTAGTTTGTTCCTGTCAGAGCTCTACTGGCAAGAGGGAGGTGAACATTGGTTAAAAGAAGAGGGCTTAGGTCCAGCAGAGCAGTTAAGGAATTGCTTAACTTGTCAGTACTGCTAATTGCATGTTTAAAGTAAAGTACATGCTTAAGTGCTATCTTGGTCTGGTGCCTACCTCCACAGCTTTTGATCAGGAATTATTATTGCTAATTGGTAGCACCCTGACTTCACAAAATTCATAATTTTCTTCTGGAGCCCATATGCCAAACACTGCTATGGCAAAACCCAGCCACACGCTCAGCAGAGAAGCCAGAGGAGGAACGACCATCACATTCATTCCTTCAGCTCCACCAGTAACAGCAAATAGAGGATATGAGGTAAGACTTTTCTCCAGATTTAGGTATTTACATCTGCCTGGATGTTCTGGACTCCCCTCATGGACAATGGAAAGAAATAGGCACATATAGAGACCACCTCAGAGTACTTCAGAGAAGCATCAAATGGATGCCTGCTTTTCTCCATTGGCTGTAGAGCAGGATGAGAGGGTTGAGAGTGAGCATCTTGGCTGCAGACAGAATATGAGGGCAGCTGAGATGAATCCTTTACCACTCAGTGCCTGAACCACTGTTCTGGGGCTTTACACATGCAATATACTAAAGAACAAAAACTCACAAGGTTAAATTCACATTTTATTGAACATTTAAGAAACCTGTTAGGTGTGGTTCTAGAAACTCATGGCATTTCCATTTGTGTTTTCCCTGGCAGTGGCAAATAATTTTAATTCAGACAAAATTTATGTTACCACTACTCTGCAGACTATCACAGTTATTCTCAGAGTGCATCTAAATACTTCTCTGTGAAAAGTAAGAGCCATGATCCCATCTGGTACACATTAGGGATCCATGGTCAGCTTCCCCATGGCAAGTCCTCAGAACAATGATCACAATTTTCCCAACCATAGCTATGCACCTGAGGGTTGTTAAATCAGCACTTTCAACATAGAACAGCTGTGTGAGATCAGCAAGAGGCTGCTCTGCGTTCCCTGATCCTCTGCCAAAGACTTGGAAAAAAATGAAAAGGCAGAAATCAGTGAGGAGGTGAAGCATTTTTAATTCTTGAGATCGCTTTCCTACCTCACCAACAGGTACACGTCTGCTTTGTGACATTTTCAGTGGAAAAGAATGCAGCTCCTTGTCCCTCCTTCCCCATTTTTTAATTGATTTACCAGTTTAAACATGTGTTACATTGTAAACTACTTTGCATACTTAGTAGAACTTGCATTAACATCACAAATAAACTTTGGGGAAAGACAAATGCCTCTTCTTGTTCATTTAAAAGTTCTTGTTTTCTTTTTTTTTATTGTGAGAGATGACACCATTGAAAGAAGGCCATTGAGCACAAGATTGAAAAAGTGGTTACAATTGATATTAAATATAAGGCAGAGTTCCATTAAGAAGATGCAAGTCAGCTAAGAAAGAGTTTTTTGGAGACTGCAAAGGAATCTGGTGCTGAGGTTCACTGAGCAATGGGACATGGAGGCCATAATGGGGGCAGTGTACTGTGGCAATACGCATTAACCAAGGTTTCCATGTTACCTACCTGCAGCCTTGGTGTTCTACATTGTTATTTAGGGAACTTCACTGTATTTCTCTTCATCATCATTTTAGTTATAATCACCAAAAAAGCTGGAAAAGACCTGAAGAGCTCACCCTGAGACTCTGAGAGCCCCAGCCCTTGTCCAGCTTAGCACTCACCACATGCCCTGGCACTCACCCCTGCCCAGGCTGCGCTGCCACATCCCTGCCTGCTCTGCCTGGGTGACAGCCCTGTTGTGACCCTTCTCCTTCCTTCCATATGTTCTTCTTTTTCCATTCCCTTTTTTCTTTCACTTTTCTGCTCCTTCGTCCCATTTCTTTCTAACCCTTATTTTGGAGACTGATGGAGAGAGTCTCTTTGGAGGCACTTCCAAAGGGCAGAGGTATCTGGAAAAGCTGGGCATTCCTCTAGGACGAAATTTAAAGGCATAGGAGCAGGACATCTCCATGTGCCTAAGGATGAGCTGGCAGCAAAGAAGACTTCGTAAACTGTGTGTGCCAAAGAAGGCAGCTGAAGAAGAAAAGCTTCTACTGTGTAATGTTATACAATCATAATGGATAATAAAAGGGGTTTATTTCTTCAGTGCTTCATGTAAACTATGAATGTCTAAACACTTGTGTGTCAACACTTGTATTTAAGGATATTTTGTTCCAAATAATAGTAGAATCATTCAATGGTTTGTATTGGAAGGAACCTGAAAGCTTACCTAGTTCCACTGTTCTGCCTCACAATGGGCAGGGACATCTTTCACTAGGCCAGGTTGCTCAAAGCCCCATTCAATCTGGCCTTGAATTCCTTCCAGGGATGGGGCAGGATATACTGGAACAGTCTTAATGAAGTTTTTTAAATGATGACCTCAAACTCTGTTAGAATGAAGTTTCTGCTTTGAATGATGAGGGCCAAAGGCTATGGCCATGCCAGCACAGATGCACAAAATCATCAGGAAGAAAAACTTCCCCAAAATGGTGTGGCAATTTTTTAAACTGTATCTAATATTAAGTACTGCAGTTAAGTACAAGCCACCTTTACCAGCAAAGCCATTTGCTTTTCCAGCTGTGTGGAAAGAAAGCAAACTAAGGTGAAATTTTGTCCAAGCTAGTTGGTGTTCGGAAGTAGGACTGAAGTGGAAATGCCCAATGGTATGAGGAGCACAGTGGGTGATATTGTTACAGGTTGTGGGGAGCTGTGAAATACTAAACATGCCAAGAATGTGGATGTTAAGTAACCCTCTTCTAATAGTTTGAAGTTCAGTACTGCTGATCAGGCTTACTGTTCATAGCAGTGATGGTTCTCTCTGCATGGAAACAGGATCATAGGGGAGTCCTGGATTAAATTCTTTAAAGCAATGTATAGGACAGAAGAAATTATTAAGACCTGAGCTACTTTGCAAATTAAATGCCATTATTTAAAAAAAACCAAAAAAACAAAGAGAGAGAGAGAGAGGAGAGGGAACAGAAGAATTACCAGACTTCTGCTTTACTTTTACACTAAAATTACTCAGGATTGTGAAAAAACAAAGAGAGAGAGAGAGAGGAGAGGGAACAGAAGAATTACCAGACTTCTGGTTTACTTTTACTCTAAAATTACTCAGGATTGTGAAATACATTGTCTGAAGAGTTTTTCTCAAGAAATACAGAAAAACACCAAGAAAGCTGAAAGAAATCATCAGATATCATGGTAGACTGACAGAGAAAATGCAGAGTGAAAAGAAAAAAACAATAGTTTTCAGTTGTGTGTTTGGCCAAAATAGGTTTGGAATTGGGACTGAAAAAATAATTTCTTGTTTGATTCCTCTTGTAGTCAAGGAAACAAGATTATGTATATATCCTTTACAGATTTATAGTTTCATCAAGGAAATCTTTACTCCATAATCAATCTCTTTCTTTTATGGAAAGAAGTTTTACAAGACCTCAAGTTTTCACCAGCTGCCCAGATCCTAAAATTCTTATG
This sequence comes from Origma solitaria, assembly GCA_013397895.1. Lineage (NCBI taxonomy): Eukaryota > Metazoa > Chordata > Aves > Passeriformes > Acanthizidae > Origma > Origma solitaria. Next base: position 318,958 of record VZRL01003085.1, read on the forward strand.
CCATGAAGTTTGTACAGTAAAGCCTCCTGCTTGTTTCCAGACCATCCCATGACTCCCAGCCCTGCTGGCTGAAGTGGAAGGTGTGAAGAGCTGAAGCTGCGAGGATTATGATTTGCCCAGCTGTGCCTAAAGGGAGTCAGGCAGAACCTGTTGGCAATAAACAGGAGCACACAGGCTTGGTCAGCAATTAGTTGACTTCAAATGCTTCCTCATCAGTTGGACATTCCCATGACAGCTCGGGGATCCCAACACCTGTGACAAGCATGGGACAACATGGGAATGCACCATCATGCAATTCTCCTTTCAGGCATTGTTACAGCATGATAATGAAGTCCCCTGGTTATGCTGACAACTCCCAGAACACTGAGAGAACTAGGAAGAGCTGTTAGCTCTTTGTGATCTTGCCCTGGTGGGATTCCCAAGGTAAAGGCTCCCTGCAATCTCCCTTTTATTTCCCAGCAGAAGGCATCTGGGAGAAATCTTTCATTGTCTGCCAGTACTGCCTCAAAGACAGCTTTTAATTTAAGGGACCCTTTTGTAACATGTGTAAATGTAAAAAGAACCAATGCAAGGTTTATTTTCATAGAAATATGGGACCTGTACACAGTAAAAGGGAGAGAAAGAAGTAGAAGAAAAGAATAAAGGAAAGAAAGCAGGTCCAAACCTGACACCAAGGACCAGACTCCAGTCCCTACAAAACGTAAGGACAGGTACAATTGTCCTCACTTTACTCATATGAGAAAGTGCCCACCCTCACATCCCCTTCCCTTCCCTCAGACATTTCTATCTTCAGCCAGTCATCCCTACTGTAAGTTTCTTGAAACTGTAATTGGATCATCTTCTAGATGCTGGGGCACCCCTTTATCAGAGGAATTGTTCCTTCTGTTTGAAGGAACAAATTTTTCTTAATTTTACTAACTTGATAGATTTAACTGTTTGTGATAGAAATCCTGTTTTACTGGCAACTATTTTAAAGGAAAATTCTATCAAAATATGCATGCTTGTTCACTTGATGGCCAAGTATTTTATTTTCTGTCAAATGTAAGACTTTAAATTTATGAATATCATGATCTCTGTGTGTGTGTTTCTTTGGGAATTTGAACCTTAGCCTGCACACTTCCTACTCTTGACCTTAGAGATCCCCAATGTGTAGGCACCTTTCAAACTAATTTCCCCAAATCAGCTTAATTTTTTCTCTCTCTCTTTGTGTACATATGGCCCTTAGTCACATGCAGAAGCCCTACATGTAGCAGGGGCTCACACCTTTGCTTAGAAAGGACCAGAAATCGGCCAAGACCAAGAGTGGAGAGGTACTCCCTAGGGATGATATGCTGGTCCCATTAAAGTTTGTGGGATTTTTTCACAACTGTCCTTTGGAAGATCATTTGTACAGTTCTGCTTTAGTCCTTAAGATGAGTCAGGAGGCACTAAAATTAAAAAAACAGTTGTCAAATAGCATGAAAATAGCAACTAAATATTCTGGGAAGTGTTTTGCTAGTATATAATTAATCACAGGTTGTGCTCCATAGGTAAGCTTCTGCTCTCAAGACAATAAATCCACAAACTAAGTGCAAACTCAACTTCTGCTTGCCAGCTTTAAGGACTGATAAGCACATATATTTTCCTGCTCCCTAATCCTCCCTCACAGTTTTTATTTTAAGTGGCCACCACAAAAACTGCTACAATAGATTTAATGAAGTACAAAGTTTGTATGACAGGAAACTGCAAAATTGATTAAGAAAGTATGATCCTAAAAATTGCAGGTCCTCTAATCTCCTAAATTGGCTTAGATGAATTGACTAGTGTGAAAATGAAAATATATTTCTTGTCACTTCTAGCACTTAGATCCAGATGCAAAGTATCACCCTGTCTTCCTTGTTTTGGCGTACTGAAAGCCAATGTTACTTGAATATTTAAGGTAGGTATGCTATATCTTCATACTGACACTACATTCTTGGAACAGCAAGAATAAACTTCTGAGGTGACTTAGAATGGGAAACGTCTCATTTGTTCGATACAGACAATAACTATTTCTCTTTTACAAGCAGAACAAATGACCTATGGTGTAAAAAACAACGGCAGTTAATTTGCTGTCATGCATTCTTTCTGCTCAGGTGTAAAGCATTTTTTAGCATATACAGATACAGTTCTGCTTTCTGCTCTAAGTGTATAACTTTCTTTGCAAAACATTTTATTTATATTGGTGGCCCACAGAATGGCTGACTGAGAAAAAGCTCAAAATCAGAGCTGGTTGGTTTTGGTAACCAATCATTTCCCTCTAGAAAGGTTATTTTTTTGATTATTCAAAATTATGCAGGAAGCCTAAGGAGTAGGTGATTCTCTGAACACTGGCTGTCATCAGTACCTAAGAAGAAAGCAGGGAAAGCTGCTTGAGGATGTGAACGCTTCAACAGAAAAGTTTTGCATGAGAAGATGCTGATAAGATAGCAAGGATGTAGAGACATGTAAGTGTTGGTAACCTGACCACGCTGAGAAAGGAAGAGAGAATGGGCTTGGGATGAAGTGTCAGCTGAACTGGCCTTGGAAATGGATGCAAAGAAATGAACTCCTGCTGTGTATGGATTGTTTTTGGAGACCCTGCCTTGAGCTTTTAAGATAATTGTGCATGCCAGCTCTGGTTACATTCCCACATTGCCAACATTCGGATTGAATGATGTTGCTCAGCACATCCACTTGGGGCTCATCTGTCTGAGGTAGGAGACAGAGCCAATGAGGTGGACATTGAACATGCTGTATTTGCTGCATCTTAAAATTGTTCCTTTCTCACAGTAAGGAGTGTGGTAGTCTTGGGTAGAGGGGCATTCATCCAAAACAAAGGCTCAGTGGTCCCAGACTTTCAAATGGAAGTATGTGCTCTGTATATATTGCCCAGTCCAGCTCTTAAATGGATGCATCACCACAACCTCCCCACCATTATCTATCCTGCACAAATTACATGGTCTTCAATGCCACAAATGTTGCCCGAGTTATAGCAATGTTTTATGGGTTTCTAAAGAGTCTTTCTTTTAATATCTTGTCCAAGAACAGGCATCTCTTTTTCAGGGCTTAGTCTGTCCCTAATCCTGAGGGAGAACCACCTGGTGCAATTCTTGGGTTCTGTGGAGGCAGCTGGACATCAGCAAGGACTATGAACTGGGCTCAAGGCTGGCAGATAACTTCCTATGGACTGCTCTGTAAACTATGACTCACATCAAACATATTACAGCAAAAACAACCATGAAAAGTGTATCTACCATTAGTTCTCTCCCTATTCATCTTGCTGGTATTTAAAGATCAAGGGCTTTTTCTTTAAATGCTGACACAATTAGCAGTGTTTGTAACGACTAATGGGAAGACATTTGGCTAGTAGGAAGTGATGAGAGAACAGGTTTTTTTATCAGCCAAATCTTATTCTTTCTCTTCCATGCTGAACCTGCATTACAAACTAAAAAAAACCCCTTGTGTTCTGATTCTTATTTTTTCCTTTTTCTCTCTTTAAACTAACCAGTTCAGTATTTTTCCCTGGAAAGCCAATGTAGTTTCCCAACACTCTTCTGGCATTCTCCCTTTTTCTTCCTTTTGTGTCAGTCTTAGAGTCTATTTAAAAAATGGAGGATCATAAAAAAACTGAACACTTCTGACATTTGTGACAAGATGAATTCACATTTCTGTGGCAGTGTTGGTACCCGTCTCTCCAACACCCTGCTTATCTCACTCACACAATAGCAAGTGGATTTTTTAACTTATATATCAGGACCTGCTTGTGTTGGTAAATTGTATATGCACCGATGCTCACAATTCAAAGAAGCAGGTGACAGAAACAACAGTAAACTCTCAGTTTTTGACAGCTTGTTTCTTCACCATCACCACCCATTTCCCAAAGGGGCAAACACAAACCATTTTTGCTGCAGCTCTACTCAAGGGTTAAATTAACATGTGCTTCCAGATACAGAACTCTCCCTGAGGGGGAAGTATGTACAAAAATGAAAAAACACAAATATCCATTATTGTAAAATTCTCAAAGGCAGATGTGTACAAAAAACCTCTCCTTATTCTCTACTAATATTAGACAGCCCTGGAATCTCTCCAAGCACAACATTTAGATGAATAGAACATTTAAAAATAGGATTTTAAAACAATTAAATAAAAGACATACTTCGGAGAGGTACCATTTGCTTTGCGCTTCATACCCCTGCTTCTGTTAGAATAATAAACACACATCCCAGATGACAGGCTGCTGAAGATATTGTCCAGTAGGGACATCTAGCTTCTTCCCAGAGCTTGTAATGAAATGTTTCAGTAACTTTGAAGATGTCTTTTTGATTGTAACAGTAATAAGTGGTTCAGTGGTCTAAGTAATAATACGTCCTTTGTCGAACACTGCTTTTAAAATAGCAGATATTGTTATTTTTAATCTGAACTCCAGGTGCAAGGCAATTCTTCAGGAAGTGAAGCTAAAAAAAAAAAACCCCCAAAATCTCTCAAGTTTAGTTTGGAATTTATCCTACTTTGGAAATGACCACACTAAAGAATCTGATAAAAAATGTAATATGTGTAAAAATAGAGACTTAGTAGTTTAAGTTTTGGGAGCTTGGTCATCTTAGTTGTCAGTTTGAACAAACATAGAAGTTTGAACAAACAAAAAGAGGCAGACTGAGCTTTAGCCACATGAGCCCACATTTATAATCAGACTTGCTTGAGAAGAGGCACTCAGCCACAGATCCATGCAGGACATTGAAGCCTTACCTTTTCCTCAGACACAGGCAGCTTGCCCCAGATTTTTGACACAGGACTGGCAAGTTCAAGCAAGCCGATTGGCTTGGTTTGCCTGACCATGGAATGGAAAAATTCTGGAATCAATACAACCAGCTATTTGTCACTGCTACACAGTGTGTTGGTACTAGGAGTGTGGCTTTCCTGTTGTAAGTCCTCCTAGGGTCAGGCGTCTTCAAGGAGTCCATGTAGCCAGGCTAAAGGGAAGTTCAGAGTTTTTCATGCCTGGATGAGGAAAGCCAGAGAAAAAACAATTAAACATCTCTACAAGCAAGCATTTTCTTCTTTCTTTACTTCACTGAACCCAAGATTCATAGTTCATGCTTCCTTTCTTTTTTGTGCCCTCATCATGATCTCTTGCTGAATCCCTAAGCTCTTCTTTAGACAATAATCAATTCTTACACTCAGTACTTGAAACTTACACAACTATTCAGCAAACCAAAATTAAAACCCACAGCTTTCGATAAGTTGTCTTGCAGACCCAATTTGTCTTTCCCATTTCTGATTCAAGGAAAGTCCCATACTTCTTGGGGGCCATCCCCAGGAGACAGCACAAGCAGGTAACACTCCAAAAGAGGGTTTATTCCTGTTTTTCGAGTTGGATGAAAAGTTTCAAGCAACTCTAAAGATGCAAGCTCCACTGCCTAGGGCCAGGTTGTGTTTTGTGTCACTTATATGGTCCGTGCTTGTGACTGGACAGCACAACCCCTTGGTGTGAGGGAAGGATGGCCCCAGGAGCAAGTGGCAGAGCTGGCAGAGCAGGGTGGCTGTAGGTCTGCTCATCTCACGGGTTTCACAGGCAGCCTGCAGAAAGCTTCCCGAAGGATTGCTTGTCCAGGAAGGTTCATCTCTGTCTGAATGATAGTGTCACACTAACGTGCACTACATGAACAGGAGCAGTGAGCAGCCCCCATTTTGCTCCAGCCACAGCCTCTGGCCAGATCCAGGGCTGTGCTTCCCAGTTTCTCTGCTCAGGCAGCTCACATATGCTGCACCTAAACGGGTGTGAAAATGGGAATGAAAGCTCAGAAGGAAGACCAAGCCAATAGCCTCACATTCGTCAGCAGGTGAGCGTGTGGGTTCAGATGGCACTATTTTCTCCACCGGTAGTATAAAAGGAAAATGCCACTCCACTCAGTCAGTGGTTTACATATCCCAAGAGTCCCATACTCATCTCCATGTTGTAGTCTGCATGCAAAAATATGGTTCTATGGAGTGGAAGAAGTTAAAAAGTCAATGTATTTTATGGCCCTACAAGGTGCTGAAAGATGAATTCTGTCCTTCCCAGACTCAATCAGTGAGGCCGCACATGGGGGAAACTGGATTTTCTCGCTGAGTGTAGGACTGCTGTTATTATCATATTTATCATTAGCAGCATGAGCACACATGGCGCAGCAGCACCTCATCCATATTCATGCTTTATGTGTTGGTGCCCTGCAAGCATAAAGCTCAAAGCCACTGTCCCACTGTCTACAAGCCACACAAATGTACTGGTGCAAGTCACCCTCGTCAGCAGATGCCCTCTGGAGGTACCAGATGTTCAGACAAAAGGGAGAATGGAATCTGGGAGATAAGTCATGTAAGGTGCAGCATGACAAGGGTTTGCAGAAAATGGTTCAAAATTATTGGTGCAAGCAGATATGAATAAATATTATTACTTCATTCCTAGCATTGGTTTTTATCCTGTCCCTTGAAGGCATTTTACAAAGGAGCCTCTATCGTGATCCAAATTTTCCTGAAGCTCAAGGATTCCCACAGCTTGAGAGTCCTCCCTTTCTTCCCTTCCGGGCCTGCCTTGCTCTGGGCATTTGGAATGTCTGACTGTGTTTTCTCTCTCCCTGAACAAGGCACTGCACCAAGGGCAAGGTGACCAGGCAGGGTATCTCCCTGCTGCCACCCTACACCCATTCTATTCAATGAAAAATAAATGGCGAGGAAATCAACCAGTCTGGTGTTATCAGTCACACAGCATCACTTCTGTTTTCAGAGATTGCACCTTTCTGAATTCATCTGAGGACTCTTCAGCTGCAAAGCCAATGACCCCATTTGTCACCCCACAAATGCCTCCCTCCCGTGAGCCTTGTGGATGATGCACATCTTTGTTTAACAGGACATCCGGCTTTGAAGAACGAGGAAAAGATTACTGATAGTGATGTGAACTCAGAGCAGGCATAAGTCACATTTCCAGGAGAGCTCAGCTCTGATTAAAGTACAGCTGAAAAATGTGCCTCTCCCAAGAATTCCCCTTGTAGCATTCCTTGTCAGATTTTCCAGACGATATTGGTATATGACAGACTAGGAAAGAAATATGAATGCAATTTTAAACATAGAAACAATTTTTTTAAATAATGGGTTTTTTCAGCCTAATGGTAAAATCATAACCCTTTGCTGTTTAGTTAAAAGGGGCACCAATTCATGTAATTATATTAAAAATTTCTACAGCCTGTGTGATACAAGACATCACAACAAATGTTACAAGTCCTGCCTGTCTCAAAATCATGAATGATGAAAGTAGATCACGGACAACTAAAATGAGACTAGGCAATGAAAAAGGATGAAAATCTATATTATGTTAAAAAAAATCTGAGCTTTAAGGTGCAACATTGTTTATCTAAAAAAAAATTACAAGCAGCTCTCTTTATGATCTTATGCAGGTAGCATAGAGAGAGTGAGTTCTATTTTGAGAATACAATGCTTCTCAGATGTCATTAATTTGAGCAGGAAGTCAGCAAAAAAATGGATTTTCAAGACAATGATCAGACCATGATCTGATCTGTTTTCCACAAAAACACCCCCCCAAAAAAACCAGAACAAAAACCAACCCAACTTTCAAAGAAGAGAAAAAACATTTTGGAACTTGGTTGACAAAGGGTCAGAGCAGTTTCTTAAAACATGTCTGGCAGTACTGTCTGAAAGCGTCTGTGTCACTAATAAGAATGTCACACTTGAGGGAACATTGTACTATTTTGTAACCTACCGTATGAAATCTGGTGCCCAGCCACAGGTTAAATGCACACAATGAAATTCTCTTTCCTCCCACTGCCAGTTCTGTCACTTACTACACTGAAGTCCGCAAAAATACAATATGACTCAGAATATGTAGGCTGTGGCTAGGCAGAGAAAGTTAATTCAAAATTGATTTTCTTTCAGGCATCCCTGATATTCCCTGTTTCAATTGCTCACCTACTGTACAGTTGAGTGAGCACTTAAGGAAGTTGCAAAGCGATGCAGCCTGTCTGGGACATGAAGGAATGTAGAGCAGGATAATCACAACATCATCAACCCAATTCTCCAAGGTAGCTGGCCAATAATACTGTTCTAATTGAATAACTTATCCACAGCTATTTCCCCTGGGGGAGCCTACGGCTTCGGCTCTCTGTGTAGGCAGATGGTGCAGCATACACAATGAAACCTGTAATTTTCTCTCACTACTGAGCATGTTAACAGTGAGCTGTTTTCCCAGTACTGCTAGCCCATTAATATTTTATTTTAACTGGTTTTCTTCAAGTTATTATTCACCATGCAGCAGAGAATGGAGAAATCAGTGATACATTTCATATTTATTTTACAGCCAGCTCACTAAGCTACCCCCTGCTCATTAAGGCTTCTGCTTTGCTAATCAGCAATTGTATATGTCATCATCAGGTATATGCCGGAATGAAAGTGTCATAATGAAAAACAAAGGTGCATGAGTCACTGGAGCCCTGAATTACTAACTAGCAGCAAAGCGTAACAAATAGGCTGCAAGTGAATTCCAAAGCTGCAGGGCTGTTTCTTAAAAGATGCATTAATGAGCATGTGCCGAGCATATTTCTGACTCCGAGAAGGCTGTCCTGATCTTGCTCTCTGAACTACACGTCTTAGCGATGTACTGCCATCCCCTTGTCCCCAAATGTTGGAACAGCACATAATCCTCGGCAGCGAAAGTGGTTGAAAGGCAAATGCAGCCTGGGAGGGCAAGGCAGCAGAGACAGCCCGTCAACAGCATAACAACATGACAGATGACAGACCCAGAGGCAAATCCAGGCCTGCCAGCAGATCCGCCTGTAGAGCCTGCCAACGAGCCAGATGCAGCTACTGAAAAGATATCATCCCTAGTTTAGCATCTGGGTCTTGCTGTGGCCAGCCATACCTCATGTGCTCCATGTCCTTACTGCTGACCCCAGCTGCTGGGAGAGGCTGCAACAATGAGGGAGAGCTCTACTGCATCAACAGCACTGCATTTATGTTTTGATAGTATTTACACTCTGACTATAAAAAATGTCAATCTGTGTACAGTATAATTATCAGTTTGCATTTATTTTAGCTCTTCTGGCAGCATATACACACTGTTTCCCCTCTCCCACTGTCTCTGAAAAAAGGCAGTTGAGGGATTCATTCTTTGTTTGCCATTCCCACTCAGAAATACATGCTTAGCTACTTCACCATCTCTTAGAAATAGCGGTACACTGTAAATCTATGTGTGATTAAACCTTGGCATGGAGATCCAGCAGTTTTTGTCCCTGGAAAGATACAGATCTTTCTAATTCACAAATATTTCTGAGCTCGGCTTGTCGTATTAAACATCACATAAATCTTTGTCAAGTGACTCAGGTGACAATTAAGTGAAAACTAATGATATGCCATCAGAGTAAAGGTAATTGCATCCATTGTTAGGCACTTCCCAGGTCAGGATCCATTCATAGCATTTCAAAAGCGGTATTCATTCATTCACCCTGGCATCCCAGTCTGACTACAAAAGCATATTAATAAAATCATAATTTTTCCTTTTATAGAAGTTAGGGACGTCCTTTTTGGATGATCCTACCCCCCTTGGAGTTCAGCACTGCTTTTCTGCATACTAGTAATTGGCTCAGCCAGTCAAGCAAAATGTAAATGTAGATGCTCAAAAGCATCCTGTTGAGGACAGAGTGGGAAAGGTTCTGCTCTCTTATTTTCTCATCTGTAATAGTTACTAAGAAATACTTTGAGCACATGTTTATAAATGTATTCTTCAGAAAATATGTAGTGTTGGAAATTATTGATCTGCAATGGAAATTTCCTTAGCCTTATTTAAGTCTAAGTGCATTTACAGAGACCAAACCATATTGTCCCTTTTGGTTCAAGGTAGGATTAATCTCACTTACCTCAGGCATCTAAGTCACACTAGGATCCCTTTTAAAGCAATGGAAAAATACAGGCACCTTCAGAAGGCTATTCATCTCATCCTAATGTAGGCATCAGAACAATTCATCTGAAATGAATCCTTCTGTGAAGGCACCTATGTCTTTCTATTAGTTATGAAGGAAGCCCACGGAGACTAGCTTTGAATAGGTTCCTCTTTTTTAGTCTTGTGAGATCAGGTGAGATGTATCCATCCCACTCTTCATGTTTCTTAGCCTAAAGAGGAATGCATAGTCAGAAAAATGGGAAGTTAAAAGAGCACAGCCTTTCATTTTAGAGTCATATATATTCCCATAATTAAGAAAGGATTACCAAATAAGCCGAATCACAAAGCTACTTTTCTGTGTTTAACGCCACAAAGACGGAAATAGCACAATTCCCCATATAGAGCCTTTGAGCCATTTGCAGTGGGAATATGTAGTTCTCTCAGTGAAACATGCAAAGCTGGAAGATTTCTTGACACTGATTCCTTCTTCTTTCCATTCATTTTTTCAAACAGATAAGAAGATCCCAGATGTATAAAGACAGCCTGCACTGGAGACCCAGTCTATTCTGATGTGAGCAATTCTTGTAATTATGGGAATACTATATGGCAAAATTATGGAATATTGAAAAGGACACTGGATATGTTATAAGCCTTGTAATCATAGATGTTTTGAGAGGGGCACTTATGTGATCAGCTCTGATGAAGATTCGGTCCTATAACTAAAACTGCTTGATTGCCCTGTGGATGGTATAAGAATTTTTTTTCCCAGTAAAATCTCAGTATTTTTTCTACATTTTGATTGACAAACATGGTATAAACCAATTGGTTCAAAATCTTAAATAGTCTGAAAAGGCCCCAAACATTCTGTTTTTAAAATTTCCAAAATAAATGTCTTTTAAAGATCAAAATTTCTTCAAAACATTTATTTAGGCCATACAAAGAAATGTTAACTGTTTTGAAGAAATGTGTTATTCAGTGCTAGAATTGGTTTTCCTCTTGCTTTTAGCTAGCTGAGTACTCGGTATGACAAATTACTTTACAGGTTAACATAAAATAAATTCAGAACTGCCAGAAAATTGAAAAATTGGTTATCCACGGGGCAGTACTGTGGAGTTAGTACTTCAGCTATTGTTCTGCTTTTGCTGCATATTAAAGACAATTTTGAAAACTGATATTTCTCCTCAGAAGAGGTAGAATATTGCAATTCAAGTTTTTCCACAGCATTCTGTTTTTTGTCTGGGGTCACCAGTGCAGAGGAAATGGGGTCACCAACACCTCTCTATACCCACAGATTTCTCTGAAAAGAAACAAACATGTTATCTAATTATTGCTGAATTCTCATGTAGTGAAGAAAATTGATCTTTTTGAGTACGCATAGGTAGTTTAAATATATTGATGTGTCTTTAAGAATAGAGGCAAGAAGCTAAGTCATCCTGTGCTTTAAAATATGGAAGGGATGTGGAGCTGTTTTTTAATGAAAAACAATACTGCCAAAAACTACAACTGCTTCCATGGGTCAGTCTCATTTTCATTCTTTAAAGCAGAACCAGATGCAGATGGCAGGAACTTTTACAGGTAACTTTTTTAAAGCTGACATTCAATATCAATGGCAGTAAGCCTGGCTGCTTGCACGGCTGTTTTCTTCAATGCATTAGGTCTACAGAGATGTGTTTGCCTTGAAGCAAAACTTGAGGGGCTTAGCTTACCACAGATTCCGAAGTGGGGGAAAGTACCTTGACATCCCTTCCCTTTGTTTCATCTCATCCGAAAGGCAGGAATCACTGCACAAGACACAGCTTTTCCAAGTGCACAGGAAGACATGTAGGGCCAGATCCATTTCCCAGGGAGATTAATGGGAGGCCTTTTATTGACTTCAGCTGAGACTGAGGGCAGCAATAAAGATACCTGGCTCACAGTTCTCTCCTCCAACCAAATCTAATAAAACATGTTTTAAAAATCCTTCCTTGAAGGTCTTGAATTGTTCTGCTCCTGCTGATCACTGGAGACAAAATCTGTCTGGTTTCTCCATCCATTTTTAGATGAGTACAACCAAAGTCAAAATGGTGAAACCATTATTTCCTGTAGAAATTCAGTGGAGTTGTCAGCAAATGAATAATAACATACAGCTGCCCAGTTTAACAAAATCATGATCATTTCCTGCAAATTCTACCGGATTTCTTCAGGTGACCAGCAAGAGAGAAGATGACATCCAAAAAATTCCTAAATTTGCATCAACACAACTGGAACAGTTCTCACACTGGTACGGTGTGAAGTAGCAGAGATGGTACCCTGAGTTATGTGGGATCACCCCAGACCTATAATCAGAAACAGGGAATTTTAATCAAGGAATGGCCCCATGCCAGGATCTTCCTCTATTTGAAATAGTAAAAAAAGAGAAATAGGAAGAAGAACAAATCTATCTTTGGCCTGTTTTTATCTAGTCTGTCTACTATTTCTTCCCAGATTTATAATGTAAGTATGTAGTAAATACTACATATCCTGTCTCTACCTGCTCTCATGATTCTTTGGTCACAATATTTAACATAGTGTAATATGACGGAATGCAATCTCCATGACAGAATGCAGTCAGATCTGCTAAGATTTAATATCTTCCTAATTTTTATCTAAAGGTTTTGATAGAAGAGAAAGAGCATAAACTGTTCATGGGAAAACATAAGTATTTGGGAGAGAATATTTATATTTATTTATGTAAAGGAATATATGTACATATATAAACAACTTGGGAATAAATAGAGGGAAGAGAAATACTGACTGGAAATGAAGAAAATGAGTTATAAACTCTACGCATAGGAAAAATAAATCATATAAATGAATACTGCAATAAACCTCTGTTCTATAAGCAGTCGTGACCTGTTTGGGGAGGAAATGCAAAAGTCTGCCAAAAGCATATCGTATCCATCTGTCCAGTTTAGAGTATTAGTTGGGTTTCACTTGGACAGTTCTCAGCCCAATCCTGTTAATACTTACACATATTAATAGCCTTGCTCCTAAACTTATTCCAAAATCATCAACTCAGCAGAGTGGAATGATGTGTGAGTAAGATGACATGTAGCTAAGATGCTGTATAGGGCCAAGCATGTGCCTAGGCACATGCAGGATTAAGCGGAAAAACTGTAATATACAGTCATCACTATGGTGCAAGCCTCAATTTTCAGAAGCATGGTTTAGGTTCCTACCTTAATCTGGATTTCCAGGACCATAAAAGCATCACTAGGATGAAGATTTCCATGTTATTATTCAGCATTGCAATTCTGCTCACTTTTACTAGACTGGTGCTTGTATTTCTCTTTTATCCTGTGTGCAGAAGTGCCTAAGTTTTCAGACAAATGTGCACAGAATCATATTTTACTTTCTACTTTAATGAAGAAATCTTTGGATAAAATAAGTACTCTTTGAAGAACCCTTGGAGCTTCTCCATGGCAAGCTGATTTCTCCAAATTCTTAGCTATGTATTACTCTCTAATCTTTACCATCACACTCCTACTATATTTTAAGTTCTCTGCACAGTCTGAAGCATGGTAAGCAGGACATTTACACAGGGACATGAACCAAACTCAGATCCAGCATCTGGATATTTTGAATTAGAGCAGAACCACACCATTTAAAGAAAATACAAGTGATGTCCCCACAGGAAATACTTTTTAAAGGTCTGTGTAGTTATGGGGTTTATAGTACTCCTTTCTGCTCAGCATTTCTCTAGGGGGTAGCTTTAGTGTCTCATGTCCTCACATCTGATGGATGCATTCTGAGTGTTTCAGTTATCCCATCTGATGTCTGTAGTTCTCCCCAGGTTCCCAAAGTCAGGCATTTGGCCCTTCCAGGTACCAATATTACAGGCAACGTAGTCTGTGGCACTGTGACATTGAAGTTCTTTTTTTGCATCTCTGGTGCATCTGTGTCTCATCTCCACATATATATCTGAACAAATATTATTTCACCAGCTCAGAGAGAGTTGTAAAGACAAATCAGCTGTTCAGGTAAGACTATACTGAAGCTATACAAATACTAAAACGAAGATAAAACATGCTATTGGATCATTTAGAGCTTTGTCCAGAGGTTTTTCTGGGGTAAAAGCAGTATTTCCCTGCAGTGGCAAACTTGTCTGTTGAAAACCAAAAGACTTTTTCAGCCTCAGAAATCAAAACCATCGTCTTCTAATATTAAATTATTAACCCTTAACAAGGATCTTAGTTATTCTCCAGAATTTTTCTACCCATTAAAAACAACATACAACTGCTTTATAGGATTGAACTACAATGTGCTCTTTATTTAGGAGACTTTTTATTTTCTTGGCAAGTATTGCATCTGTAGAAATTTGGATGCTCCTCCGCTACTGCTGTGTGTTCAGCCTTTCTCACCAGTTTTCTAGCACGATATAACTACAAGCATGTTAAACAGCTTTAATAAAATCCTTATCAGACACTATTTGTTTCTCCTCTCTGGCTACTTTGCAAGCTTGAGATACAGCTCTAGTTCCTAAGCCTTCTGTGTCAATCTAACCCAAGGGTTGAAGGAATATTCAGGGATTTGCTGTTTCTTTGCAAACCAGGCAAAACTTCACAGCTTTATTTTGATTTTCCAAATGTAATTGGAAACCATACTTTGTATGACTGTGTCTAACAAGTACATTTAGCATAGAAGTAATTTATTAGAGGTAAAAAAGTAAGTTATAGTACTGCCTTCTTTACTTTCCTACCTCCTTCTGACTTTAGACAGCTATTGAGATCCTAATGCATTATCTTCTCTTCCAAAAGTACGAGTCCCCCTTCTCCCCACCTCAGAACAACAATGTATGAATTGTGTATTTCTTTCTGAATGCCTGTTTTATATTTCAAGGAAATTTTTATTAAATTGAATATACATACCAGGGGTTTGTCAACAACCTGACTGAAAGGAGACCATATAATTCTGTTAAACCCAGTTCCATTTTTCAGATTTTTAGGCTTTTGGAACTGCAATGGAATAGATGTTTATAAGGGAAAACAATGTACATTGTGAAGATGCTTGCCTAGGTAGTGTCACATGCACATAGCTTCATGTCACCTTTCAGCTCACCTGTGGATGAAATTTTAGTTTGATAGCCTGGCTCAGATCATCTCAGTGATTAGCTCTGTGTCTCTGCAGGGCTCATTGATCCATGAATACAGTCAAGGGAATTCATACCAAAGCACATTACTGCCCTACATTTCTGCTTGTTCAATCAGCACAGATGGAAGTCCAGATCTGTCTGTATAAGCTGTACAAATGAGCTCCCCTAGCCTCCAATCTACTAATAAAGCATAACAGTAAGAACATTGTAGTAAAAGATCATGCTAAAGAAGAAAATCTGCAAACCATCTGGTTTTTTTCTTATGCATGGAAAAAAGATTAAAATTGCTTTAGTGAATTACCTTTAAAGGAGCAAATGCCCTAACATACAAAATTGCAAAAGTCTCTTAACTAAAGAATCAGCATGTCTTCCTCCCTTCCTGCCAAGCAACAGGCGCAGACATATCTCCTTCATGGCTTCATAAACCAAATAATAGAAATTGTCTCTTCATGTTTTCTTTGCCATCTATAAGGCTCATATGTTGCCATTACTTGTCTAATTTACTATAAACACCCAAAGGAAACAGTCACCATCGTTGCCTGAATTTTCACAACAAATGAAATGTAGTAGTAGGCATAAAAGTCAGAGGCAGACGAGGCAAAGGGCTAGCGGGAGGGGGGTTCCCCTCCTATCTCCCCTTTATTAAGAGTAAGGGGTTTAGGGTCGAGGTGTTCGGGAGGGGGAGAGGCAGGAGAGGAACAGCCGTTACAGAACTTCTTTCGCCGGCTTATAAAGGGGTTAGGTTAACCAATAAGGAAAGAGGGAAAGGGTGGGGATAAACATACAGAACCAATAATTACATATAAGGGTGAAGTACAACTCAAAGTAACCAATAATACATAGAACAGAGTTTGTTGGAAGAGAGGGCAGAGTCAGAGCTTCGGGCACGCCCCCCGCAACCCCGGGGCGG
>VZRL01003085.1:334931-430906 GCA_013397895.1 Origma solitaria
CAGCGGCCGCGGCGGGCGGCGGAGGCAGCCCGGGGGGCCGGCCCGCCACAATGAAAGACTTAGCATATTTTAGCGTCAACTGAGACTTCTGCAAGGACACTGCTACACCGAAGTGTCTGGGCACTCATACTCTGAAAGACAGGAATCTGAGCTAGTTATTTTCCAATAACTTTATCATGATACTGGATATTTAACAAGTGTTTGTGCCTTTTGGTCACTCCTACTATGACACATCACAAAGCAACAGTCTTCGAATTTCAGTGATAAAATTTGGATACTTTTTCTTTTGTTCTGTAGTTTTCCATCTGACTGATACTTTACATGTCCTCAGTATGACCATAAAGAGAAACCAGTGATGCATGGACAAAAATACGGTTGAGTTTCATCAGATAATGATTACATTAGGAAAACACTGGTTTTGTTGCTGTTGCTTTTTTATCCAGAAAAATTAAAAATCACACTTGAGAGAGGCTTGTCATTAAGGATCTATTAATGCTGCCTTGCCAGTACACCAACTCCAGGAGGGTTAAGAGAACTGGACATCTTGAGCAGTGATGAATCATCTTGGGTTTTCTTTAATGCAATCCTAATATTCAGCTTAGTGAAGCAGGATTTTTCCTGACCCCAGGCAAGATGGCCTCTTCCTTGTGTTTCAGATCAAGGAGCTGTTGAAAATGATGGAGAGTAGAGTAAGTAACAGGGAGAAGGTACCAAAAATGTAATTACTGAAAGGTGAAATGATCCCCTCTTTATCTTCAAACTATTTTTAATAGTATTTTTTTCTAGGAGACTGAATTTGGCTGTGGGGGAAAAAAAGAAGAGTGGTAGGAGTTCTGTCTAACTGACAGAGCTATTCTGAGTGAGGATAGGTAGATTACAGCCTGTAAGGCACTCAGCAGCTGCGATAACCACAAACATAGAATATAAAGTTCTAGATAGGCTTTTTTGAATCCTTAAATTATAAGTGTGACAATCCTGCACCTCAGTCACATGTAGGACACCACAGGGGGAACATGTAGGCTCCTTAACCTTAATAGCACCCAGTCAAAGGTGTTTTTTCCTATCTTGAATATTTCCCCTGGTATATTACGCCTTTGTCGTTTTGTTTCTTTCCCCCCCCATCCTTTTAAAACACATCCCTACTGTTATATTCAGGTAATTGCAGGACATTTACAAGTTTCTGATAGGACATATGATGAGAGGTGCAAGGAGATTTTTGCTAATACAGTAAAGCAGCACAAGCTCTTTTTTCAGAGACTTCAGCATCCAGAAAGATAGAATCATAGAATCAGAGAATGGCTTAGGTTGGAAGGCACCCCAAAGAGCACCTAGTTCCAACCTCCATGCCTTGGGCAGGGACACCTTTCCCTAGGCCAGGGCATAGGAAAGGCATTATTCAGAACATAGGGAAACAGAAGATAAAGCATAAAAAAACTGAACGGAGATAAAGCTATTACATGGACAGACAGGAATCCCTCGTCTTGAGTTGGGACATGACTGGGGAGAGCCATGTTGGGCCTGGAAGACATTCAGAGGCATTACATAGCTAAAGTAAGGAGAAGGATGAACAAATATGCAGGTATGCCTTCAGAGACCAGGGTAAAAGGGAAGATGTGATGGGGTAAGAGGGAGGGAAAAAGGGTTTATTGGCCTCATCCTGATAATTGAAAGTTCTAATTGCAGTTTTTTTCTCCCTCCCATGGAGTAGCTGGTACTACAAGAAAAAAGATTATTTTAAAAGCACACTGAAAGCTCTCTGCTGCCTTTTGCAGAAGATTAATGCAGTTTTAAATTGCAGCTTTATTGTCTGTTGGCAAAGTGACTGCCATGAAGGGATTAAAAATTGCAAATTCTTTAGCGTAGTCAGACATACTTTTGAAAAATGAAGTCCTCTTCTGCTCAGGGGATTAGTTTAACTTTTTATGACGTTCATTTTTGTAATTCTGTACTACTTCTTCATCTTGTGTTTGCTTTATGAGGTTATTATTTTTATACATAGTTTGGTAGAGTCTTAGGAAGGCTGAGAGAGACAGGTGTTTGAAATTCTAGGTGCAATAAAGAGACATAACATTTATTAGAAAAGAAGAAATGTAGCATAAATGGGAGTTGCCTTTTGTTGCTTCAACACCCAGCACAGTTCCCACTGCAGTAGCTGGCTTTATTTGAAATAGGGCTGCCTTAGGTCCTTAGGTTAGGAAACACTGACAGTAAAAGTACAGCTGAGATATAATGGACCAGAGAAAAGACACTGCAGTTCTGGATACCAAGGTTCCAGCTCTTCCTGTCCTTGTTGTGGGTCTGGATGTGTCTCTTGAAGGCACCAAACTTCACTTATGTTCTCTCCGGTTTGGAAGCCACTTGCTCTACAGAGGCCTAGGCAGTTTTTCGGCATTCAAATGTTGTTACACAAGTATTCCTTTAATATTCAGTTCACAGAATTCCCATTAAACTAGCTGCCATTTCAGATCTGACTCACAGATCAACCAGAGAACACGTTTTAGAAAGCCGTCACACACTGATTGAAAAATCCTCATAGCTGGGAAATTTACCCATAACCCCTGGTAATGTGTTCCATCATTTGCCCTGAACAATCAACTAATTTTTTCTCTTGTCTAGTTTGAATTGATATAAGCTAAATGTTCTGTTGCTGTATTATAGACAGTTATATTAACAGCCCTGGCTGATCAACATTTTGATTGGTAACTTATGGACAGATCAAATCAAAACTTAAGTCTCCTTCAATCAGTTGAATTGAATAAGGCCCTTGAGTCTTTCCCTATAAGATGTTTTATACTCCTTGTGTTATTCTCTTGTTTCTGTTTTTGGTTTCTCAACAGTCTTTCTAAGGAGTTTGCAGATGAACTGGCCCAGGTATTCTAAGAGTGAGAAAAGAACCAAAGAGATATTAAATAGAGCATCCCAACACCTTTAAAACGAGTGATTGTCAAAGATATCTGGGGGGGCTGGAGGAAATCTTCATGATCTGAGGAGTTTAACAAAGAATTTAAATGGAATGTAAAATAAACTTTGAAATGTGTGTTTGACCTGTCTTTTTTTTTCAGTCATTTCCTCACTTTTTTGATTTTGTTGATATGTTGATATGTTTGGGAATATGTATGTACAAGTTCTTAAATATACTTGTAAAATAATTGCAGATCATGTTCAGATTTTCTAGGAACCTCATGGACTATATTCCTATTTAAGTACCCTTCCCCACTTTTATTCTTTCAGGTCACTTGGCAGTCCAGCCCTAAATATTCAAGTTAGTCTTCTTCTCCATCTCCCAACTGGGAGCTACATACTGTTCAGGTACCATCTGCTAATTGTGGTCTACCTTCTGTTTTCTTACATATAAGTTATCACAATCACATCTATTAAAATAGAATGTTTTTCTTGCAGCTAATTTGCCAGTAAGTTTAGACAGCCCAATCTCACCTATCCATTTCTTTCATTATTACCTGCTCTCTAATCTTCAGATCAGCTACAGGTGTAATTAGCAGGGGGTAATGTTCATTGCAGAAGAGTTAAAATTGTTGCACTGATAAAAAGCACATTAAAGCCTGAGAACAGATCCACTCAGGATCCTGTGTATGCTACTTGCTTAGTGATGACTTCTCACTCACATATTTAGATGATAATTACCTAGCATTTATGCCATTTAACATCCATTGTGCTGATTTTCTCTTGTTTTCATTTTTAATTATAAGGTTGTATACCATCAAATCAAATGCCTCAGAGAAGCCAATGCAAATATAATTACCTTTAGCAGACAAAGTTCTAACATCATAAAAAAAGTATGTATTGGGTTAATTTCACAACAATTCTTTGCCATCAATCTATGTGAATCAACATTAATTGCCTTACTTAAATCTCGATTTCCTTGGATCAATATCATTCAGTTTCTTTTGCTTGTTCCTGAAGTCCTAAAGACAAAGCTGAGCTTCCTTCCTTCCTTCCTTCCGCACCATTCCTTCCTTCCTTCCGCACCATTCTTTCCTTCCTTCCTTCCGCACCATTCTTTCCTTCCTTCCTTCCTTCCGCACCATTCCTTCCTTCCGCACCATTCTTTCCTTCCTTCCTTCCCTCCTTCCTTCCCTCCTTCCCTCCCTCCTTGCCTTCCTCTCTCACACACACTCTTTTCTGTGCTCTCTTGCTTTTAGAATAGCTTAAAGGAGCAGAAAGGAGATGAGAAACTGTTATCTAATCTCTTTTGCAGCTCTGACCCGTACAATAAGGATACGGACAATACAAGTTTTTCTCAAGGCATTTGAAGTCCGTAGGCAGAAAACACTCCAGAAATGCAATGGATTATTGCTAAGTATTGTTGTTGCTGTTCTTAATGTCAGCCTTTCAGCCTATGCGCTGCACTTTAAGGCAATGTCAGAGAATAACCACAAACTAGAGAACAAAGAAAAGAGAGATTAAGAGCTCAAACATGTAGAACCTGCTTCTCTCAGCAGCTGTGCCTCAGCCCCTGGACCAGTAGTCAGGTTGGATGCAAATGGCAAGTTTCCAGGTCTTGAGGGCTTCAACTGATGGTCTGTTCTTTGGAGCACTGTCTCCCCAGGGCAGGAAAAGATTGGAAGGTAAACAATTAGATGGCTGCAGTGCACAGGGCTGTGTGCTCTGATTAGGAGATGCTGCCTGACACAGAGGGATGTCACTGCCTGCAGTGCTATCTGCTCCTGTCACTATCGGCGTGCGGCAGGTGACACTATGGAGGATGAAGCTTGGCTGAGCTGCCTACGGAGTTGAAGGGAGGCAGCAGGGGAAAGGGGAAAAGAGGAAGATAGAGCTGACAACTCTAACTCACCCTTCGGTGCCTAAATGAGGAGAAGAGGGGTGGGATGGCTGGATGCAGAGTCAGTGTGTCACAGCACAGCTACTGCAGCTGAATCAGCCCCAAGACAAAAATAGCTACTTATGCCCTCTGCTACCACTGAAATCTCAAAACCAAACAAACAAAATTTAAAAATTCTTTTCACACACAAGTAAAATGAAGACATTTTGTTAAAACCACATTTCGTTTATTACAAAAAGGAATTCTTACCACTTCTGGACAAAGATAATCAATTGTTTCATGATGGCCAGGATGAGTTCTGAGGATTCATGAACCAAGTGCCAAGAAAGTGCAACAAGTTCATTCTTCAGGCTTGGATGCCTTGTAGAACCGTAATCCATTGGCAGGGTTTATTCTGTGATTAAGCTCTATTTCTGCTATCTGAGAGCCTGAAAGTGTGGTTACTTAATGTTTGTGCCAAACTGGTGTGTTTGTAACTCCTTATAAGCTGAGGTTCTACCGCGCAGGCATTACCAAGATACAGAGCCTTGTAAGTGCAAAAAAACATAAGAGGTAATCAAGCAGCCCAATGACGAACATTTTTCTAGGGAGTGAGGGGAGAAAAACAATTAAATTATTTGTGTTTGTCCATCATGGACAATCAGATATCACCCTGGGACTAGAGAAAAAGCTTAACTGTTTATAATTATCTCTGGTGAAAAAATGAAGCAGTGTGTATGCTCAGCCTGCAACACTAAGAATAGCAAAAAACCTGCACCAGCTGTGGACCTTCCAATGTTTTCATATTCAGGTTTT
Organism: Origma solitaria; assembly: GCA_013397895.1. Classification (NCBI taxonomy): domain Eukaryota; kingdom Metazoa; phylum Chordata; class Aves; order Passeriformes; family Acanthizidae; genus Origma; species Origma solitaria. Next base: position 340,528 of record VZRL01003085.1, read on the forward strand.
GATTTTTGTCTATCAGAAGATATTATTTTCTGTGTTGTATTTAACTCAGAGAATCCCCATATTATTGCAAGTGTTCAAATCTTTTGTTAACGATACTTGTATCTTGTAAGGTATTTTGACTCTTCAAAATGCTGTATAAACATTACTTAATCCTCTTTTTGATAATTTAGCTCTGTCCTAAAGGGCTAGAAAATGACTATGCATATGGAAGAAGACATTTAAAATGTTTTATGCCTTTATTACTTCTTTACTACTGTATTGTAAAGCACCAAAGATGTTTTGGTAACGTACTTTAAGGCACTAAAAGTATAATAAGAGTGCCTACAGTAACACCATAACAAAATTCTTGCTTCTGCTCTGCTATGTTCCTTAATGATTTTAGCTAGAGAAAGAGGTAAGAGGGAGTAGCACAAAAAAAGCTAGCATTCTTCAGCAAAAGTACAAATCCTTACTATCGGAACTAAAACTCCAGAAACTATGTTTGCATAAAGGAGAATTTCCTAAAACACCATGTGTGAATCATTACATTTTCTGTTCGTGGGCACAAGGTTGCTAACTGTTAGCTGTACCTCTTTCTCACCAGTTACAAACAGGGTGTTAAAAGGAAACTAATGAGGATCCCCAAATTATTTTAATTGGAGAAATAGGGAGGCCTAAAAAACTCTCAGGTAGTTTACTTTTTTATAGAAATTGTTATTTGAAAGCAGTGCAGCAAATTATAAAAAAAAATTTAAAAATCCTGGTAGTATTTATGAAACTCTAGTTCTTTCTTTGATTCCAGTGAGTTTTAATTTAGAATCCAAATATTACTAAAAGCTGAACCAATACACCATCCTACTTTTTGTATCTGGTCCCTGGCAACTATTTGTTAAACCCAGGAATCAAGGAGACATTCTAATCTTTATATGGTGCGGCTGGACTTTCAAAGCCTTGTGTTGTTGGTTTTGCCAGGTTAGTACAGCCAAAATATCTGTCTGAAAAAGAAAGCTGGAAAGAACTGATCGTCCTTCTCTCTCCCTCTAACCACTTGAAAATTTTACCCTCTGTTCCTTGTTGACATGAAGAGTTTATTAACATTTAGAGAAGGTAAGGGTATAGAAACATCCAGCAGAGAGCAAAGGAACTAAAAACACCTTTGATTATTAAAACTTTTTCATGTATCAGTGACAGATCTATTCCCTCTAACATCATCTCCCCAGAAATGTTTTGATTACTCGTATCTGGAAGTTTCTGCCACCTCAGTTTTACAGAATGTCAAATCAGTACTTAGATTCCCTAAGCATAAATTTATGGCTGGACAATTTAGGCAAGCACAAGAAACTCTTTAAAGTTTTTAAGAAACTTAATCATCTTTGTGCAAAAAATAATTGGTTAAAAGTGATTTGTTAATAGCCCTGTAGGAGCAGAGATTGGTAACTCATTAACAAGGCAAAGCCACTGAAAATCAGCCTTTTATAAAAAGGCATCAAGTTTACCTTAAAGAGTTTTAAAACATAAAGTGTTTCCACTATTTTTTAATTTAAAAAAAAACCCCAAAAAACGTACCCATTTAGTTCTACTCTATTACTTCCATTTTCTCTAAGCTTTTATGTTTCAGTGATCATGATGATATTCAAGACAGAGTTTAAACTCCTATATTAGGCATATAGAAGTCTAACATTTATGTCTAAAACTTGTCATTGCAGGCTCCCTTTATATTAAAAAAAAAAAAAAAAGAAGAAAAAACAGGCAACTCTAGGTAGTGATTAATTTAATCCTGAAATAGACCAGATAAATCATTCTCTGGAATTACCTATTTATCTGCTAGGAAGATTAGGGTGACTAGTTTGGACTTTGACACTGAGTGAGCAGACTTCTGAAATTAAGTCCAGTGGGTCTTACCCCTGGGGGCTCATCTTCAAGGCAGGTCAGCTTGAGATGTGCTATTAAGTGGAATGGTCCACCAAGAAAGACTGAGGTCAATGTGCTACTCATAAAGTCCTATTAACCACAAGTGAGGCTTTCAGCACTCATTAAATGGATACAAAAATACTCACAGGTATTGCCACTGCATTTTTGAAAGGTCTAAGTGCAGTGTTTATGGTTCGGGGTACCATTCAAAACTTCACTTACCACAGCAAAACACCTCAAGAGATGGCATAAAAAAGCACCATATTTGGATTAATGTATGTGTGAAGTACTCACTCTGCAAACCATGGGTCTCTCCATCCTTGAGGTGACAGGAAAGTGAGCATGCATTATATGTATCAGCTTTCTGCTATACTGGCTAGAGGATCTTTTTTTTTCTCTGGGAAGAAATGTTTCTACCTCTCAATATGCTTTCCTTATCTCTGTGTGGGAGTTTGTAAGGAAAGGAAAATCTCTTCAGAAACCTGGCCAGAAATTAAGGGAGCAGCATCTGTTAAACACTACAACTTCAGTGAAGCTAACGTGGGAGTTACAGACCAGACTGCAGCCTGAGGTGGCAATCCTGAGCTTCCCTAGTTGAACATTAAGGAGAACTAAAATGAGCAGAGGTAATTTTAGCTATCATAACTGTGATTTTTGTGGACTCTGGTTAACACTGAACAAACTCGAGTCCCATTTTCAAAGCATTCCCCCATGGCTACAATGGGGTTCTTTTGAAGGACCAGAGTGAGATTCAGATGTACTCCTGCATCTCACAGAGCCGACAATTTAGCCCGTGTTCCAGTCAAACTGAGGAAGCATCACCTGTGCCCTACAGCCTCCCCCTGCACTCATTTGTACTCATCTTTCCACTGTCCACCCCAGTAGCTGTGTGCTAGTGAAGTCTACAGCCATCCTACTGATACTCCACATCCTGGCTCTCCCTGCAGCTGCTGCCCTGTGAAGAAGCTCAGAGTGTACAGACCATGAGCATCCTGTGTCTGCTGTCAGAAGGTTACAGAAATGAATGGCAGCTGCTGAGAATACCCTTGCCAACATGTGCTTCCACCACACAAGCTACAAGGGAAGCAGAATCTCGATGCTGGGAATGTTAAGCAAGAACATGGAGGAATTTGTTGGTGTTTTTTCTGTTTTTAATTATATTTGAGTAATGAAAGCACTTGGACTCTTCAAGTAGCTTGATTTTACTCTCTGCCTAGTCAAGATTGCAGGAGAATAGTATGATTTCTTCTCTGCATCCTCTTCCTCTGAACTTGCTTCCCACTTCATTGGTTTTCTGACAAACAAAAAACAGAGAAATAAAAGGGAAATAGGAATCCTGAAATGCGAACAGTGGCAACCTATTAATTAGAATGTATAAGCCTTTGCAAGGAAATCCAAACCCTCCACTGACACAATATACTGAAATTCTCAAAAATCAAGGAAATAAGCTTCCCACTGCACCAGAACACTAGGTAGAGAGCAGAACTAGTAACTACCAGCTGCTTTGGGTGAGACAGTGTCTAAGTATGCCAGCTAAAGACCAGCTTTGATCTGTAATGCTGCCCATCTTGCATTTTGCTGCCTCTTTTAGAAACGTTCATGTTATCAGAAGCACATGGGCAGCCGCCTGGAACAAACCAATGGCAGACCCACTCCAGGAAGAGTGGAGGAAGGCTTGCTATCTGGAAAGGGCATGAGGTATCACTGCCACATAAGAATAGCTAGTGGTAGGTGAAGGCCACCCAGGTTTATGTTAGTAATTGGTGTATTGACTGAATCACACCAGCAAAAAGCTGTTTGTGAACGTAATTAAAGCAATGCTCCTTTGCGCTTTGAAGTTTCTACAAGGCTCTTGAGGTTTGTACTAAAGATTTATTGATCCTGATCTCCAGCAAGACCTCGGTGAGCCCTTCCTCTGATCCTTTTTGTTCTCCTCCACTTTTCTTTCGTGGAGTGAAGGACTCATGGGATAAAGTACTTGGGGTGCTAAAGGGCCAAATGACAGTCTCTGTGAACGGCCTCCGTTGAGTTCCTCTGCAGATGTGCAAATAGCTTGGGACAAATAGTGCAAAGGCCATTCTACCCTTTGCGTACTTCTGCTTTTCTTGGCTGCCTCTGAACAGGTTGCATCACTGACCAGTAGAAGGAAATGCTTAAAATAAAAAGCTTATATCAACAAATACATTCCCAGTGTGAGACAAAAATGCTTACATTTTCCCTGCATTCCTTTGGGTTTCACTGTGATTGCTTGTGCGTTTGACACTTCAATATAAAAATAGATGCTTAGTAATTTAAAATTGGCCTATGTCACTCATAGTTATGACATACATGCTTCCCAGTCCATACCGTATAAATTATTCTGAAGACAAACACTAACACAGATTAAAGCATTCGGCTGCCAGAAATGGAATTACTCCACAGCAGTGGCCATAAGATGCTGAATTTAAACCTTAATTACTTCAGTTTGTGCCTTCTTGTGCCACACATCTGCTTTAACACAGCTTCCTCCGGTTAAAGCATTTTCCTTGCAATATGAAAGAGCATGTAAAGTTATCCCATAGTGAATAAGTTTAGTTTAGGACCACCAGGCTGTCTCTGTAGTCAATTTAAGCTTTTTGCTCCTCCAGAAGGTAAGTCAAAGCAGGAACCAGCTGTCTGAAGAAGCAGACAGTTTTTTCAAAATACTCATGTGGGATCTCTGGGGCCCCCATGCATAAGTTGTGTCCTCCAGACATCCTGAGAGCAGCAGGTTAGAGGGACAGGGCAGGCTGAGAGCCCAGCTCAGCTGTGAGGCCCAGTTAGCAGCCTGCTCACTTTATACCAATATTAGCCTTTCTTAGACATAAAGGGCTACAAATGCAGTAAAGAACCACAAAGTGATATAACTAGTATAATTCTTACCATAAAGGCCTAAAAGGATAGATGTACTCAAAATATTCCACAGCATGCATCACTGCTCTGCTTTGCTTTGCAGCTGGATGTCTTGAGAAATACAGAGTATATCTCCCTCCAAATGTTAACTTCCTACCCTTCTGACATTTTAGGTTATGTTCCATTCCAGTTGAAAATATAACTAAATGCTTCACATTTAACAGATTCAAACCTAGGAGAAAAAGGAAAACTTTATAAACTAAATGAAAGGCTTTTGCATTGTTCTCATAATGGGATAGTTTCATTCATATCAGAAGGCTTTGCTTAAAATTTTGTAATAAAAATAGCTCACATAAAAATTTTGTGAGGTATTATCCACTTGCATAATCTGTAATACAATGAATAAGAGCATTATTTTGTATCACTTATCTTTAGGGATTGTAAATCTAACTTGGATACAGAGACATAAATATTCTCCCTGTTCAGACACTGAAGGCAGACCAGTGCCTTCAAACAATGTTTCATCTCATCCTAGAACAGCGGTGTAGGACAGCTGGACTTCCCTCTGTGTGACTGCCTCTCCCCACTGATCATAAAGGGTCTGGAGGACAGGCTGAGATGTGACCAATTCATATTTTGGTAGTGTAATCCAGGTGATATGAATCCCATTCTATGATGCAGGAGGAAACAGGACTGGATTGTCTCCTTTTGGGAACCATGTGGACAATTAATTGCATTATTTATCAGCTATAATCTCAGCCTTCCTTATAGAGTATTACCTCCGTTGGTACCTACATATTTTAAAAGAGAGACAGACAGACAAGGAAGTTTTGCTTTTCCTTGATCAAGGGAACTCAGGCAGCAATGGAGCATCACTGATACCTGAGTCTCTGTTCATAACTTTAATGCTGTCTGTAGCGAACTCCTGAGAGCACATTTAATAGGAAAACAATGCTATGTAATCCTCTGCTGCCTTATTTTGTATCAGATGGCCTGCCTGTATCTTCCATAACTTTCCCCATAGAAGGCTGAATTGCTGTGCATCAGGTTATTAAAAGGCAAAACACCAATTTCCTCTTGTTATTCTGACACATTGAAAATAGAAACCAACAGTTTTATATGAAAAATCTCACTTTTTCACATAAACAATCTTTTATATTGCATATATTCATTCTATAATAAAGGATATATCTCTACATTACATACATATTTTTACAGGAAACATGCCAATGTAATACAAGGTTTCTCTATGTAACTGTCACATTTATGTAAACTGTATTACAGACTGTTCACTGCCTCCAATTCACTTGTTCTTATCTTCCACTAAAACCTGTGTGAGTTTACCTTGGAGGCTCTTCAGGACTTCAGCTTTTATGATTTTTATTGTGTTATTGGTTTTGGTTTTTATAGGGCTCAAAGCAAACTGCTTTTGAGTACTGTCAGGATACAGAGTGATACCGCAATATAGTTAATACACATAATAGGCATATCATCATTCCAGAATATCTGTCCGGTCAAACAGGGAAAAGCACACAGCTTGCCTGCGTGATGGAGCTACATAGACACATTCTTTCTAATACAGTGGGAGAGACACAAAGAACCAGCATTTCGATAGTGGTATGTGCCCCCATTCATATGCTTTTTTTGTTTAATGCAGTATAGAAATCATTTTAGTGTTTGCTACCAGTTTTCTCCAACCTGGAGAAAATTACTTCAAGTGAATGCAGTCCATTTTACTACCTTCATTCTTACAGGAAATTCTTGCAAATAAATACTGTTACTGGACAATAGTAAAAATGCAGTGACAGGAGCCTTTTTAATGCATGTTATGCTCTTGGAAGTGACAACACACTGGGGTTTGGAACAAAGCAGTTGCAGCTGGGTGACAGCTTGGGAAAAGGTGTTTGTGCAGAGTGTCACATAATGCAGTTGGCATAATTCTTGCCAATGATAGTGAACGTAAGTACAGCAGCACCGCTTCTTCCAGCTGGATCACAAGCCCCTTGATCTTCCGCTCGAAAGTGATATGTGCTCTAAAGTGTTTTTCATGTCAAATGAGACAGGAGTATTCACAGATAGCCAGAATATATAATGACTGTGTTTGAAGAGATTTACACAATGTATCTTAGGTCATCTCAAACAATACTTGTCAGTACAGTAACTTGTTAACATTAAATTCATTCTAAGCTTTTGAGGAAAAGTATCTTAACTTCCTGCAGACTGGGTATTTACATATTGTTTAAAAGGAAAAGTACAACATCTTGGAGAAATGCAGCTTCTGTTCAGTCTGCAACTGGCAGCAGAATGTCTGTCTACTACAATCAAAATTACTCTGATGATACAAGTTCTGAAAATCTTTTGAAGCCCTCACAGCAGTCCTATTATGCTATAGAATAAAATGGGTAAAAATGAGCCAGACACCTCTGAGCAGCACAGCTTGGCTGGGCTCGGAAGGCTGTAGTCAGTTGGTAAATACAACCTTCCCCATCACCTGCACCAGGACATCCAGAGAGAGCCTGTCCTCCTCAGCTGGGCTCACAAGATTTGGCCCCAAGTAAATGGCCAGGTTGGTGGAGGTCATCCTGCTGGGGGACATGTTTCTATGGATGTTTAGCAGCAGGGACACCAAGGGCCTGAGCAGACGTGTGCTGATCCAGAGCTCCTTCTCCTGGGAGCTGCAGAAAGAGGAAAAACAGCCTGGAAAATCTGCTCCCCAGCCTGCAGGCAGAGGTGGGCCTTCTTTCTTATTACACCAAACATTTGAAACTCAACCTCTTTGTTTTCACGGTGGCCAAGACAGCCTTCTGCTATCACAGCTCCCAGGAATCCCTCTTTATTTACAAATAGCAAGTCTAGAAGGTCACCCTTCCTGGCTGGCTCACTGAGTCTTTGTGTAAAGAAATTGTCTTCAAGAAACTTGAGGAATTTCCCACCCTCACTTATCCCAACAGTGACAGTATGGTATTCCCAGCTGACATGGGGGAAGTTGAAGTCTCCCATAAGGACAAAGGCTACCAATCCAGAGATTTCTCTTAATTGCCTGTAGAATAACTCATCAGTAGTATCATACTGGCTGGGTAATTAAGAGCATACACCCACAATGACATCTTCTTCGTGTTCCATCCTCCAGTCCTTACCCACAAGCTCTCAACTACATGAACATTATGTGTAAGGGCTGTAAAGCCAAACTTCTCCTGATGCCTAAAAGGCAGGCTACCTGAAACAGAGGCCAAGACAAATTAGGAGTATAAAAGCAGACAATTTATTCAAGACCTGCAAAGGCCCCGAAGGTACATTCAGGCAAGCAAAGCCCCCCCGTCGGGGACGACACCCAAAATGGACACGGGGTCACGAGCCCTTCACCTTTTATAAGTTCTGTCCCATTAGCATATTGGCCCTTAATTCTCCAATCGCACCTTCAGGCGATGATGTTCACCACCCCAGGCCTGCTCCCCGCATCTCGCAGTTATTTACATACTTTCGGGCCCTAAGGCATGAACATGTCCTTGAATCTGTATTCAGAGAGCCTTGTTTTGGCTAAAGGTGCTGGGAACAGAAGATTTTAGCACTTAGTAAGGAGCACAGAACTACAGCAAGTCACAGATATATCAAAAGAAAAAACCTAGAAATATTCAAAGGCATCACTCCCATATATACAGTGCAGCTTTTCCACCTTGCCTGCCCTGCCCATCCCTCCTGAGCAGCCTGTTCTGCCCTCCTGAAGTGGTGTGCTCTTACCATTCTGCACCAGTGACACTAAATCTTCTCTATGTAAGTTGCAGATTCACAAGAGACAACGTTCACCTGAAGCATAATGTAAATATCTTTTTGGCAAATGAGTCCAAACAATTGTTAAAAAAATTATGCTTTAAGTTTGGTGACACATAAAATACTCAAGTTTTTGATAATAATCTTTTCAAGAATATAATTTTATCCTTGGATATTCCAAAAGCACTGCAGGCTGTGCCAATACAAAATGCCTGCCTGCTGCCAGTTCCCTCTGCAGTGTGGGTTTATCACTGAATTAATTTAAAAAGCACCAAGCAAATGATAGGTCTCTGTGAGTTTTCAAGAGGTCTTCCGGCAAGACAGAATCACAGAATCAATTGGGTTGGAAAAGACCTTTGAGATCATTGTGTCCAACCTATGACCTAACACGACCTTTTCAACTACACCATGGCACTGAGTACACCATCTGCCTTTTCTTAAACACCTACACCTGCTGCTGTGCAAACAGAAACCGTGTCCCCTTGTCACCATCAGTCTTTGACATCTGTCATGCTCTGTCATCTATCTTACTTTCCCTTAAGAAGTTTCTTCTCAGAGCTTTGCCTGCCCATCTTTCTTCATTCATTTTGGCCCTTCACTCTCCCAAAAGCTTTTGGGTTGTTAATCCACCCTTCGTGTTGCAAACACACAGATGGCAGCTCACCCTGACACTGCCTTACTTTTCTGCCCCGTTCCTTAGGCCTTGATTAAAGAAAATATTGATATAAGCAATTAAGAATATGCTTAATTTAAGCCTAAATCCCAGAGAAGTCAGATGCATGAGAGATTTGGCTACAGTCCCTGAACTGGATTAAAATTTAGGATCTCATTATGTTCTTTAGTATATTCTTTTCCTCTCTTTAACTCCATTTATAGGCTGTGACTGGAAGAACAGCTTAGTAATTTTCTTTTATAAAGACTGCAAAATGCAGAACTCATATTTTCCGTGTGTTTTTTGAGTGGAAGGTTAATTTTTCAGGTCTTGCTGAAAGCAAAATTGCTCCTGTGTAAGTTTCCCCCAATGCAGACTTCAGCTCACTCCCTAAGGTAATAGAAAATTGAAATTCTGTAGAAATCAAAAGTACAGGATGAAAAATAATGATGATAAGCAAATTGTATCCCTGATGGGAAATAAATTTATAAAGTATGGAATACAGACCGTTTGGCTAATTGACTTAGATTAAGTGATATTACTCCCCACTTCATTGGAAATACGTGTTACAGAAGAACAGTAAATATTGCAAATGCTGAACTAAAAGTTTCTTGTATCCCTAAGACAGTCTTCCAGCACTTTTATTGGAGGCTGTTGTATTAGATCATTAGGCTTATTACCATTTTAAAGATATGCCAAAACCTTTGAAAGCGAATTTTAATAGGCAAAGTTGGCATCATCATCTCCCCACACTTTCTGAACTTGGACTCATATTCTAAACCACTAAGCTTCTACAGCAGTGAGAAAGTCAACCTGAGCTACTGTGTATCCTTTCTTAGCAAAAATTTGAACCTTTCTTCCTAAGGAGTTCAGGTAGAAGCACATATTGACATATTGCCAGCCTGGATTGTGGAATGTTTTCTTTTTTTTTAAACTTTAATAGCATACAACTGCAGTAATATTCTGTGCTTAGTTAAGCATCATTTTAAAATGCATTCTACTTCTACTACTAAAATTTCTGTGTCATCTCTTGAGGACATTAGGAAAGAGCAGCACTGGATACCAGCTACTTTTTTAATTGTCATTTATATGACTTCATATAGTTCCCTTTCTTATCAAAATACCTAAAATTCTGTCTGGCCAGCACTAATCTAGTCCCAGGGCTCTCTTGAAATCTGAGTTTAAACTGATCTTTGCAAGAAGAAATGAGAAAGAAAACCCTAGAAATCAGAGGGGGTGGGGGAGGTTTTTGAAACAGCTATTTATAAATTTCTATTTCATGGCAATATGTTGAAGCTGCCAAGTAAAGGAAAGTTGACATTGCAGAAGGTGCATAATCATGTGAGGAGTACTTGTGCTTTGGAACAGGAGACAAAAATATATCTGAGTATTCTTTGCTTCTAAAAATACCTGGATCTATTGCCAAATCTTCTGGGGTAAGAAAAACCAGTTCCAATTAGAGATGTATTTATTACAGTCAGATTTCAATAAGACCTCAAACTACAATGTAAGGTTTACTTGTGACAGTATTTTAGCTTCTGAAAATCAGGTACATTAGAATGAGACCAGAGGGGCTTTCAATACTTTAGTCATGGAGTTAATTTTGCAGTTACTGAATTACTGTTAAACATTATGGGATATGGCACACTGCATTATCATGTACTTGAGGTATAATATATTGGTAAGAGTCCGAAGAAATGTCTACTTAGACATTTCATCTAATTTTCAGACTATACCACTACCAAAACACTTGGAGTTTGAGAGGTGGACAAGTTACAGCATAAAAATCAGGTTCTCAGAAGTGTAACAACCACATTTCCCTGTTTGTTCCCTTAAAGAGCAACTTCATTTTCTAAAGCTCCCACACAGGTAAGTTTTGAAGTGGAAAATACTCAGCTTTGAGATGTTCCAATGCATCTTGACACATGCTACTGATCTCCAGTGGTTTTTAGGATCTGGACACTTTCCTGAAATGGAAGTCATTCTGCAAGTCCTTATGAGAATCTGGACTTGAATTTAAATGTGTTCTCTCTTACTACCATGCCTATAAAATCAGAGTTCCGAAACAAATGATAGAAATTGAGCCACTGTAGTGAGAAAATATTCTTTCATGTCTAATATGTAGTATATTAATTTTTCTTTTTTTTCAGAACATTGTCTTTCGGGGCATCCCACCAAAACTATGCAGAATAGTATGAAGCTTGGGCAGTAGGTGATTTCAGTTGCTTAAGAAAGGGTTACTTTATTCAGTCAAAACTGGTATCAAATACTGTATCCATTGAGATATAATAATATCCTAGCCTTTTATCCAACTCTCATCTTGCTCCATGTGTAAACACAGAATCAGACCATCTGTGAAAATGGTTTTCTCTTCCCTCTATGCCTTCCATTCTTCCATCTGGAGGGGAGGGAGGGAATCTGTCTTAGACTACTTAGTTCTTCTTTCTTAACACCACATTTTTATTTCTTACAGGGTTATATTTGGTTTCCCATAGAGGCATCTTTGGGGAAAGTCTCTAATTAATATTCTACATAAACAGGAGTGAGATTCCAAGTAAGACTGATTCACTATTTCCCACTTGGAAATTAATAAATTGTGAAAACCTAATTTTCCATTGAAATTACTTATCTGGTTTTCACAGAACAGAAAAAAAGTACACAAGTTTTTCCTACTGAAATAACACTTTTCTCAAAATCCACAAGATTTTTGTGACTTGTAGCCCTCTTTTGGTCCATGAGCTAGATTCCCTGACCAAAATGTGTCACCTTTGCCAATATCTCTGAGGGATTCCTTGGGGTTTTTTTAGTTTTTTACTCTTTCAGCATCCTTATTGGGGAATAAATATAAACAAGAATAGTGCCAAGAGAAGGGAGTAATTTTTTTCCATTCCCGATAAGACTGGTGAAAAGTCTCATTTCTGTCAAAAATAAACCACTCTCTCTTTCAGTCAAATAACCTCTCCAACCTCATCCACGCCTTTTCCAAACAGGAGGCTTTGCAGCTTCGGCCTCCCCAGATTTACCAATTAGGCCCAGTGCTGCCTCCCCGATGTTCCCAGGCAAAGGTCTTCAGTCCTACTCTAAGGACTGGAGAAGGAACCTCCCACATTTACAAGAAAGTAGCAGACATTACTCTGATTTTAAAAAAGGAGGGGAAATGTGGAGCCACCAAGGATAAAAAAGGGTTTAATTGTCCATCTTCTGTCAGAGTCAGGGTAGATACGTAAGGGTCATGGGGGAGAAACGGCAAAAGAATAATACTGTGTCAATTCAATATTACTACTATTTTCTGTTCTAATACTGGTTTGGAAACGTAACAGGATGGCCAAAGTGAATGCACTTTAAGCTTATGTTATTTCTGCATTTATAAAAGAGATATATATGTGAAAACTATGTTCTTTGGGATTTAGAAGCTTCTGATGAATACAAAAAGACACACTGTAAGGTAGCTAGTAGGACAGAACAACATCTGATCACAGCCTCAATAGAAGTCCAGACAGCTTTTTCAAGAGCCTTCAGCTAGAAAGCCAACTCTAATCAAAACTGATGTCTCAGCAGAAATAATATATTTACAGATGAGAATAGCCATGCTGAAAGGAAATGCAGTTTTAAAAGCAGTGAAACAAACACAAGAGAATTTTTTTGAAATTCATGGATGCCAACATAGGATATTCTAGCAGTCAGAAAATAAAATGCATTAACATTCTCAAATATACAGCATATAGCATGTACAAAAAATACTAATGATTTTCGAATTCAATTTACATTCAGGGATCCTGGCAACTAGCCATGTGTTGAAAGATTCCTTGCAGACATGGGCATCTAGGTGCCACACAGAGCAACTCTGAGGCAGCCTAGAGGGCCGAATCAGTTTGCAGCCCCAGGAACAAGATGACAAACATAATCACACTGAGTGCCCTTGGCTTCCCCTTGCCCTGTCCTACATCTTCTGCCATCCTGCACTGAGCAGCACTCAGACAGCATCTTGGCTAAGATTAAAAAATCAGTAAAGACCAGCTGACAGGGTAGCTGAGAATGGTCATTGCCATGTAGGAGCAATTCAGTTCCTTAATATGATGGAGTCACCAGTTTTCTGGGCCTTTGTAGTGTAGTGTATTTCATATTTGGCTCTAGAGACCATAATGTGTTCAGATGCCTTTTTGTATGCCTAATGCAGGTCACATCATCGGGCTGACATCATTAGCTATTTCTGAGTTTCAGCAATTGCATACTAACTCCAGGACCTAGCACAGCAGAATTAGCACCCCAACCTTACGGCTTACTCAGTATTTGGTCTTTCCAGATGACAGGAGATATTATACCAACATCCATTTTCATTAGTTTTTCTATCTCCACTACAAACCAGAGACTTTGCAAGGTAGAAGATATCACATACACACACGGTGGTAAAAAGTCAGAGAACATTTGCAAAAGAAAAAATAAAAAAACCCAGTATTTAGCAGAGCATGCATAGACATTATATGAAATTTTACTGTGTTCAAACACTGGCTCCAAAAGCAGCATGGTTGCAGCTATCATTCTGTCTGCCTTTCACATAAACAAAGCATTATCAGGTGATCTACCCAGGATTCCCATCCTGACTATTCTTTCTGTTTCTGTTTGGAGAATACTAGTTTTGAGCAGTGACTGTCCATGCCCTGAAATAGATCTCCAGAACTGACTAAATTTTTTATATGTACAAATATACCTGAATCAGAACACATCCAGTTTGTAGCCAGATCATTGCATAGGTATGACCATCATTCTACAGCAGCAATTTCAGTAAGATTCGAAGCAAGTGTTTGCACGTGTTAAAAGAATGATGCAATGTATTCAGGATCATATTGTTCTATGCCAGTGAAGGAATTTTTAATTTTCATGCCCATGCAGGCATTGAAAATAATGGCAGAGTGAGGCAAAGTTGTCCCAGGACAGTGGATTTGAAAAACAGTTTGTCCTCTATACACCGGTGCTGAGAACTGGACCCTTGAAGAGATGACAGCGAGCTCCTCTGTCTGTCCTTTTGGGAAACATTGTTCAATGAATGAATTACTGGACTGTACAGGTCACCAGACCAAAATAGCATGAAGAAGGGGCAGAGAGGCAACATTCATTACTGGCAGCTCATAGTTTATCTTGCAGAGGCCAGACCACTGAAGTTAGCTCTTCAGTATAGGCTCCACTGCAAAAGGTGAAACAACTGTCTTTCTTTCATAACCTCTTGCAGCTATTCTTTTTAATTCAATCTCTGAGAGTAAATGCAATGACAGCTGCAGGAACAGTAGAATCAGTGAGGTGGAAAGGGGACATTTCTTGAAGTTGTCATAATTAAATTATAGCCATTACCAGAGCAAGCAGAAAAACTGTAAATCATTCTAGCATACACATCCAAACACAAAATGTAAGCTTTCTTCCTAATTCATTAATTTCCCCACATTCACATTGCTAGTTATAATTACTCCAAAGGAATTATTAATTAGAAATTATTTTGCATTAGGCAATTGGAAGACATGAAGCTCCCATCTGAAAAATCTGTAATGACATTACAACTACTTCTATGGTTTTATAGTAATGTAATATGATTAACTATTACCAAGTATATGCAAGTATGACTAAGCAAACTAATTAACAATGCTGTTTATCATGTCCTTTATTCTGTTAATACTCTACAATTTGTTCCTTCCACAGCAATTTTATTTATGGAAATAAATACACATTTTTCTTATACTAATAAGAATTTTTGTTGTGACAACACACTTACATTTTCAAGTACCTTTACAGGCTCTAGACTGGATTGAGAAGTTCAGGCTGGGAGGGGTTAGAATTAGTGCATGAGAACAGCCTGGAAAGTGTCCCAAATAAAACAGAGTACATACAGAAAAAATCATATAGAATATAGAAAAACAGCTCATTAAAGTTAAAAAAGAATTCCAAGATTGAGTCCAACCTTTGACTGAACACCACCATGTCGACTAAACCATAGCAGTAAGTGCCATGTCCAGTCAACAATATGTAACAATGAAAATTCCTATATGGTTTAAAAAGAATATTTATCTTTCCAAATTAAATGGAAATTACTATGGACACTACTGCTGGGAAGTGGCCATAATACTTCTTTCTGAGTTCTTTTCTTCCTTCCATCACTATGTTCCTACATTTTTCTCCCTAGTAGCAGAGGAGGGATCCTTTTCAGACAAGGGCACAGTTGTATAAAAAGACTGAATGAAGCCCTCATCCTCTGGTGTCATGAGTGTCCTTGGTTGCATTAATGTGACTCTGAAGAAAACCTGGATCTGAATGCTACAACCTTCAGGAAGAAAAACTTTGGATCCTCATCTGAATTTTATCACTTGGTCCTATATCTATTTAAAACTATGTTATTACAAAGTGCTCTAGAATAGCTCAAGAGGATAATCCTTGCTTAACAGAAGCATTGCATGATAACTTAATCAAGCCTTTTCCATTTGCAGTGTAGGCTGTCTGCATCAATCTACATTATTAATGATCCCAAAGAGATCGGAAGAACGTGTTTTATGAGGAGGAAGAAATAGCTGAGGGAAAATCCAAGTTGCATTCACCAGGAGCACAAACCACGAAGGGGAATATGAATTGTACAGCAATCATGCCACCCCCAGACACTATAGAGATACTTCTTGCCTAGTAATTTAATGTCACTTGTCTTAGTATATACCAAGCTTAAGACTTCCACACAGTATTTATACAGAGTGATTTTACAGGACCTTGCTCTGCGTCCTTGAGAAAATTGGAGCTGGAGGACAGCCCTTCAGCAAGAGTCTCCCTCACCTGCCCTGCTTTCAATACCAGAAGCATCTCTTGCTGGTAGGATAAGGCTGTGCTGCAGTGCAGTTTGAATCCTTATTTTTCACAAAATATGTGGGACCAGGTGGTAGTGGCAGAATTGCCTCCTTTGTCTGTAGCTACGCTATAATATGTACAGTCCTGGCCATCGGTAAGTGTGGCAGAGGGCCTGGGAAGCAGGAGAAACCACACTCTTCTCTCAGCAATAAGGTGTGTAATGAATTCAGGTGTTTGTCAAGCAGCAGATGAGAAATTCATGTGTACCCCCATGGGGAAGATGGCCAAGCTCTTTCTAGATTTACAAACTCTATAGCTGTACTTATTTTTAAAGGCTTATAAAAACTGTAAATCAGTGCATTCCTGGTGCTTTATCAACCATCAAAGAAGTCAAATTTGAAAGTAAAACAAATGCCAAATGAAACCAGGATTCTCCAGAGCAAAGCAGTTTGAAAGTACCTGGTGGACAGATGGATGGATACACAAGGTAAATCCAGCTGGACTCTTCAGAGCATAAGGTAGACAGCAAATAGCACAAAATCAAATTCTCTCCTTAATTTTCTAGTTTTCTATATCCTGAAAATACTGCTTTCCTTAAGCTGCTATTTGCAGTAGCATTTGTAGCTGATAGAGCTACAGTTCTTTACAGTTTTGAATAGGTGAGTTACATTTTGGACAGAAAAGGTGTCATTAAACCAGTACTCAATCCAAAGGATGTTTACCTCTTCTACAATGAAATTGAAATTGTTTTCTCTGTGTCTGCAGAGCCCGAAAATTATTACAAAGTTTTCCTTAAATAATAAATATCTATTCATATTTATATGACAGAAACTGTAATATTCAAATACATCTTTAATATATATTAATAATGGTAAAAAGTATGAAAGAAGGGTATAACACTAATTATTTTTTATTTAAACTCTCAGGGGCAGAGGGAATGATTTTCCATATCCACTATAAACCAGAAACTTTGTAAAGTGGAAGATATTGCCATCAGGTGGATAGTTCTCACTGTAGAAAGCAGGGAAATTTTGGAGCCAAGTATTTGATATTTCTACTATAAAGCTGATGTACAGAAACTTTTGTGACCTTGTCAGCTATTTGAGATTTTACAACGTTTTTGTATTATTTTAATTAGTGTTTAACTTGGACTGAACTGAGTGTGATTCAAGATAACTGATCAATGTTAGAAAATGTTAATGTTATAGGCATGTCAATCATTAAAATTAGAGCTCTGGGACATGCTGGCAAAGGCATATTTCAAGATTTCCCCCAAAACCAGGATCTGTTACTACTTATTGACACTCAGGTTTGGAGGTTGGTAGTAACAAAAACTTGTGCTGGTGATCACTATTTCTCTTCTTTCCTTCCTTCCCCCTCAGAAATATTTATATGGCAGAATCACATTGTGGGAATGTAGTCAACACCAGCAGGAAGCTTGTGATACTGCAAGGCATCTTCTTGATTATCAAAGGCAACCCAATCCTCAGCAATCATAAGCGTTATGTAGTATGATGTCTTCTTAAAATGAACCTGTTTCCTTTTAAAATCAATTAAATTTAACTCCCAATACTTCTTTAGAAATTCTGTTTCAGAAGCTCTTTTCTCTGATGTTTTAATCTTCTGTTTAATTCCAATCTGAAGTTATTCAAGGCTACTTGATATCCATTTGCTCTTGCGCCAGCACAGTACTTCGTCTCAAACAGTTCTTGTACCTCCCTGATGTATTTATAAGAGCAATTACATCCCTTCGCAAATCGGTCTTACTTTGTTAGAATAAACACAGGTTTTTTTAAACCTTCTCTGATAAGAATGCTTTTCATTTCCACAGTCATCCCAGTAATGATAAAATCATAGAGTGGTTTGGGTTGGAAGGGACTTCAAAGATCATCTAGTTTCAACCTCTCTGCCACAGGCAGGGACACCTTTCACTAGACCAGGCTGCTCAAAGCCTCATCCGGCCTGGCCTTGAGCACTTCCAGGGATGGGACATCCACAGCATCTCTGGGCAACCTGTGTCAGTGTCTCACAACCCTCACAGTAGAGAATTTCTTCCTTATATCTGATCTAAATCTGCCCTCTTTCACTTAAAGCTATTACTTTTTGTCCTGTCATTACACGTCCTTCTAAAAAGTCCTCCAGTTCTCTTGTATGCCCCTTTAAGTACTGGCAGTATGTTCTACTGGAAGTACAGTACCTTTAGGTACTGTAATTCTTTAATTGGTTTAATTTCTTTTGAAGCTGGGCAATCAGAACTATAGACAGTATTCAAGATGAGGCCTAATTAATATCTTTTAAACAGCAGAAATATTTCTGTGCCATTTACTGGGAAGATCTCACCAGAACTGTATACATGTTCCACAAGTGTACATCATGCACCTTACAACACTCAGACATTATATAATCAATTCTCTCCCTGCTGGTTTCCTGGTGATGAGCTCCCCCTGGTTTCTCTTCCAATTCCCTCAGCAGAACAGATTCTCTAAGCCTTGCACGGGGGATGTATAGAAAATGATCCTAGTTCAGATACTGCAGTCTAACTGTTGTACAATAACCTGCACCTCTTTGCCTCCTACCCTGCTAACATCAGCATACTTCAGTGTGCCGAGACTGTTGAATGACGAAAGTAAATAAGATGAACTTTGCAGAACACCAGTAATTTCCTATCAGTACAGGTTTCTCCTTGAATCACACTTTATCCATCTTTCAGTTGTTTTGTCAATCTCCACGTCACCTGGTTTACTGAAATCACACAGAAGCTCTGTATTCCTTCTGTCTATAAAGACCTCTTGTTTTTTTCCAAGCCAGCTCAATTTGCCACATCCACCTTCTGTGAACCCCATTTGATATAATAAGCATTATTCTGTTTGCTTAGACATTGCTTATTCCTTCCTTTTTACTTCAGATCAGTTCACTTTCCTTGAATACAGACATTTTACTTGCTAGTGATATGTACCTTATGTAGTTTGCTAGTTACTTACAATTTTTACTCGGTATGATACTTTCCTTTTTAAGCCATAAAAGAACATAGGCAATAGCCAAATGCTGTGAGAACCCTGAGCCTATTCCAGAAAAAAGGAAGAGTATTCAGCCTGCAAACACTCAAGCTTCCTGGCCGGCTGCCCACATCAGATATCCTTCAGTGACACACAATAGAAGCCTTAAAAAAAAAATTATATTCTTCAGCCTTTTCCCAGCTGGCACACCTAAAGCTTTTCTCAGAAAATTCCCAAAGCACTTCACTGAACTGTAGCTAAAGAGTCCCTTTGAGGTAAGTTCTAACCTCTCTGGCAGTCCCCCTACCTTGCCTGGTCTGAAACTTTTTATCCCAGCTCTTGTCAGTGTCACTGAGCCACAGCTGGGCAACTTCTTGCTCTCTGTTAACCCCATCGTGCTTGCTCATGGCAGAATTTACCTGATATCAATCACATATACTTTAAATATACACACAGCTGTTCTCCCACCTCAGCCGTGGGTTTGGCTTTTTTCGTATTTACATTGGTAAATTATTGCTATATAAGAAAAACAGTAAAGTGAAAGAAATAATTCAGAGAAATAATACAAGTTGGTACAATCAGACATAAATATTGAAAAACAAACAAAGAAAAATTATATAAGAATAACTTGCAGATCTGAAATAGTCCAAAAGAGATTCCTTTTGGAAGTAGTAGAAATGCAAATATCTGAGTGACTTTTTAAAAAAGAAAAGAAAATATAGCACCATACAACTCTATAGGTTGTAAAAATGGTTACCTCAGTTTCATACCTCTGAAAATGACCATTTGATTTAAAGAGATGAAGGGTTACCAAATTTTTCATTTTTAGTGCAAGCACTGAGCATAAAATAAAACATCAAAAAAGAGTCCTTTTATGTGAAGATTAAAATTCCAATGATTTAATGTCTCATAAGGATATTTTTTACCTTTTTCTCTCCCCCTCAATTTCACATATTCGTGGGGTATTGTCTAACTGAAAAAGTCCTTCTCCCTGTGGAGCACCACAAGACTGCCTCAAGGAATTTAGCCAGACAAAGTGAGACAGATGTGTTAAACAGATGGATGCCAAGGAAGTGGCTTGGTTCCTTAAACGATAGATGTCGAGGACTGGGGAGTAAGTGGAGCAGAGTCTTGACTGCATTGAATTAGGGGAGGGGGGCTTTTGTCTTATTGTAAAGGAAAGCAAGAAAACCGTCTATTCCCTATTGATAAATCGTCAACTTTTCTAACTATTCTTTGTGTATATTCCTCACGCTGGCCCACAGCTCAAAGTGATCTTAAGCAGCAAAACCTTAAGCACAAGGTGCTGCAATCTTATTTCAACCCTTAAATTGAATGGACACATTAAATAAACATAAATGCATGTCCTAACGAGCTGAATGAAGTATCAACCACATATTTTCCCAGAGTGAGAGTGGTGCCAGAGGCTGCCCTATGGTCCCCTTGTCTGCTGCATGTCTGGAGCAAACGTGCACATAGAGGTAAGTGACTGTATATGGCGTCACATCCACAATATGCCTGGCAGGGCATGCCATGCAAATGTAAATGACTTTACATTTGCCATTTGTGAATTCTATGGTAGTTGTATGGAACAGAAGGAGTAGTGAAGTACAAAACCCATGTTTGGGTCCAATGAAGTGTCTGGGAATTGCAGTTTGCATTCAGTAGCCAAATGGTTTTGGTGAGATGCATGTAAGTCTCAACCAAGTCATTGTTGGACTAAATTGCTGCTTTGAAAAGGTTTATTTATTGTCCAAAAGAAATGAAAAGATAGTTTTTTTCCATCTTGCTTCAAATTTCCTAAAAAGACTTGTTTATAAAAAGATGGATGCTCAATATTTTCTTGAAAATCATCTTTTAAAAGTATGTATGGTCTGCTGCTTAATAACTGATCTTTTGCCAAACCACCAGGCACTTCACAAAATTCTGGATGTAGTCATGTGTTCTTAGAGATAGGATGAGTACTCCTTTTCCCAGGCTTTACAAAACAAGTTCTGTACCTCTTCAAACACATGTCGCAAGGTTATTCTGAAGTCTGCTTCTTGTTCTTCATGTGCTAAGCACAAGGTGTATATGCTGAAGTCTGTGAAACTGAGGCAGTCTGAAAGGTGTGGGCAAGGAGTGTATCCTCCTTATGTAAAGGTTTTTAGACATAAGATGGTGTAATTCAGTACAAGAAAATTAACCACACCTTACCTTTATTATCTTTCAGAGGTTACATCATGAGCTTTGAAGCAGTGGAGTTATACTGGATAATTACTACAGCTTAATACAACAAAACAACATCCATTTCTGAAAACAGATGTTTTTATTCTCAGATCACGCCTACACATAGAAATCAAAAGTTATTTATTGCAGTGTGATAATACCAAGGAACCATTAAGCAACATGACCCTAATACTTCTGTATCTTGAACTTTTAAGAAAATACCGAGCGGACTGCTTTCAACTGTCTCAGAAAGTCTTTACTTCCTCCCTAAGATAGCAGAGCCATGCTTTAATCTAGAATTACACAGACTATAGCTCTCAGCATCTAGGAAAGCACACATTTCTGCCCATTCCCTTCATCAAGAATCATGGGGTGATAAAGGCTGTCAATAATATTTCTCTGTGGCTTTCCTACTCCCCAGACCCATCAGTCACCTGATCTGAACTAGCAGTTCCCTCTCCCTGCACATTGCATTACATTCGGGTGCTGAAAAGGAGGTTTCAAGAAGAGTGGCTAAAACAAAAATATCACCTGTGAAGAGACAACAAAGGAAGCAAAGCCCACATGCTGCAATCTCTGTACTGAGTTCCCAGTTCCTTCTTGGGGAGTTATGCACAGGAACTACACCATTGTTGGCAACATTCCTTTTGATGTCCAAGGCGTACTGGAATGTACATAGATATATATATATATATGTGTATAGATAGGGGCCTTAGGGGAGAGAAGCTTTGAAGCAGACAGTGCTTGTTCTAGTAACTATGTATGACAGATATTAGTAACTGGTTAACTGAGTAAACAAGAAGAGGCAAAAAAAGTATGAGAAGTAAAGCAATGGTATTTTCCAGCAGTGGAGCAGAATAGGCTGGGACATGAGGTTTAAATTAAATTTATAAGAGGTGGGGCTCCCTGGAAATAAGAGCTCTGACAAGATTTGGTGATGCGCAGCTTCCTTGGCCTGGCAGGAATTGTCTTTCTCCATTTTGTGACATGTAAAGAGTAAATCCATGTGCCTTAGAGGTGTAAGACTTGTTACTTTGCAGCTTTCTTTGCATGAGTGTGAGATATGACAATATTGCAAACATGATCAGCAGCATCAGTGTGAACATCTTGGTGTGTTTCACTTTCAGTGTGAACAATGTAGGGAACATGGCTTTTTGTTAGATTGTATGAGTATATAGTAGTTGTGAGAGCCTCAAGTGGATTTTGAGTAGGCAACCAGGCCAATGGTAAAGTCACAGACTTCTCAATTTAATTTCTGATTTGCATTTGCTATAGCAGCACCCTTTTTCCTTTCTTTTCTCCTAGTCTACTTTCCTATTCTTCCCTTTACTAGGATCATTTCCCTGCTTCTCCCTCAAACCTCTTCTTTCTTGAAACCTCCCTGAAATCATTAGCCCGGGTGCTACAGGCTACTTTCTGCCCCCTCTTCTCAGCCTGTTCATTCCTATTCTTGTTTGAGCCTAACAGGTGAGAAAAGCCAGGAAAAAAAATGCAGTCAGCAAAGCTCATTGCTAATGCCTCAAAAGGAATATAGCCTCTTGCATGCCTAGGTCTTTAAACACTGTTAAATGTCTGTAATAGAAACAACAAGAGTCAAGGGCTGGGCAGACAGGAGCTTGGGATGAGCTCTTTGGACTAAAACAAAGGCAAACTACAAACTTTGCCGTCACTTGCTGTCTGCTGACCTAATCTACACTCAGTCTGTCTGTGTTTGAGACTACAGTCTGACCATAAACCTCACAAGCGTTGCAGGTGCCTGAACATCTGCAGCTAGCTCTGTTTCAGCAATAGAGTTCTGTAGGTGCCTGGATTTTGTAAATGGTCTTTCTAGACGCGCGAGCTAAAGAGCTCCATCCCTATTTCATGCCTGAAATCACTCAGGTCTGATTTTTTCCCCTGACATACATGGTCTGGTTGAATTTCCTATGAACAAAGATTTATTTAAATTTTGATAAACCATTCATTTTATAGCGTTTATGCCAGGATTTACAGCAGATTCTGAAGTGTCAATTAACTTGACAATAAAGCCGTTTCAAAAATAAAATAAAGCTTTATTTAAACAGTCAAATAATCATTTAAATTATAAATTAAGTTGAACTAAGATTATTCCCTGTATTTTCACTAGTAGAAGAACAGCTGAGAATTAATTGGATTGGTTTCTCTTCAGACTGATGGAGGGAGTTCTAAAATATCCTGTTTTAAATCTCCATTAAACAGTTTCAGATGTATTCAGTGGAGCCAGGCACTTAATTTCTAGCCTGCAGAGGTTCCACAAGGATTCTGGGAGCCACTAAACACTGGAAAGATGTAGGTTTTCTTCTTGGAATTACCTTTGATAATGAGGCTGACTTTCTTCCCTCGAGATGTCTGATCAAACTTGCAGGAAAAATGTCTGATTCTCACTCCTCAGAGATCTCCCAAAACTGTAAGAAAGTGAACAGGTTGTTTCTTGAGTGCTATGCAGCTGGGCAAGAGCCAGCAGCTGGAAACTGCTGCGATGAGGTACAGCACTGAAATAGGGATCAGCCAAAGAGAGCACAAAAATGTCACAGTGAGAGACAGTGAGCAAAAGGAAGTTGATTGAGATGTCAAACTTTTCTGCTCAAGGATTGCAAAAGCATTTTGTCCCTAATCCAGAAAGTGAAGAAGAGTTTCCCTGAGGGTTATATATATTTTTGTCTTTTCCATATAGAATTATATGGGATTATTCCAGTTGCTCAGCAGTAGTCCTTTACACAGGGTATGTTGCCCTAGGTGACCTAGGCTCAGCAAAGGACATTGGGATGCAACAGATAGATTTGTTTGTATGAGTTCGTTTAGAACTTCTCTTCAGCTACCTACTGGAGAGATCCGAACTGAGGGGGCAGGAGTATTTGTTTATATAGTTGCTCATCTGTTTGCTTATGCTTTTTTAATATGTTGGTTACATTTCAGATGCTTTGCAACCAGTCCAACTACTCTAAATTACTGTTCCCACATTTGTGTGAACTTTTGAACTTTGTAAAATTAGAATGCCTTTCATTCACAAGTCACAGTCATTGATAGCCTCAGTAAAAGGTGCAGCTTTTGAAATATCTAAGTGTTCCTACAAATTCATTTCAAAATAGCACTGCTTTATGGCATCCAACATTTTAACCTACTATTCTTTACTCCCCTGTTTCAACAGTAATGTTGGACCACCAAAAGCACTAAGAAAGATCTTTAAAACTACAACTATATCCTTTTCCACCATTATACCTTTCCTACATTAAGATATTTCCTCGTTTGCAGCAAGTTACATAAAATGTTGTAATACTAAGAGGTTCTTGAAATAGCCAGGCAGGACTGAGAGCTGTTTTACCTTTGGCTTTTAATTTCTCAGCATATTTCTGTTCAGAGATAGACCCCCTGGAGGAATGTTTTCAGTATGCCATACTGGGAAATCCTTGTAAGTGTGCACACAATTACAGCTCATTACAACAGTGGGAGTGATTTGCCTGCCTGCTTTCTCAGCCTTCATGTTGAAATGAGACTTCACTGTTATTTTTTTAATTATAAAAATGGGAGAGGTTTATGCCAACATTAACTAAGAGATATGCATGCATCTATGGCATTCTCATATGTACATGCCAAATATCTAGTGAGAAGGGCAGATCAGCATCATGTTAGATAGTTTCAACAACCACCTTATTACTTCAATTGCTGTATGTCTACAAGGTAATACTTTGTTGCATTCAGTCACATACATTAAACTGCCTTTTATTGATTAAACTGCTAGTTTTTAAATCTCTCTGTGATTAAGCACCAAAAGAACAGTAGGGACTAATTTCTGTTGCCTAAATGCCATTTAGTGCCATTTGAAATGCTCAAGGATACCTGGGGCATTCAGATGGCGCTGGCAGCTACAACATTGGATAGAGAAATACAGAAGTGCTGTTCTGGAATGAGACCTGGATGCCAGATGGCATACCCTAGAGCATCTCGATTGCTTCCACGTGCCTATATGTGCATAACAGAAAGGAGAATGCAGTGAACTTTCAGGCAGCAATTTAATTTAAGCCTCTGCCTAAAAGTGATGCCTACAATTCACATGCATTCACTGAAGAGAATTACAGAATCAGAATCGCAGAATATTCTGAGCTGGAAGGGATCCACAAGCATCATGAAGCCCAACTCTTAGCCCTGTACAGGACATCCCCAAGAGTCATGCCATGTGCCTGAGAATGTCAGGCTTGGTGCTGTGACCACTTCCCTGGGGAGCCTGTTCCATTGCCCAACCCCCTTTTTCTAATAGCTAACCTAAACTTTCCATGACAAAACTTCAGGCCATTCTCTCACCAGAAGGTCACCAGAGAGAGAGGAGATCAGTGCCTGCCCCTCCACTTCATCTCACAAGGAAGTTGCATAAAACTGTCTTTTAGGCAGAAAACACTTCAGATCCATAGAAGTCACAAGTTAGTTTTCTGTTTCTATAAAATAAGCAGTGAATATCTGCACTTAGATCTGCATTTATCTGTCATAGTTTTAACTATCTAAAAAGACTGTAATCATTTACGGGACTTTAATAGCTGGATTCAGCTCCAGAGTTCAGTTGCTACTGCTATTTGAGATTACTGAGAATAATCAGTACAGCTGCATGGGCATGGCAGATGAGACACAGGACCTGCGGGAAACTTGCACCCTCTTGGAACAATAGCTACAGACCAGGCTACTGACAGATCCTGTGGTATTTCAAATGGTGCTAGATTCATTGTGTTTAGGTGACTGTATCCCTCCCTTCATGTGGTGTAGGTGTCTAAGCTCTACAGTTAACAGTGGAGATCTAAGGCTTGATTCAGGCAAATAGACAAGTTACTATTTTCTCCCTGCCATGGAATGGCCCATTTCTGGTTTGTGTCCAACTTAGCAGCAGAATCCCAGATCTCTTACTGCAAAGCTGCTTCCCAGATGGTTAATCCCCATCACGTACAAGTTCATGGGGTTATTCCTCCCCAGATGTAGCACTCTTCCCTTTCTTGGACCGCAAAAGATTTCTGTCAGCCCCTTTCTCCAACCTGTCAAAGCTCTTCTGAATGGCAGCACAGCCACATGTCTTATCAGCTACTCCTCCTGGTCTCATATCGTCTGTAAAATTCCTGAGGGGTCACTCTATTCTAACACCTAGGTCATGAAAGACCTGTCCAAAATAGTAGAGGCTGGCCTCACAATGACATCAGTCAGTGTGTGCCTCCCATGAAGTCACTTGTGTACGCCTAATTAATTTCCGTGTTCCCTACCCTGATCCTCCTCCCTCGAGGGAAAGAATTCCTTCCTCCAGACTTTGTCTCTTGTCTCATGGGCTTGGGATTCCTGGAGGTCAGTGTTGACAGTAAAACCTGAGACAAGCAGGCTTTGGCCTTTTCAATGTCCTTTGACATGAGATTCCCTGTCCCATTCAGCAGCAGTCCCACATTTTCCCTACACTTCCTCCTTCTGTTTTATTCTGACCTTGAGTTCCCTCAGCAGACTCAAGTCAGATAGGTTTTGGCTTTTCTTACCACATCCCTTCACACGCTTGGAGTCTAGAAGGAATCTGGACGCTTAGCCTGAGTTAGGTAATGTTTAGATGTAACATTACCCTTCTTTTAGCAGGGCTCTTTCACTTGCATCCAGATGTACGGATTCAAGTTGATTTCTCAAGTTACATAGGCTGTAACCTTAGATTTGATCGCAAGCAGCAAGAGCAGCACTTTTATTAGAGATATTTTCTCCTGTATACATCATGTCCTATTCAATTTTACCATGCTGTACACAGCTGCTACAAAAAGAACTAGAAACAGTCGGGGAGAAGGAAAGCCATCCTGTTTGCCATTTGCTGCTGCTGCCTGATAAGTGCATCCAGGGCCGTTTTGCTCTGCCTCAGGCTCCTCTCAATCGGATGGATCTGGAACTCTGCAGTCAGGTGTAACTGTAATAGATGCAAAACACTGCTGAGAGGGATAGATCTTGGTACAATAGCCAGGGCAAACAACATGCAGGACAGTCAAATATTATTGTGTAGGGTTTAAAAAGAATGGGAAAATACAAGGTTTTACATGCACGTGGAAGACTAGAAACCATTGCAAATTAATGCAAGACCAAAATTTTTGCCAATCCTAAATAAAAAAAGACAGGTATATGACAGCGGACTATGCAAGGGCGCATGGTGAATTATGTCACGAGCAAGCTGAACTGGCAATGAGTTTTAGTAAATAGAAGTAGATTTTCTGTTCTCTTATATTCAATAACTTTACTATTTGAATTAAAAAGTCTTTGTACTTTTTAAAGACAGTTATTTTTATGTGTTAATGAGTTGCTATACACAAATCTATGTCCAGAAAGCCTAATTTTGAGGAAGATCTCATGATACAGGTAGTGTAGCTATCTTTCACTTTCTTTATTATATGTTACAGATATTCCAAAATGCACGGAGTAGGTAAACAGGTAAAATACTCTTTGTTCACAAGTAGGTAAGCTTGTTGAGGTCATGTCCTAAGAGACATTCATTTCTCATTCATGAATGACTTCTGGGAGTTCACATGACTTATGAAAAGGGAGAAGAAAAACTTGTGGAACTCTTGTTTTACCATAATTTTTCAGCTGCCAGTGCTTCCCCAGGATCCCTGTACTGATGGGAAAGAATACCTAAACAGGTGCTGATAAATTGGACATACACAATAGAAGCACTGCAGGAGGTGTCACAGATGTCGTGTTTATGGTGCATGTTCAATGCCATTGATCTGCTGTGGCCACTAATCCTGGCATTCCCAGGCTCCTGCACCTACATGGACTGATTTAGTGCCCCACATACAAAGCAAGACTCAATAAACATGCACAGAACAGTGTAGGTGAGATTTATCTGTCCAGGACTATCATGCCTCCCAATGAGCACTGTGCCTACGACCTCTTTAAGACAGTCAGTTTCTATATGATGAACATTCCTGCCAAGTCAACATGTTGGTTGCTCAAAACCTGGTGATTTTATGTTTTCTGTCTTTAACGTCAAATCCAGGACAGAAAACAAAAAGTAACCCCATATTTCTCACTTAATGCAAATGTGTAGACTTGTCACTACTCTCTCTCATGAGCCAGATATGGTAACGGAGAGTCACCTTCCTTTATGCAATATCAAGGTTCTCTGACACTTTCATTATTTTTCCTAGAAAATAAAATGGCTCCAGTCAGTTACTGGTGCAATTCTGAATGACCTGCCCTTTAGTATTGACTCTGATTCTCTACATAGGAAAAAAAGCTGCTTAGTAGCATTTTCACTGCTCTCCTAATAAACATACTTTTTGCCCAATATAAGAAAAGTCTTGATATGACTAAATGGGACAAATGAGCAGCTATAACGAAAAGACAAATCCACAACATCTGATGCACTTCAGACATAAACAAATCTGTGCCTGCAGGCTCTCTCTTTTCTAGCACTCCAGCAGACTTTATGGTTTTCTGAAGGAGCAGCTGGAAGCCAGGTTTGGTAGCTGGGATACAGGTGATTAAATACAGAATCAAAAGCCCCTTTAAGCACCTCAGAGCACTCTGCCGGGTTTTCAGATGCCACTTCAGAAAGGCACTGGTCAGTTGTTAAAAATGTTAGAAAACGTTAGATACAAAAAAGTTAGAAAGAAAAGGTTATAAAATCTAACCTATTAGCCTCATGTAGGTATCTTGAGTATCCTAGGATACCTGTAGGATGCCCTATGGAATCCCAAATGAAACCTACATGATGCCTACACCTAGGCAACTGAATACCTCTCCATCAACACTGAGGTCATGGCTTAGACACCTATTTCATGCATCATCACCTTTATTTAGGAAGATAAGGAGGTGAATCTCATCTACAACGGAGAATTATGTAACTGCAGTTTGTGATTCACACACCTCCAGGAAGGGCTTCTTTGGGGACTGGATACTGCTGCTCATGGCTGTTAGGATCCGTCCCGGGCTGCTGATAATAGATACTGCTGCAGTTATTGGAGAGAAAGAGCTGGGAAACTTTTTCCAGCTCTCTGAATGACACTTCTGGATTATACTAATCCCTGTCCCCGCTTTCTCTTTTTCTCCCATACATGCCACAAAGCAAAGAGCAGATGTTTCAGTCTTCAGTGCAGTGCCAGCCCACAAAGCAGAGTGAAAACAAGTAGAAAATGACATTCTCAGCTTTTATTCTATGTTTATTTCAAAGTAAATAAAATTTATGTCATCTACACTTTAAACCTTGAAATGCAGTGTAACTACCAGAATATGCTGCTTGTGACTTGACCATATGCCAGTCTTTTCCTCAAGTCAGGTAGATGAACATTTTAATCCATTTCAAAATTTTAAAAAATGCTCCTGTCTTCTTCTTTCGTTCTCACAAAATATTTGTGATATACTCTTGTCACTCAGACATCACTCTGCACCAAAATATTCTCACTGACAACCCCAGTATTAGTTATCCAGAGCCCTTAGCAATGTGAGTGGCACGAGGTCTGTGGTTTTTTTTAGCCATGACTCTTTGCACAATACTGTGCAGTGCGAAACTTAGAAGACCTGTAACTTTGTCCTTACTTTCAAAATCTACTCTTCTATGCCTGAGAAGCAAAAAGAAGAACAAATCAAGAAAAAGTCTGGCTTGATGCCTTTCTATTTATTAAATCACAGTTAGAATAATACATCTCTACCCCACCCCATGACTTTGCTTAGGCCAAACTCATTAAATTCCATCGGTGATTTGTCTTGACTAAGGATTAGAGTCAAATCCTCCAAGGTATTTACATCTCTTAGAAGTACCAGCACCCTCTGTTCTCACTGGATGCTGTGTGAAGGGATGGCACTCAGCCACATGGAGAGATACTCGGAACATTGCAGGATTAAACCCTCAGAGCCCATAATTCTTCCCAACAGCTCCTAAAAGAGCAGCCACATTCAGTGTTAAAGTTGCTGTTATAGGGTTTTGCTTTCTGACATGTGTCCAAAGCACGCTGCTTGTACAAGAGTGTTGCTAAAGCCAACATGAAGGTCTTTGTTCCCAGATATCCTTTCAAATCCAGGCAAATTCAGACGGAGCTTAGACACTGGTGAAACAAAGGCTGCTTAGCATCCTTGATGTTTTGTCTTTGTGCTTCAGAGATGGAAAAGTAACTTCAGCATTTTCAGAGAAAATGATAAAAGGTAGACTCTTCCTATGTAAAGCACTTGCCTCACAAAGTGTTATACATTGGAAGCCTTATAATGATACCGAGAATGTTGAGGATTAGGATGCGAATCACAAGATATTCAGGTTCTGCAATCCATTTCAAAAGAGAAGAGTCCAATATAAATCCTGTGGATTTCATCATCTGCTGCCAGCCAACATTTTTATTCATGAAATATTGTTAGCACTGTAACAGGTAGATATGTTGAGCCAGATCCACAATCAGTGTAAATCAATACATCTCTACTAAACCACTGAGAAATTACTCCCATTTGCAGCAGCTGGGAAACTAATGCTCTGTCTTTAGACATTAATGGGGTTGGCAATGGAAAACTTTGTAAATACTCCTGATAAATCTTATGCTGCTCTTAATAAAGAGCTATTTGAGTTGTGGTGACTCTCTAACACAGACTATATTTGAAAATATAATCAAAGCAAAACACAGACTTGCATGCATTTTAGTGAGTTTGTGTTTTATTTTGTGTGGTGTGAATTAGCCAGATGAAGGGGTTACAGAACAGATGCCTGCCAGCATGGAGGGAACCTGGAGAAGTGGTTCTTAGCACTAGCAAATTTAATGCATCCTCCACAGGTCACATCACAAAAAGCAGGTGCAGCCACACAGCTGCCGAGACCTCTTTCCGTAGTCATGTTGAAGTTATTTCTGCCTTGGAGGTCTTCGTGTGATTTAAGAGGTGCAGTGGTAACATGTAGTTGCTATTCCAAGACAGGATTTCCACTGCTAAAACAGAGAGAAACAGGATATTCCAGCATGCATTAGGGGCGTTTGGTCTGCTAAGGTGTCTTCCTTGCAGATAGCACTATCTGAGATGGCAAACGTAATATTATTTTAATAATTTTAAATAAAGAGAAAAAACATGCAAACAGATGGAGCTCCATCATAGATGTGTATCTCTGTAACTGATATATTAAAAACACTAGCAGCAGCAACCAGCAGCTGAAGTTTCTGCTGTTGCTTGTTCCAAAGTGTTTGCCAAGCTCATAACTATTTCAGACCTTGGTCGTCTCCTTCTGGAAAATCTGCCCTCCAACCAAATAAAGCTAACACTAGCCAAGTGAGTCAACAAAACCTACCCTCTAGGTTCAGTGCTTGCCAAATTGGCAGGCTGTGAAAAGACATCTCTCCATTTATACTAGAACCATGTGCATCTCCAATTGCATTTTATATGTAGGCAATACATACTTTTTTATTTGTTGAACTCACCAAATCATAGAATCATAGAATGGTTTGGGTTGGAAGGGACCTTAAAATCATCCAGTTCCAGCCCCCCTGCCGTGGGGGGGGCACCTTTCTCTGGACCAGGTTGCTCAAATCCCCACTGAATCTGGCCCTGAACATTTCCAGGATGGGGCATCCATGGCTTCTCTGGGCAGCCTCTCATCACTCTCGTAGTGAAGAACTTCTTCCTAATATCTACTCTAAACCTTCGTCCATTGGCTTGTAGCTCTTACTCCTTGTCTTAACACTACATGCCCTGTAAAAAGTCTCCCTCCAGCACTCTTGCAGGCTGCTTTAGGTCCTGGAAGGTTGCAGGATACAGTTGGCTTTCTGAGCTGCAAGCACATGTTGCCAGCTCATGTTGAGTTTGTTGTCAACAACACCTCTAAGTTCTTCTCCTCAGCGCTGCTTTCAATCCATTATCCACCCAGCCTCTATTTGTGGTTGGGATTGCCCTGAGTTGAGCACGACCTTGCACTTGGCCTTGTTAAGCTTCATGAGGTTTTCACAGGATCACCTCTCAAGTCTCACAGCAGGCAATCATTTATTTTTTCACCTGTCTCAGTGTTCCACAAAGCAGTTCTTTTCAGGTGAGGGGGTGGCACAGAATTTTAGACATCATTCTTAATAAGGCCTTTAAAAACAGCCCAAAGCACATACCCTTTTCTTCTCTCTTTGTTATAAATTTCTTTACTGTTAACTGGCCCATAATTCAAGAAATTTTTGATGTTAATTTGATTAAAGTTTTCTTGCAAGATTAATTTAGAGTTCCAGCAAATCAATAGAAATCAGATCAAGATCATTCTTGTGCAGAGTAACAATGGAATACAAAGCCTGAGTCAACTCTCAAAAAGCTGTCATTGCAGCCTCCAGGTTGAACACTTAAAATTTCTATGCTGTTAAAAATAGTTACATGTTACTTACATGAGCCTTGCAGTGTTCTGCAGAATAGTCATGGTTCTGAGACTGATCAAAGAAGAGATTCAGGATTTAAGTACAAAACCCAAGAGGTCTATGAGGGTATTGGGTTAGAGGAGAGAGAAAAGCATTCCCTAGGTTTATATCAAAGGCAACGGTGTGGACAGGAAGTCCTTCTTAAATAAACAACAGAATTCATTGTTATGTTTCATAGACCTAGAAATAAACAAATGGCAATATGAAACTTCCCTCAGCTTCTACTAATCCTCATGCAAGTAGCCAAAAATAGCATTCCCATTTTGTCATGTAAAAGATTTTCATGACAAAACATGTCATCTTGAAAATTAAGGCAATACATATTCAGAGTGACTGAAGTTTAACTCAATTCACAGTCCCTCATATCTCATCTGTTTTCTATACACAGCTTTTGTTGTAGTATTCAACAGAACAGTGGCATTAAAGCTGAATACTAATCCAAATCTAAACTTCACACTCTCAGGGAGTAGTATGGGGAACCACGTGTGAGAACACCCTGATGCTGGACTTAGTATCTGTGTAGATCCCTGTCCTAGTTTTGGCTGGGATAGAGTTGGGGAAGTGTCTGCTTGGTGCTTATTTGCCGGCTGGGCTTAAACCACAACAGTCCTTCAGTATTGATTTTCATCAGGAATATGTGGATTGTGACTTTATAAATTTCTATTATCAAAGTGTTATAGAGGAGGACAGGAATTAAGTTTCCAAATACATAATGTGATATC
Organism: Origma solitaria; assembly: GCA_013397895.1. NCBI lineage: Eukaryota > Metazoa > Chordata > Aves > Passeriformes > Acanthizidae > Origma > Origma solitaria. Next base: position 373,820 of record VZRL01003085.1, read on the forward strand.
ATAACAGTGTCCAAGAAGGCATTCACATTCCTGAAGGACACATCAAGAGTTCAGAAAGTTGGGCCCTAAATGTCAAGTCTTCCAAAATAGGAGAAGGGATGTTAAAATTATTTTCTGTCCTTGCTCTGTTGAAGGTCTTTGGGGACAAAAGCCAAAGATTAAACAATTTTCTTTGCTTTTGCTTATTAATTGACCTAAAAGGACAGATCATTTGAAATACTTCTTTTGATGTCTGCAAAAAGCAACCACAATATATCTGCCCCTCCAGTGAAGCATGACAAAAATCCTCTCCTGGTGTAATTTGCTTGCTATCAGTTTTCATGCATCATGGTGACATATCTTCGGCTTTCTTATAATGATATCTTTCTCTTAAGTAATCTTATCTGTATCATTATGTCTAAATTAAGTTGCTCCAAATCCTTAAAATTGTCTAGTACAAATATGTAAAGATTTATACAATCAACATTTAATTAAATTTAGAGGGATTCAGAATAGAAACCACTTGTTCATTGTTCAGATGTGATCTAAGGAAAAATAATTATTTTTTTACAGAATTTATTAAGGAAGGTGTGTAAACACAGATGATACTAAAGCTCTCCAACACAATTCTCCTAAGGACTATTTCAGCTGTGCGGTTTTACAGCTTTGTTATAGGTGACATTATCTTTTCATTCAAGAAATAAATAATTTCCTCTTACCATGACTCCTTCACCTTTTCTTTCCCACCTTCCACTTCAAAGTGTGCCTTTTGATCAAATTTGCTTTGATTTTCCTGGAACTGAATGCTGAAAAATCTATGAGCTGATGTCTTACATACATCACCTGGGAATCATACTTCCTTTAGCCCCTCCCTCATTGTTATTTGCCCTTATCTCCCTTTTTGTTTTTCCCATCTCACCTGACTTTGGAGAACTACAACCTATGGGGTCTGTATCTGAGATCATTCTCTTAATTTCCTTTAGTCTGTGGTGACTGCGGTCAGTGGAGGCTCAGCAGAGTCCTAATGTGGAGCTCTGACGCAGAAGAGAAAGATTCTGCTGTGGAAGCAGAAGTCTGTTGACTTTGAAAGAAGTTAGGTAACTAGCTCAGGTTAAGCCTTTTACACTGTAGATGCCTAAAATGAAGATTCCTGATGGGGAAGATGTTCTGGGGCTGCAGAGCCTAATGTTTCCACAGATGTTTGTCACTGAGGTACCTGGACATGCAACCCCTCTCTGCCCATGGCAATGTCAGTTTCTAGAGGTATCTATATAATTAGGTAATAATTAAAACTGTATGGCTTACACACTGGACTGTCTTCGGCTTCTTTGATAACTATGTCCAAAGTAAACCTGATCTTTCTTTGGTACCTTCAAAACCCCGCTTTCTTGCTTCGTTGGATTTCCTCAATGACTGATAATTAACTGAGTTCTATTCTAGCGTTTGCAAGCATTTCACAATCTATGAGGAATAACTCAGCTTCTATACCCTACAAAAAAAGAAGTCTTATTCATTCAGTCGTTCTATACTTACTTCTGACTTTTTGAAAGAAAGCTGTTCAGGCCAGTGTCACGTGAACAACTGTAGTTTCTTTAAAAAAAGGAACAATATAACCATGCATTAATCCATTAAATCAATGGATCAATCAATAAAGTATTGATCTATCAAATTATCTATTTACAAAAAGGGAGTTATTCTAAAACTAATTGAGGAAGTTAAGAGAACAGTCTGAATGGGAGCTGTTCTTATTAAGACAACTCCTGTGTAACCCTGTTTTATTCTTACCTGTCACTCATTCATTCATTCATTCATTCATTCATCTATTCATATCAGATTCCCTTTATGTTTTATTTTGGTTTTCCTTCACCATATCTGGAATTGGATCACCCAGTTTTCTTTGCAAATGTCAGTTAATTTTAGGTTATGTGCAAGCAGCTGTAGTACAAAGTCTATTAGCAGCAGAATTTCAAATGGATCCTCTTCTGGTTTTCACAAGATAAGTAGAGTAGGGTAAGAGAACATAATCGTGTGCAATGCTTTTATCATCTGTAATTAGAACAACCCTTGGCATGCTTTAAGTCACTTGTGAGGCCATCTCATCAGCAAAATCAAGGTGGCCAAGCATCTCAATCTTCAGTACAGACCACAGTAATACCATTGGTTTTGAATTGGTAAAGCTCAACCACACACCAACACAGAGCAGAGGAATAAGTGCTTTTCAGTGGTCTTCATGACATTATAAAGATCCTGAGTGCCAGTGTTAATCTGTTGGTGTAATCACTGTAAATCTGACTACATTTGTCAATATGTCTCAGAAAAAAAATGGAAATATTTATTTACCTAACAAGACCATACAATGATGACTTTTGTAACTATGCATATGATTAAAAATATATATTTAAAGTAACTTTAAGATGGAGTGCTCTTCTTAGGAGAAGTGTTCCCAAACTAAATCTGAAAGCTGACATAATAGTTTAGAACATTAGTGAATCAGCAGAGACATGCTGTACACCCACTAACTTCAAGTTTCCATCTCACTGCCACCACCTAATAAAAATCTTGCAATGTCTTGTACTTCTGAATCTTAATAGCCCCAGGTGCTGGGAGAAAGCATGTAGGAGGGAGAAAAATGCTGCTCCTTCCACTATCCCCAATCTAATTCCTCACAGATCTTAACAAGCATCTGTTGATTTTAGGGCATTCGATTTGGATAGACATTTGGTCTAATTGAGTATAATAAAATGAAGATGTTACAAAATAAAAGAACCAAATAGGCTTCAAGGTAGGGACAGACAAGCGACATCCTGACAAATGATCTAACAGGTAGATGAGCCAAAATGCCTCTATTAGCCCTGATATCAGCCAGCTGGAATCTTTGTTGTGCTCACATATCATACAATGACAGGCACTGGCTTTGGGCTATATAATGTCAGCCTCTCACAGCTGGAATTTTTTGTAAATCCAACATAAGAAGTTTTTCTCAAAACTTTGGAATGGATTATTCCCCCCTTCCCCCTCCCCTCCTGTCGTTTACAACAGAGGCTACATTATTTTCATTGGCAATTAGAAGAGCCAATTAATTATTTTTATTCAAGCAACAACTTAGTGTAAAAGCAAGGAAGATGCTACGTATTTTGCTGAAGATATTATTGGAACAATTGGATGAATACAAGTACTCAGTTTTGCTTTTGTGAAATACCACAGTTTTATATAACACCATAGAATATTTTTTTTTTTTTAATTTTTTTTTTTATTTTAAAGAAAACTTTCTGGAGGAGAGACACTGACACCAACAGGGAGGGTCTTCCTGTCCTTCATGACTAAACCAACCAAAGGGGTGTAGAACTTCCCTGTTCTGACCTCGACACCTGGTGCTGGGAAGAGCCACATGTCCCATAACCAGCACATGACGGTCAGCACCTTCAAGCCAATGCCTAGGAGGTTAATTGCCCTCTGAAATGCAGGGAGCTCCTAATGCTCAGTTAGGAAACTGGTGTGAAGAAAGGAAATTTTTTTTCCCAGGCAAAACATGGAGAAGTCACTTCCTCACAAAGGTTTGCTTTGCTGTTTTGCATCCCTCAAATCACCTCCTCCTTCTTTATCGTGTCTTTAGCCAGCTTTTCCAGCCATCAATAAGGAGAGATGTCAGAACCAGTGAAATCAAATGACTCCTTTAAAGCCTGAAGGCAGAACTGCTGTGTGATAGGGGCTACCAAGCACAAGCAAAAGGGAATGGGAAGGAACCAGTCTCTCTCTTCTCTGGGAGACACAGCCCATTAATAACAGGCCCTGCTCTGTCTGCTATGCACTTGAATGAAGAATGCACAGAAAACATCCTGCTGGTTTAAGTGTTCCCTTGAACCTTGGGTATGCATATGAGACCAACAGGGAGAGCTGTTTTGCATTCTGCTGCTCTCCATGAAGATCCAGTAGGAGGAAACTGTAGTTAACTGCTGAGACTGCTTTAAATATGAGCTACAAGAAGTTCCCCAAATCTTGCTGTTGTGGATGCAGATTCTTCTACACAAAACATTTCATTATATTGCTGATGTTCAGTGACTTCAGTGCTATTGTGTAGTGAGTAACAGCTCCTCTAAGCCCAAAGGTTCTGGCAAAATTAAGTTGTAATTTTGTCCTGGTGTCTGGGGCTAACATCCCTTGGTGAGATTATTAACTCCTGACTACTTGTCTCACTTTACCCTGTAAGGAGAAGGTTTAAAGTAATTCAAGATATCTTCACAGTATTAACAAAGGAGCTGCTAAAAAAAAGGAAGAGGAAAACAAAGGGAACAAGAAAAAGCTTTCTGGTATCGATGGTCATGAATATTTCTGCATCTCCTCCACTCCTCAGAAAATACAGGGAAGGGAAGCCCCTCGACTGCTACATTAATCAAGAGCAGAAGTCATGGCAATGTGGAATTGACATAATAGGCATGTTTAAGTGTCTTGATTTGTCTTAGTCCAGCCATGAGATCAATAAATAAAATGAAAAATGAGCACACAAAACAAACCTGAGACTGTCAGTAGAAAAACACCAGTCCTGTGGCACATTACCACTTTCAACACAAAATGATTTAATATTGCTCCACAGTATTCTGTCTTTGTTTACCTTACAGCAAGTATTGGAGTGAGGAAAGGAGAGTTTGTATGAGAATGATTCATAGAGAAACACAAACCTGGGATTCCCAGTCCCTTTTGCTGTGCTCACCTGCTAGCCACCTTCAGGAATTCCAGCCTCTCCTTCTGGGAATTTATTATCTCTTCCTTTGAACTTTTATGAGGGAATTGCTGCTTGTAAATAGAAGAAAAATGTCAACATTTTGGATTAAATCCTCTCATTTTGAAGCAAGTTAAGACAATACTGAGCCTACTTATTTTACTCTGTCATTTGCATTTCTCTGGACTCCCAAATAACTGCTGCAGTGTTACACAATTTGTCTCCTTGGATTTTCTTTTCTTTCTAGCACATATTGCTGATCTAGCATAACTAAAAATGAAGTGATACTGCTTACATTATAGTGGAGATTTTTATACCATAACTCTAAGATGGTGTAAACAATGAAGAGTCAACAATTTTTTAAAAATCATACAATTTAAATGTTATTAAAGAAGCCACAAAAACCCTGCAAACTTTTACTGGACTTAATAGACTTCCAGAGTATTTTATGTACCATTCACCACCACCACTCACAAGAAAAATCTGCTACTCCTAAAATATTGACATACAGTACACAAATATTTTCTTTCACATTATTCATAAGCTGTTTGCTGAATGGGAGCATTCAGCTTCTCATCTATGAATAAAGAACTTAGTCAAGAGTTGTCTTATTCAGTATTGATTTCAGAAAGAAAACAACCATAAAATTAAATTAAACATAATTTCCTTGACTAATCTGTGCCATTAGATGGAAAATGTTAGAATAAACTCAATAAGACCAATTTCATCAATATTGTTTCCTTGTGTTGCAATGCATGGGTTTACATTTTTTATGTTTGGAACTAATTTATAATTTGCATTTCATGCCTGACATCCTCATCAAGAATGACTGTGATGGTTTATTTTCAGGGATGCGCTACATTACTGTAAATAGAAATTACATGGGTCTATTTGCTGTGGCTTTGCGTACACCCTGATCTATGCATGCTACATTTTTATACTAAATTTCTTATGCCTGAACTGCAATGTTGTTGGCTCAGTAAAGGACAAAAAGTTCAGGTGGCTTATCCGAGAAAACCATGAGCAAGCTTTTTACTGAGCTCAGAAATTTTGCTGCTGCATATAGCAGTGATAGCAGTGGCAGCAATGTATTCAAGGTTTATGTCATACTGATTCCACAGTGGCTTTAGACTCTCACCCTTGTTGTCTTCCAGTCATGTTGTCAAGACACTATTCCTAGTTTCTTTTTGGAGTATAACAATATTACTATATAGAATCTTTAAGTGATTTTTCTCAATTCAGAAATGCATCTTATCAGGCCAAATATCTGAATACCCAACAGTCAATGTTTATAAACGTCTTAAGCCCTGAACAAACCAATTTCTTTAGAGAATGAAAAAAGTTGTTAACAGCAGATGCAAAATTAGTGTGATATTCCCTTTTTCTTATCTATGCTACCTAATAATCGCTACAAAGACAAATTGTCTTTGCAGACTATTTTATTAGAACTCTAAACCTTCCATTGGAAGCTGACTTTTGGTTATAAAGGAATTCCATTTTCTCTTATGCTGACTGATTTCTCAGGTAATACGTGAAAGGATTTCACTATTTCTTCCTGATCCTGATAATGGATCTTACCTATCACCTCTCTAGACCTTTCATTAATCTTTCTCTTCACTATATATTTGAAATACCTTAATCTATATATTTGAAATACCATATGCAAACGCCATGAAATTTTCATTGTTCTCTCTTTTAAACTACTAATGAAGAAGTAAGTGGGTAGGTCTAATCGCCAGAGATCCTGTTAAAAAACTGCTTCTATGTAATGAATTTCTGTTTGTCATCATCTTTTGTCCACCATCACCCAGACTGTTTTTTAATTTAAAATGGCATGTCACGTATTTGCAATCAGTGGAGACAGAGAATCTTTGAATTTGATTTTTAAAAGTCTGTTGCATTTTCACTGAGAACATGGTCTTAGGCCACCATTGCTTTTTTTGGTAGGGGTGTTGAACTGAACAAAACCAAACTGCACACAGTGCTGCAGGCAGAGCTTGCTCCTTCCTTGTCACCCTGTCAGACAGAGTGAGGGAGAAACACCAGAAACAAAGGAAGCTTCAAGGTGCAGGTTTGTCCTGCCACGATCTTAGTAACTCGGTTGCTAATCATTTCTCATCTGAGTCTTTCTGACCCACTTCCTGGCACATTTTCTGACCTAGACAATTTTTCTATTGCTTCTTCATTCATGTCCTGGCTTTCCTGCTATGTCTGTTTAGGGATTAACCCAGCAATGAGGCACCTTTTCTGTAGTTAATCTCCACAGAAGACATGTGGTTTCTTGCACCATCTGCAAAGGCTCTTCCTGGTTTAACCCAAGGCCTGTCACATCTTGAAGAGGGAAAAAAATAGTCGTTTCTGGATTCCACCTTCTGGGTGCAGTGTTTCCAGAGCAAGACTGGGTAGGTGTACTCCCCTTTGACTTGCATATTGAATGGTGGCCAAACCACTGGAATGGTGGCCAAACATTTGATCTTAAACTGTAGTCAAGATTGCTCTTGCCACTCAAACACAGAAACGAGTTCGAGCATGAGTAAAAGACTATGTAAAAGGGACAACTGTCAGATCAACAGGGGTGAGAACTTCCAGGCTTTCAGCTAATGCTTTACAGGGAAAGTCTTCAATTCAGTGCTCAACTCAGCAAGGAGAAAAAAAACAAACTGTGATGGAAGCAGATCCGTGACATAAGAATGCTCATTAGTGACTTCCACTTTGTCTTACAGCCTTCAGTTAACTTTTTCATAGACAAGAAATTATTATGCCTACTTCTATGGGCTAGAGCCCCAAGCCATTTATATTTATCATAATCAGTTTACTTTCTGTTTTTAAATGACCTTTAAGCTAGAGTTCTGAAAGTAATCCATAGTTCTTCCTTATTTTGGTAGTCTTTTGGTATGTCTTTCATGACATACCATTCTCTAAAGGTTTGTCATGAAAGCCACATCAGTTTTGTGCCATTAAAAAACACCAAAACAACAAAATGCCCCAAACTAGTCAAACTGATGAATAAACATGACTTAAACAGATTAGATACAAGTTGGGCAATGTTGTAGTCTAGAGGGTCTTCAGCTGTAATCATTTTTGATCCAGCAAAGTTTACTAAAAATAGTTTACGGCAGGTCCTATCAGACTCAAGCTAAATCCGTGGAGTGAAGAATCTATTTGGGTGTCAGAACAGTTGATGGAAGAGTTTCAAAGAAAGCCTTTTGCTGTTCATGTGTCTATGACTCCATCAGGTCTTCTAGAACCTGGGTAACAAACAGAAACACCTGATTCGTGCTTTGTGGAAACTCCTCTTGTCTATCAGAGGATTGACTTTGAGTAGTTCTCATATTTCTGCCCTGTGCAGCCCAGTGTTTCTGTTTTGCAATGTTGTAAAGAAACAGAGGGCTTGTGCAGCAGAGGCCATGTGCTTGGTCTATACCAGACACCAAAAAAAAAATAGCAGCTAAACATCTTCCAGCTTATTTTTTACTGCAGGCAGTAAATATGACGTTCCTATGTTGCAAAGTCTCAGGCATGGATCTAGCACAGGTTTCTCCACTCTAGTGCTCAAGGACCTGTCTAAAAGGAAACATGGAGATGACTGGTTTTGTATTGTAGTGGCCATAGGTCTAAAAATCTCTCTTGATCTGATTACCTTTTTTAAAGGTTACCTCAGGATCCAAATCTTTAACAAAACAAATTTTACTGAAAATAGGACATCCACATTTTACAGTTTTGTGCATCTTTCACAATTTATATACTTCCATCATCAAGATGTTTCTAACATATTGCACACCATATGCTTCCTTAACCCCATAATCATCTTTACTGAAGATCATCTTCCCACATGCTCCAATATTATTATAATCTAATGTAAAACTTTTTTTTTCAGGTAAAATAAGAATTCTGTAATAGCTAAAATCTGAAAGGAATCATCAATCAAATTAAAATCTGCATTTAAATGTTTTTTATACTTCTTCCCTTTTTTATCTTACAAATAACCAAATGTCAAAATTGCTTTATCAATAAAATGGAGATGTGTCAAATTCCTCTTGTGAATCAGAGTAGAGTAAGAAGAAAAATAAAAGTGTACAAAAGGATAACACATCCAGTCTTTCTCAAAAAACAAAAAAGTAAGATCTTTCAACAAAATTAAGGAGAGACAAAATTGACAAAATATATTTTTTTACCAAATCTGGATTTCAAATGGAGAAAGAGTGGCCTCCCAAATCTTCTGAAATGAAAAGGATGCAAAGTAGGATTTGTCATTTCTCTAGCCAGAGTAAACTTATTTAATTATGACAAAAATCATGGAAAAGATATTGTATCTGTTGCTGCAGAACCTTTACCCATCCTTAATGACTGGAGAAGCAGATTATCCCTCGTATGCCTACAGATGGGCGTCTTGCACTCTTATCTGAAGGATTGTTCGCTGTCCGGCATTAGATGGAATGTACTTGTGGTTAGAGCTGTGGTGAAAATTCCTAAGTAATGGTCATAAAAAAGGCATAAAAGCTGACAGTAGGCAAATTCCCACAGACTTCAGTGATTTAACTCTCACTGTACTAGTTTTCCTTACACAGTCCTATTTTCTATCCTTTTAACATGGTGCAGTTCACTTTTAATTAGAGGATAGCTGTCATAGAAGCATTAGAAGTAGAATGAGTGTTATGTTCTAGCTCTTCATCTGCTTCTCGATGCCTGGTTTTAAAATAATTTTAAAAATATTTAAAAGATGAGAATGTTTGTAGGGAATAAGATGTTATCCATGTTGGGACTTCTTGTGTAATTTCAAAAGAGAGAGGATTTTAAAAAACTGAATGGAACTTGTCCACATAAGTTCAAATTTGTTAGGTGAACATAAGTCTGACTGTCCTGATTACACTGTTATTGTTACATTTTCTAGTTGCAGGAGACTGAAAAAAATTATAGAGGGGCAACTGTACCCAGACACAACTTACATGGCGTGTGCTTTGGATATCCTCCCCTCTGTTTCCCCATCCAGCCAAAAGAGGTGCTAGTACTAGCAACCATGTACAGGCTAGTGCATCTACACAGTACAACACTGTGCATCACAGAAACTCCTGGAGCAGCATTAACGAGATTAGACACAGGCCCAGCACAAGTATGCTACAAGTAGTGTATGAGCTTAAAGTAAAATTGTCAGAATAAGACCATAAAACTTTCTTCCTTCAGGCGCTTTGGAATGACTAGTCTTTATTAAATTGTCCACAAATTTTGCACTCTAAAAATGTCCTGGATTGTTTGGGTTCACTCTGTTTGTGGTACAAACAAACCTTTAGTGACTTCACCGTAAAGAAACATAATATTTCATGAGATGTGGAGGAAGAGGGGGGAGTGATTATTTTCTTACACATTGATATCCATACCCATCTGCAGGAATTCACCTGTTGCCAGCACAATATGTTTCTCTGTACCCCTTTGTCCAAACTGTCTGGGATTATTGCCATCAGGAAATAGTACATAGTATATTACCACTAGCCTATTGGAATAAAAAGAAATGTTGACTGTAGAGAGATATGTGTTGTATTTATGGAAAAATCCCAGTTAAGGCTTTTTAGTTAGTAAGATGTTTCCTTGTACCTTTAGTAGACATAATTGTGTTTGAATGTTGGACATAAGAGTAAAATAAATATAAAATAGCTTATCTTAATGTGAAAAGGTTACATGGCTTCATAAAAGAGGTAATAAGAACCATTAGCCTTTTAGTAAATTTATATATTCTGCTTAAATGTTTGCAGTCCAAGCAATTAAGGACAGTTTTACAGCAACCAGCTTCAGATGTTAAGTCTAACTATATTTTACACATTTTTGGAGTTAATGTAGGAAAATGCTGCATATCTGCAAGAACATAACTGTGAGTGATGTAAGTGAACCATGCACCCCATATACCTAGTATGATTACTATATAATTAGTAAGTAGAGTTTATGAATACAGATAGAAATTAAAATGCTTACTGATAAAAGTCATGCTTAAGAATTTAAATTGATTTTCTGAAAAGCAATCTCTGGTATCTGTTGTTTTTTTTGTCTCTTCTGGACCAAAAGGATTATGAGCATGACAGTGAAATGCTGGGTTTATGCGATAGAAAGCTTATTTACTTGTTTTAGTTGAGCCTAACAACAACAAAAGAGCTACTTAATTAGATTTTGCTGCTGTTACGGAAGGAGCACACATTACTCATTAACATTTTTCATGTGACTGTTCGGATGGACACACCATTTTGAAACAATCCTTAGGCATGCATTTAAGAGTCGGATGCTGCTGCTTCCAATGAAGGTGTCTAGCATGCTGTGAGATACTCTACACTTCCCAAGATACCTACACAGAGCTGGGAAATGCGGTACAGAATCTTTCTGGAGCACTTTCTGGAGGTGATAAACCCTGGGGAAGTAACCCGAAGACAGGAGCAAGTATTTCCCTTCATCATCCCTGAGAAAGCAACCAAGGACATCAGCAAAGGCCCAAGGGCAGCGCAGCACCTTCCCAGTCCCACCAGGGAGCAGCCACCTCTTTGCTAATGAACTAAATGAGTCCTTGCTCAGGCACAGGCCACAGAGAGATGAGCATCTGTGTGGCAGAGCTCTCTCATCCTCCAAGGGAAGGGCTGCTGCGCAGTCCTTCTCCTGAACTGCCAACAAAAGGTTTGGGAGTACGGCTAAGAAGTGTCCCGGAGCTGTGCAGATGGCAGTGTCCAGCCCGGGGCAGCTCCTGGCAGGCAGGCGTTGTCTCCCTGAGCAGTGTGGCTGATGATGGCTGAACAAGGGGACTGTCCCACGCCCCGGGATCCCCACCCAGGCCTCTCACCTGGCAGCGAGCTCTGCAGATGGCACCTGCCATCGATGTGCCGCCGGTCACGGCAGGGCCGGCCAGGCTCAGCCAGCCCCAGCCCGGCCTGCCCCGGTCCCTGCTGCCATGGCAGGCCCTGCTCGGAGCCCTGCCTGGAGCCAGCGCTCTTTGGGACACTGGGGCTCGCTGCCTGGGGCACTGCCACCCCCTGTCCCTGCTGCAAGGGGCTGGCAGCCCGGGTGTCCGGGACGAATGGCACTGCTGACCTCAGTCAGGGAGCAGGCGCTGCTGGCCAGGGACTGCCGGCTGGCCCCTGCAGGTGCCCAGAGAGCCACAGGCAGCTCTGGCTGCCGGTGGTGAGGAGAGGAAGGGAACTGCAGCGGAAACGTGTGGGAAGATTTTCTGGCTTGGTGGAGGAGGACAGAATGAGTGCTCGAATGTCGCAAACGCATTGCCAGAAGCAGAAGTGGGGATTCCTCTTCTGGTAAAACCTACCTTCCCTAAAAGCCCATTCTGGGCCTGTGACAATCTCATACTTGATCTTAGAGGTGTGCACATCCTTGCTCTCAAAATGGCAAGCTCTTGTCACTAAGTCTTGGCATAGGGGCCTTGACATAGCCTGGTAGGTTTGAAAATGAGTCTATATTACGTACAAATGAGCTATAGGATAGATAGAAATGAGCTAGGAATCAGCTGGAGAAACTGGCAGGGAATGTTAGGGCAACCTTCCCCAACAAGTGGATTGCTGTGGCTCCTTCCCACTCTGTGTTTGCCCTGTCTGCACCTTGCTGGGTGAGAGGGGGCAAAAGGAGTATTTTTGAATAATTTTACTTTGTTAAATGTGATTTCTCTTGTAACATGAATCAAAAACTGTGGGGGTGATTTTTGTTTCAGGCCACAACAGTCTTGTTTCCAAACAAGGCTTCTACACAGACCAGTGTGGCAATGCCCTCATTACCTACAATGTATCAGGCCCTACTTAAACAAAAGCTTGTGCTCAGCATATAGCAGCTCAGGTTTCAGCTCTTTCACCTTTGGTCTTCCCTCAAAGGCATGTAAATTTTTGCTTTCAAATCGTTCTACAAACAAATTGTGACATTACTCATCTTTCCAGTCATTTTCTTCCTGGGCAAAAAGTATTTTCATTTGATAGCTAGTTCTGTCATTTTTAATGCATCTTTGTATTTGAAATTCAAGAAGTCTGTCTGGCTGTGGCTTACTGTTCTCATAGTTCCACAATGATTCTTGAGTATGATTTTAGTAATGTAAAAGTTGGAACCAATGAGATGGACACTTACCTGGTATCTGCCATGTCAAACTTGATTCATTAGTAGATTTTCCTGTATGTCTAATAATATCAGGTACCATTGCTACATATCCATGTCCCCTTTTGGAATAAAAATCTGCTGGCTGTCTGCACACCTCTGCATGGGTGCTGCAAGTAATGATTGCAGAAAACGCTGTGAACTTCATATAAGTTAGGAGCTATATAAGGACCTACTAGGTCACTCTAAAAGGCTGAAGAGCCAACAGAAGACACTGAACTTTTCATAGCTACTAACCTATTGCAGAAACAGAGATGGAAGAGAAAGAGTTCTTTGCTCTCTCATTTGCCAAAACCCATGCTACGTAAAATAAAGAAGCATCAGGCTTGCATTCTTTTTCCCCTAATGAGAAATGTGTGTGGAAGGATGGGGGGATGTGAAAGGTCTCAAACAACTTTCATTGCTACACTTCTGGATTAGTTGAGAGTCAGTGGTAATCTTAAATGGCTTTGAATTTAAACCAAAACAAAACAAAACAATGAAGTTGCATCACTTCTCTAAATAATGGCATTGTTCTCAAACTTCTAAGGTTTAGGAGACCAAAACCACTAAATGAGAAGTAGCAAATAAATCTCCACTTTAATTTTCTTATTAACAGCTAAGCTATGGAGACATATAGCAGAACTGTGATAAGATATAAAACCTGAAGGATGTATTCTTCCAATCTTAAATGGGCTGTGAGCTTGCTTAGATTATTCTCATTCATCCCTGTTTTTTTCCAAGCATGCTTAAAAAAGACAAAATTACCAAGTTCAGGAGACCACAGCTAGTGAGAACAGTAATTTAAACAGTTGACAGTCCTTTGGATTTCTTTTGCACATTGATGTTCATTCTGTGCACCAAATATCTGCACCAGACATATTTCTGAGACTTCAAAAAATTCTGCTTGCAGGGCAAAGTAGCAGAATTTGGGGTTTTCTTGACATTCAAGGATATCTCAATTAATCTTTGCTACTTTCCATGGCTGAAATTAAGCTAAGAGAAGTGAGCACCTGAAGTTGAACATGCTAAATATATTTTTTAAGATGCATGAATAATTATTAGTAAATTTCAGTGTGTGGTCTATAAAAACATTACCACACAGTTTTTGTAGCTGAAAAAGAATAAAATATCTATACTTAATGTTATACATTCCTGGGTCTTCATGTTTGCTTGATACGATGCAAAAACTGATGATAGGACCTGAGGAAAGATTCTCTATGGCAGCATAAAACTATCCATTCATCCTGTGATTGGGCTTGCATGCCTCCTTCATGGCACTGAACCTGAAAGAGCCATTCTTCCATGGATAGCTCAAGGATGGCCAAAGGGAAGAAATGGTTTGGCTAATAAAGCTTGGTGACCAAGGAGGGTCACTCTCTCTTGTTTTGGCCTGCACATTGCAAAGTCAGAGAGTTCCTCAGAGTCAGACCCTGAAATCCAGTGGAAAGGTCCTGTATTTCCAGGGTCGTGGATACATACAAGATACAGAGGAAGAATCAGCATGGATTTTATGAAGTTAAACATGCCTCAAAACTGTTGGAGGATGAAAAACATAAGGATTGGAGTAGGAGGAAAACAAACAGAAGAGTTCCTCAAAGATCTGCACTGGGCCAGCTCATTCAACAGGTTCATTAAGTGCTGAAGTGTCTTGAAGCTAGGGTGAATACTGATGAGACAAGTTTGCTGACTGCAGTGACTTATTTAAAGAAATATGGAAAGAATAGTTGCAGTGAAAACCTTCAGAAGAACATTACATCACTTAACAAATGGATGTTAAAAGCACAAAAATCAGTGTGGGTAAATGTAAAACAATATGCATAGGGGAAGAAACCTTATCTGAACTTTATATATATCATAATAGACTCTTCAGTATTTAGGACTGAGACCATAGACTACTAGTACAGACCCTATACTAGTAGTAAGAGTATAACCAATCCCAAAACCCTAAATTTGGTATTACCTATCTTGTTTTGATCAGCTTCAGACACTAACATCCTATTAGTCAGCCCAACATGTATATGAGACAAAAGCAGAATCTTAGTGTCTAGAGTAAAGATAGGTACAGTAAATATAAGGGAAAATTAATTATCCTTAATTCTCAAAACTGGATGGTAACTTGGTCTGAAGTTTTTGTCTGTGTGGGGGCTGAGCAAGTTGATTGTTCATTCATTATTTTCCTTTCTTCTTAGAGGTATGTGCATGAGATATGAACACATAGTAAACACCGTGTGAAAACCAGTCTGTGGTTTGGATTAACAATATCTGGCAAGTTTAATTGTCTTGCATGTTAGACCCCAATCTTTGCCACAAGTTGGAGCTCCATGACACATCACACATATATGAGCGTGATCTGTCCCAAAGCCCCATAATATCAAAGTATATAATAAACTAAATAGCTATTATCAAAGTGAAATTCAGTTAGACTATATCCTCAGCTTACTCATTTTCTGATAGATTTGGTGTCTTAATAAACTAGACATAGGAATCATTACAGCTTGAAAGGATTGATGTTTTTTCCTCATTTTGACTACAGATTGGAGAAAGCATGGAAAAATATCTAAGTTTATATGTATTTCCACTCTTTTAAATTAGAAACATTTTAAATTTAAAAAAAAAAAGTGAAACAGAAATTTAAAATCTGAAATCTTGAAAGCAGGGCAACCAGAATAAATATGAATGTTCCACAGCACCTTTTTTTAAACATTAGAAGCAGCATGGATTTTATTTTGGGAAAGTTGAGTCATTTTTAATGATAATAAGACCAGCTTAAAAGTTTGAGTAACAGAGTGCACTTCTTAAATTGTTTGGGGTTTTTTCTTCTTCTTTTATTTTCTTTTTTTCTTTTTGTTTTTTGACTGAATGGAAAGAAATACAAAAGCACTGTTTTAACTTCTATTTTTTTTATAAAGTACTAGGCTTATTTTCCATAGACTGTCTTTTTTTCCCCAGCTCCTAAATGTGTGTGCTTATTCTAGTTTGCATTTTGATGAATTAGAAAATGTACACTGTTCCACTTTTAATGTATCAGTCATTATTGTTACTCTTTTTTTTTTTTTTTTAAATTTTGAGTTCAGTGGACAATTGTGACGGAATTCAAATTGCATTCCTCCGTTGTAAAGTAAATAGTGCTTATCTCAGGATTAAGAAAAAAAAATTAGTTTTTTTCTTACATATCAGAGAACTTTAGTCCATCTAGAGAGAAGGAATATATTACAGATAAGGAATCTCTGTATACAATTAGTAGAAAATTTCACACAAATAGACTTGGGGTAGAGAATCTATTTCTATTTTATATAGAATGTATTCTATTTTAAATGAAGTTTTCAAGATTTTGAAATTAAATGAGTCAAGGAGTTCCCTCCTGTTCCCTGAATGATTGCATCATGTTATCAATGTGGTTTCAGTTTTATGCAATGCAGTTAACCTTCACCTTTCATGCAGTTGTCACAGCTGCACTGTAAAATTGTTCCAATTGAATCTTTCTGAAGATACCCACTCTCAAAGTTGGTTTTTTTGTGGTTTACAGAAACCTTCTTCTCATAGAATAAGATTTTTTGTAGTATGTGGGACCGATTGCCTGTACTTGATGCATGTATGATAAACATCCATTCTCTAGATTTTCATGTACAATAATAAAAATGGCCCCAGAAAATTCTCTCTCTCATAAAAGACATTTAAAGACACCACTATGTTTAGAAACCATGGCTCATGTCTGGAAATGTATGTAAGCAGTCTGTGAGCTGCTGGATTTTGAAGTTTCTGCAGCATGTTTCTTCAGGTTTCCAGGGACTTGCAGTCTCTCCAGTCTGCTTTAGCAACCCCCACTGCTAACTTCTCCCTCTATATATCTTTTCATGGAGCATATGGTAGGTGGCATTGCTCAGCTAGCAGATGTGCCTTTATGATGCTTGCAATTTGTACCATGCATGCAGAGACTTGTGGTGTATAAAGAGAGATTGGTAACACTTGATAAGGTCATTAGACTGGCTATTTTTGTTCAATATGTCAGCAGTCCCCAGGACTAGGAGAACTCAGACCCATAAATCTGACAAAGACCACGTTTCTATATCTTGCTTATTGTAGATGGGCTGTTAAGATTATTTGATTTATTAGCTTTTTATGGGCCCTCTGCTGTGCTAGTATGATGGGTACCTTGCAGTCCCTTTCATTAATATCTCATAATAAAGTATTTATGATGCCACCATTGACTTGTGGAGGCATATTTTACATCTCTGTATAGGATGTTAAAAAGCTACATAGACATGAGTTTTGTGTCAGGGAGTAGTAAAAAGGGGCTGGATCAAGTTATACCATATGATCGTAAGAATGAGGATCCACTTTAAAACTCCAGAAAAGCACAAGGTTATTGATCTTCCTTTGCCACCAAATATGGTAAATATTGTGCCAGTGAAGAGCATTGAAAACGGCCAAGTAGACACTGCAAGCTGCCCTGGATAAATGCAGCCCCCTTAAGGTATTGTTTTATGCTCTTCTCAGCTGTGGGTTTGAGGGGGCTCCTGCTGACACATCTTGATTAGTCCCAGCAGACTCAGTGCTCTTTCCTCCAAGTGGCAGTGAAAACAAATGAGGACAGTGGGTTGTGAGGTCTGAAAAATCCTATTTCTATGCTTTAAATACAAAGGAATGTAACATGCACGAGATGAAACCTGTGTTCTTTCTGAGTGTGCTGAGATGAGCTATTTTAATATATTCTAGGAAAATAATAAGAAAGTTCTTGAACAAGGATAAAAATGCTACTGGGCAACATTGAGTCAGTTTTTGCTCTGCTTTACATCTGAAATCATTGGAATGGGTACAGAAAAAGCTATGGTACAATGGGATTTTGTTCTTCATGCATTCTAATAATTGCTTAATAATTACTGTCAGGTTGTGATTCAGTATAGCGACTTATATGCATGCCTAGTGCTCTTGTTTTTTTCCAGGGATGGATGTCCACAGTTTCTGTGGGCAAACTGTTTCATTGCCCAGTCATGCTGGAAGGGTTCCCATCTAGCTTCCAAAACTTCCAGCCGTATCCTTTCTCCATGGATAGCTAGCTCCCTTAAAAATAACCCGCCAGCTCTCTGTGATCTGTTGACCATTTCCTTAACTGCAAAGTAAACAGAAACCTTTTCCTGTTAAAATGCAGACCTGGAAAACAGACGTACAAAAAATCACCAAACAAACAATAATAATACACCCATAAGTTTTTCAGGAGTTTTCAATGTCTAAATATGTATCCAGTCATATACTGGAGATACAAGTAAACCTTAGGTTTCAAAGGAAAACCCACTTTAGTATGACCAGGAACATACACAAGCAATTTGAGATATCTATCGAAATAAGAAATCAAGACTGAAGACATAAACAAGCTGACACCTGTAAGAATAAAACCCATTAATATTAACAATAGAATAAATTTTGCATCATTTTGGTAGACTAGAATTGGGCAGTCAACATAAAAAGGTAACTTCTAAGAAAACAATCTTATAGCAGATAAAGTGTTGATTAGAGGACTGTAAATAAAGTACAGAATATAACATATGGTAAACTATTTAAATTTGGCACTCTAGTACAGATCAGATTTTGTTTTTCAGTCTTTCTTCGTACATAGCATCAAATGTCAATGGCTAATTGAATCTGCAAAGCCAGTTTAAAAAAAAAATACTCAAAATTGATTATACGAACAATTTATGTTGTTGGATGTGTTTGCACTGAGAAATCTCACATATTCAGAGTGAAAGCTCTTCATAAAGATATGGTGTAAAAGACAAGACAATACTTCTTTCTCTGGTTTATTTGAAGGTTAGATGGTAGACAGCATTCAGCTTTCCCGGCTTGTTGGCATGAGAAAATTTTGGATCAGGCAAGGAAACATCCAGGACTCAATGACTGTTAAACTGTTGGCGTTTGAAGTTGTGTGCTGGGATTTATGTACCTTTGTGCATCTGCACTGTGTTCGTTTACAGCCATGCAACCTGGTGAACCAAAATAGTCGCCTTCCTTAATCGTATCTAAAAAAAATTCCTCAATAACAGCATCCATCAAATGCCGTCACCTACCAGGTTCTCAAAGCATTATTCACTCCAATAGCTATTACACCATATAAACACAGACTCTGAGTGAGTTAAAGGGGACTGAAATCCACGTGATTAAAAATGTGTTGGCTCTGGACAAGGATCTACCACTTTTGTATTCACCTTCATATGAAAGGTATGGAATCACAATCCCTGGAAGTATTCAAGAATGTGCAGAAGTGGTACTTCTGCACATCATGGTTTAATGGTGGACCTGGCAGAGTTAGGTTAGTAGTTGGACTTGATCATCTTAGAGGTCTTTTCCAGCCTTAATGATTCACTTTTCAGAGAAATTCTTTTTCTGAGTAATTTGATTTACACAATTGTTAGTGATATAAAGTGATCAAACTGGGTCACACTTTAAAAAGCATTTCTAAAGGGTATTTTTCAGAAGAGTCTGATATTCCAGCTTATTTTCAGCTTGACATTGAAATACTGCCATTTTTCCATTTGCTGTGCCAAATTTACAGTAATCTCCCCTGTGCCTAGTTATACAATGCTCAAGGGGTGAGAGCAATAGAACTCTGAGTCAGTTAAGCACTCAGGTTTCAAAGTAAAAGTAAAAGTAACCCTGTAAGTTGCACTTTTGTCAGGCAACTCATCACCTTATGTCGCAGGCGAAGGATTTTGGTCTCTTGAAAACAGCTAAGACAGAGATTTTCCTTTACCTTATGAGGGAAACACAGTGATCAGGTTCAGACATCACTATTACCACCAAAAACACCACAGAGTATGAACACAGCTGTAAATGGAGAGACTTGGAATTGGACTGAAGCAAAGACAAATGATTTTGTTTCTCAATTCAGGGCTTGGTATAAGCAAATTAATAAAATACCTACACATTAATTATAAAATTTTATAGGATTTTATCTCTAAGTGTCATGCAGAAATTAACTAAAATTAAATAACTTAGGAAATATTCCAACCTTAGCAACTATAACACATTGGATTTTATTTAAAGGGACATAGAAAGGCTGCAGCTTGAAAATAACGCTAAACACTAACACAGCATAAAATATTAGGCTGTATATTTCAAAGCCTTTACACTAATATAGTAAATTGTAAAGATTAATTTTAAGCTGATGCTAGTCATTGCATTTCTGCTTTATTCCTTGTGGTATACTAAATACTGAGTTTTCAATAGATGTAATAATAGCACAGTATTCTAAGGCTTTCTATGTTTATATAGAGGACAAGAAATAAAAACTATCTACCTAGTATGTTTAGTGCATGCATCTATAGTTATCACAGTGTGAAGTCAGAGTGAATAAAGGACAACACTTTCCTAATGCTGTGCT
The DNA here is from genome assembly GCA_013397895.1 of Origma solitaria. Classification (NCBI taxonomy): domain Eukaryota; kingdom Metazoa; phylum Chordata; class Aves; order Passeriformes; family Acanthizidae; genus Origma; species Origma solitaria. The sequence goes on from VZRL01003085.1 coordinate 393,994, forward strand.
TGTCAAAGCTGGATTTACTGTGATCTCTACATAGAACTTGGAGCACTCTTCAAATTTATGTACCAGCATCTTCCCCATGTAACAGTTGAGGCTATTGCAGTCCCTCACAAGAAAATCTTCTAAATTATTCAAAAACCCTATGGTTTAATCTCAAATGCTGCTTAACTACTTAATGAAGGGCTGTGGTATTTGATTGAAATCATATAGTTTGAATTAACGTGATTCAAAACATAAACATTGATAGTAAAACCGAGTGCATACATATTAATATGTAACTACTGCCTAGTGATCATTTTCTTTGAAAAAATTTGCATTCAAATATCAAGCAAGTGATGAGACACCAGCCCTGGGAATACAATACATGTTTTCACAAAGATTGTGCTGCACTGGCTCTGAATTGCAAACAGACCTTTCCCTGTGGAAGTCCTCTTTTACACATACTGCTTCAGCAGAAGAGACCTATTATGCTGATCAGGTTAAGAATTTGTGTATCTAAGAAAAATATTTTCCCCAAGAAAGATAAAAATTATATTAGACTGGGAAAGTTCTAGAATATCTCTGATAAGTATTTTTATGCATACAACACCTTGTTTCAGCCTATAGACTTACGCAATTAATACAGTTTTTTTATATACAGCATTTTTGTAATAAGCCCTTTTTCTCAATACCATTGGTTGAAGTGGAGGGATTCTATTGTCAATTCCTGAGAAAGATGAAAAAACAACCATAGCACAAGAGAGAAAAGCAATAAATGGAACTTTCTCCCAGGCATTCTGACCATTAATAATTGAAAATCCTTGCAATGATCTGAGCAGGGTTACTAGTACAGGTTTTGAAAAATAACCTGTTGTGTTACTTCCCCTCTAACCATCTCTGCACCCTTGGTGAACTGCTGACAGTGTCTGGCACCTATGCTCTTCAGACATCGTTATGAAGTGCATGTTTCTTAAAGCCCTGAGACCAAGGAAATGTGGAAGTCTTGTGCTATCTTGTTTCTGTGAAGCAAATATTTGTATCTTGGGAAAGAAAGATGGCTTGATTTGAAGTATCACTCAACAGATCCTAGAACTTGATGGAACTTATATAGCTCTGTGTTAAAGTGATTTTTAAAACTAGTAAATCATGGCTACAGCATAATTACAGCTAGTCTGCCTGTATTCTGATTCTGAAAACTGGGTAAAGCAATTTGCACCTAAGAATAATCTGAATGTAGCTTTTGTGATACTCACTTCCAAAGTGATTTTCTGTATTTTGCGAGACAGTCTTTTTACAGTATTTAGAAACACTTCTGAACTGTGACTTCCCCTCTCTTTTCTAGAATAATGCTAGTGTCTTTTTCATTTGCCCTCCATTTCTGGTCATGGAGACTTTTATGCCAGTTCTCACTGAATTATGACAGTATGCACCCTTTCCCCCTTCTACGAGGATAGAAAATTATTACTATTGTGATTTCCCCTCCTCAGTCTCTTTTTTCCCCTCAGGCTCACAGATAGACTGTCTCACATTTCAGATGTGTACACCTATCTCCTTTCTTCTAGCACCCAGGTCTCAATTAGGTAATTTAACTATACATGTTCAACATTTTAGTAACCTGGTACCTTTATGTCTTCTCTCTCTGTTTCACAGCACAACAGGGATCTTTAGAAGATGGTCAAGATTGTAGTCGAGCTTTTTATCCCAGCAAAACAAAACTTTGCTAAGACCCTATTCATAAGGTCTGTTTTCCCTGACTTTTAGGCTGGGTGTCACTAGTCCTCATTTTTGTAAAGAAGATTTAACAGTACACTTTGTATAATATATGTAGCTCCAGTTTTTTTTCCTGAAAGATTACATATGTGGTTTGGTGTCTGAAATTGGAACACCACATGTTCCTGCAATCTGCCCATCTCTGACAGCTTCGTTTCTTTATTCAGTGTCTGCTCTGGTGCTGGTAGAGGTGTCAGAAGAAATTGTCTATCATACCTGTGGGTTTGTCACTCATATGAATCAGTTTTATCACAGCTCTAGAGCATCCCCAGAGACAGTACTAACTGCTTTGTTTTTAATTACCAAGTCACTCTTTGTGTTCCTCCATACAGAGAGCCATGTAGCCAATCATAAAATCATCTTGTTCAAAATCTGGAATACAAATATTAAAAATTATCCATCTTTTCTTTAAAGTGATCTGTGAAATTTTCAGAAGGGTCTCAGGAGCACTGATCCCATTTATGGTTCATCTGTTTCTAAGGTATCATGTCTATTCCAGACAGAGTTCATGTTTTAGCACATCTTGTCACAAAGCACATTCTCTTCACTAAGTGCCTGAAATAAAATTAAGGCTAAGAGATTTAAAGCAGAATTGGAGCTTAGTTGAAAGCCAGAGTTAAAGAGATATATATTTTTTCACCTGAATTTTACTTGCATGTCAAATAGAAACAAATTCAAGGTATTTCTGTGGGAATACAAAGCAGTCCAAGAAACTGAACTCAAGCACTGAAGGAAATATAAAGCCTAGTCAAGGAATCTTAATGTTGGAACTTTTGTTGTTATGTTGTATCTTTTTTTATGGTTTTGTTTGGTTTTGGTTTTAAATGAGCTGCTTAAGATGTGGGATGAAACACTCAAGATATTTTAGCTTCTTTTGACGTTTGCAGTTTGCCAGTACACAGGTCTTTCAAAATTTTTCAAGGAGTAACTTCGTGATGTAGTCAGATATTTTTGGACGTAGGCCTCGTTATTTACAAAGAATGCACACAAAGTTCTATTTTCTTAGACACCATTACAGTTGAACAATAAAAGGCTATTTCTTTGTCCAAAGTTTCAAGTTTCATTCTAGATAGAATTCTACCACTTTTTAATGTGTGATTCTTATTCCTGCTTGCTGTCTTTTAGCTGCTTTGTTTTTGTCTCTTTTTGAAAATTTTTTGAATGTTTCTGAAACACATTTCCATCAAGTGATACCCAGTAAATTTCTACTACCCATTTCCCCTTTAGTCTTCCACTTGATCTATGTTTTGGGTAGAGGATTTTATTGTTTCAGGTAAAAGGAAATATGTCTTTTATGCCTTATCTTAAACCTACTGTAAATGATAGGCTTGTCACAACAGGCACACATTTTCTTCTAACTTCTATCACACTTATTTCATAATTTCAATCTTTTAAATAATGAAGTAGTTCCAATCTGCTTGACATTTTAACCGGAGGCAACAATCAGAATATAATCTTCAGGTTTTAAGTGCCTACTTTACTCTGCTTTTGTAACATTGAAAAAATATCTGTAGTAGATATGATATGTAGTATGGTATGGAGGGACATAGGTCATGCTGCATCTAACTTTGATAGCTGAATTTCATCCAACTTTACAGTGACGTAGTGAATAAGATGTCCTTAACTGAGTGCCTGCAGCCCCTGTGTAGAAATAGTGTAGAAGATAGTGCTTTTGAAAGTGCTTAGTCTAATGCCTAAAACTAGGCACAATGGGAAATCAGGTGATTTGGATTTTATCCCGTGTGTGCCCTCCCCAAGCCCTGGAATGGGTCAAGAAGCAAACTGTCCAGATCAGTGCATTTAAGGGTTATCCTGACAGGGGTCAGTTAATTTGCACAGACAGGAATTATTTTTTTAATGAAGTCAATGTGTGAAATTTATACTCAAACAACTGCAACACCAAAAATATTTTAGTATATTTCAGCACACTCCCTCTTAAGCCCTCCAAAAATTGTCCTTAATTGCTCCAGCTGCAAATGACATCAGCCTGAGGATTCTGATCACATCATTCATGTATAGTTCATATACTTATATAAAAATTTCTTGGCTTTTATAAGCTGACTTTTGTAATTCTATAATGTTTCAGTAGAAAATTGCACAGAAACTGTATAAAGTTTACATAGCACAAAAATTATGTGTACACAAATCCTCACAATAATCATTCATCCTTGGCTCCTACCATGACAAAGGTTTCTCCTTAGGGTCTCAAATGGGTTTTTTTTTTGTCAAGGACAGCTATTCATCCTTGGCAACACCTGGCACTTATGCTGTAAATCAAGGCCCATGACTGAGAGGTATCCACTGTAACTAATTTATAGGAGTGACAGCAATACAATAATAATAATAATATCAACCAGTGTTCATGAACTGTTATTCCTGGCTAGCACCACTATAACCATCTGGCTGATACTCCTTCTTCTCCACCTCATTCTTGCCCTTTTATTGTCCTCCTCCACCTTTTAAACTCTAGCCAAAACTCCACTAACACAGCAACAATTTTACTGGCAAGGTCTGCAACAGCTGAGCCCATCCCAGTTGATCTGTGCCAGTCAGCCAGCTGGTGATCTGGAAATTATCTCAGAACTGGCTGCAATGCCATTTTACAGGCCAAAAAGAGACTGCAGTATTTGCCTCAAAGAGCTGTTTTTCCTTTGTTATGACATTGTTTTCTGATCATGATTATTGCCACAAAAAACTTAATATGGAGGATAAGAAAGAGAAACATTAGGGAACCTACTAACCCACTTAGGCAACTGCAATTGGAGATGAGGAAAGGATTTCTTAAAAGTCAATGAAGAATTCTGCAAAACACAAAATTGAGAATAAATGTAGGCAGTTAAACATTACACTCATTTTCATAGTTTATGTAGCACAGCATTATTCAGTTTAAATTAACTGCATGGGCAAATAAATTAATAACTCAAGTCTTGGTGCTATTGCGTATTTCAAGATTTACTATGCATACATCCTTTTCTTTTGTTATCTTCCACTGCTTGCTTAAGACCTCTATTTTATTACTATTCTGCTACATTTTTTCTAGTACATGTTTAGGAAAAGACAAGGAAAACTTGTTTAATTTGGGTGTTATTTGCCAATCCTGGAAGTATTTGTCTCTCCTCAGATCTGTTGGCATAGAACTCCAGTAACATAAAAATTATGTTTTTAGAGTTTTAGTTACATCAGTGGTTCAATTTATATTGTACCAATACAGTGAGTGATACCCCCATTAATAAATTATGAAGTCATTTGAACCTGGTCTCTTCCAACGAGGTCATTGCCCAGATGTTAGGTTAAGGTCATCAGTCTCTCTTCCACTTTAATAAATGTTTAATTTTAATCTGTGCACTGTGGAATAGCTCTAACAGCGTTGCATTCCTTAATGATTTTTAGGAGAAATTTGAAATCAAGCTTTTAAGTCCAATGAGTGTTTAATGATAAAGTAGGTAGGTTAATATGATACTGAAGGAAAGTCTTTTTAAAGCATGAGGAAGAAGAAAGTTATGCCTGATATGAACTGCTAACATTATTTTTTAACTACATAGCTTTGTATCACATACTCCAGCAAGTTCTTGATTTCAGCACCAACTTCTTTAAGGAATTTTCATCTTTATGAACAGGACACACTGAGAAAATGAGGTCGAGGTTGAGAATGAGGTAGAATATGCCCCCTCGGTAAGAGATGTAACACAAGTCTAAGTAAAAATGGTTAAAAAAAACCCATAAAACAATCAAGAAAACTTCTGTGATTTAAAGTCACCGAAGTCACCACTGTGCATATGCAGTTCCGAAGGACTCTGGCAGCTCTATAAAATATTCCCAATCTCCCCAATTCTCAAAGTCTAGTTATATGCTAATAAGGAATGTGAAAGTGTTTTAAATCTTGATGAAGTTCATAGAGGATCGTTACTCTTAACCCAGCTGATGTTTCTACAGGCATTGTGCCAAATACGCTCGAATTTAACAAGGAAAGTGTGTCCAGGACAAAATGTGATGTAAGTCGTGGAGCAATGCAGTTGCCACTTAAACCACGGTGGCAGTCCTGTCCCCCTTGCAAATCACCAAGTCTCTGTGGGAACTCTGAGGGTATTCCTCAGGCATAGGCTGAGCTCTGTGTCTCAGGACTACTGGTGTGTAACTTGTTTGCTCAGTGCATAATTGCCTTTACAAGCTACTTACAAATTCTGTACAGTAATGAATTTTCCTCAATAAATTAGTGAAGTCATTTGTATCTACTACAGTCCCAGTATGATAATCACTGCATTGACTTTCACCTTGGTATTACACTTCGTGTTTAAACAGCTCTCTCCAGAGAAGAGAAAAGCCACACTTTCTATCATCAGCCTGTTATTGTAGAGATTCTATCTAAAAGAGAAAAAAATTCTATTTTCATTTAATCTGTGACAAATATTTGAAAAAGAGGAAACTATAGCATTTCTTAACACCAGGGATGTTATAAAATATCGCATCTGCAGCCCAAGTGCCAGCACTTTGTCCTGGGATTTCTGCCAAAACAGGAGGCTGTTCGGTTGTAATTAACATTTCTCATCCAAATATCATTGTTGATGAGTCTCCACACAGTTTCAAGTACAGCTGTCTGCTACAGTAGTTCATTATGAACACAGGACTTCTGCTGACTCTCTTCTCTTCTGCTCTACTTATCATGGGCACTTTTCACTTCTTCAAAAGAATCACAGTTTCCTTCTTGCCAGACATTGTGAGGTAGACCTATCATCTCTTATTTGAAGATCAGCATATTGGTTTTGGCTTGATCCATTTGAGATTTTTTCCCTGTAGAAAGTCTTTCACCTTTTGTTTGGATCTGCTGGACTTCATGTCTTACTGGAGCGGTGCCATCTTGAGCTAGATGCGCATCACCCCTTATTAAATTGTCCATTCAGTTTGGTGCTCAGATTAGCCAGGTCAGATCCTGATGCATTTCAGCCTGGCTCTTCTGAAATTCCTTGGCATTGCTTCTCTGTAGTCTCTTGGAAGCTTTGCTACAGCTAAATGGAAGGTTAAGCAATTACAAATGATGTAGCCATGTGAGTAACTGTTCTTGAGCATATGTTATACAAATGGTCAGCAGGAAACACAGTGGTAACCAGCTAGGATGAGAAAATTGCTTAGGAAAGCAGAGATTTGTTATTTTCCCCTAAAAATGCTAATGGAGAAATCAAAAGGACCAAGTTTTAAATTAAATAAGTATTTTTACTACATTTTGTCTATATTATTCAGCTTCTTGCTTCTGCTGGAGTTATTACTTACTGATTTATCTAGCCAGGGACCAGAGTCTGCACTTCAGAAACATCCTGGTTTCAAACAGCTTATGATCTAAGCATAGATGAGAGAAAACAATGCCTTATAAAGGGAGTTTAGGAAATCAGGGAGACAAATCTGGGCAGTTTAACCTATCACCCTTCTAATAGGATAGCAGTCTAAACATGGGAGGGTTGTTTTACAGTATTTTAGAAAAGGAGAACAATGAATTTATGATTTTCAGCAAACCTGACTGATTGGCAGGGGTAGATGACCTTTCAGTAGTGAAGGAGACAGAAGCAACAATGTAGGTGGAGCTAGGTCACGTGTGCTCTTTAAAGCAGAGACAAATTAGTTGATTTTTGCTGCAATACAAAGCAGAAAGCCATGAAGGCAGGAAAATGAAGGAGTGACCTTACTAATGACCTAGAAAAGTGATCTTTGCGTCACTTTTCTGAATGGAATGGAAAAAGATCTCTTATGGTCAAAGAAGGTTCCTACATTTCTATCTGGCAGCAACATTCTCCTTTATTAGGAAATGGTACATCCAACAATAACAAAAAAAAACCCAAACTGGCAATAGATGAATAGCAGTACAAGCTGCAAAGTGGCACTTTGACAAACATTGTTCCAATGAACAATCCTGAGAAACAGATAAGCAATCATTTCTTAAATGTATTGGGGGAAGGGGGAAGGGAAATCTGATGTTAAGGAAAAGATCAAAAGTTAATAAGGAAACTTCCTGAGTCTGGATGACAGAAATCCAGAATCTATTCTCATATGGCTTAAACAGATGTGCTCTAATTTTACATGGATATAATTTAAAATAAAATGCAGTCCAGTTAGACCACATGGGTTTTAAACAGGCCCAGAGCTTTAAGTGTAGATATGTGAATTATTGCCTTAAGCTGTAATGGATTCTACTGCAGGATCAATACTGTTTGAGAAAAAACAACCTTAAGGTGCAATAATATGTATTAAATATTTATTTCTGCTCAAGCAATATGTATCTCTCTAAAACATCTCCAAACACAAAGGAAGAAAAAAGGGTATGTCAGAGATCTGACACCAAAGGCAACTTGATAACTGATTATATTATAGTACTATTAACTTTTCATGCTTTTGGAATTGTTAGTGAAGGGAGGCTTATCAGTCCTAGGGGGTCCTGGGAACCTTTTAATGTCCAAATGATGAGACCAGCACTTAACAAGGAAAAAAGAAAAAAAGAAGCATCCCATGTACATCCAAAGAATGACCATTAGAATAACTTTTAAAATAGATATTGTGAAGAATTCTATGGTGCTCGAGCAGATGGACAGAACAAAAAGTCTTCTGAAAGTCTCAGAACAGTGTCTGGGAGGCAGGGTTTACATGGGACTCAGAAAATCCTTCCCCAGGAAATGACATGCCTTCAATGTCAGTAGTGAAATTTAGGGACTTATAAAACTCATTACATCTCAATTCTGCAATACAGTCCATATGCAGAGCCCTGATGTCATTAGTGAGTGATTTGGGGGACCATGCTCAGAACTCCATGTGTCTTCTGAAATTTTTTATACTCACACAAAGTTATTTCAAAAATGAGTGATGCCACTCAATAGTCAAGAGACTAAGCAGATTTTTTTGCCTGCTATCATTTTGATTGAAATGACTCAGGTCTGCTGAAAGCAACGAGAATGAATCAGACATATTTATGAGGGAAGGACTCTACAGTGTCTAGAGTCATTAGGATCTTTCATTTTTCTTCTTCAATTCGAAGTACCTGTCATTCTCCCTTGAAGCTCTGGCTGCTTCACGGAGCACCCACTAGTCTGAGGGAAAAGGTTCTTTCCAAGAAAAGCAATAAAAAATCGTCATTTTACATCTGGGGTGACTGGTTTTGACAGGATAAACTATTGTTTAGAGATCTGAATTCTTTCAAACATTTTCAGGTTTTTTTGTTGACAAAAAAAAAAGAGTCAAGTTTTACTTTTAAGAGCATGTTTGTATTAAACACATATTTTAAAACTGGTTAAAGCCTGAACTGACTCCCAGCATCTGAATGAGAAGATGTAATAATCTGAGAGAGCTTCCTCTGAGGTCAGAAAATTTTTTTCAAATCAGTATATTCTTTCACAGATTCTCACACAGAAAGAAGAAATCTTATGGTTGTTCTGTGCTTCATCCTTTGCTATGGACCTAAGTGAAAGTGGCATAATGCGCTGTGTTGCTTGAATTTGCAAATATATACTTTCTCCTAAGGTGAAAATATGCAGAAGCCCTGAGATAAGTATTTTGTGCCCCTAACGCCTCAAGTAAGAGGAAGCTTTTCTCCAAGCTCTTGTGAGGAATGTAACATGTCATGGATACTCTCTGTGTCAGCAAAGGACTGACTCAGGATTAAATCCCTCCCTTGATAGCTTTTCCAAGCTATTCTGGAAGATGGCACATTCTCAAAGCTCCCTTGGTATCTTCCCATCACAGGCAAGGATATCCTACATGTCCGCGATTTCATAAAATTTTAGTATTATTCTAATGAGTCAAAACACAGCCTTTATACTAATGTAGCCTCTTATATTATTTGACCTGAAAAATAGAATAAAACCAAATATTTAAGAGCTGGGTGAGATGTACATCACATAGGGCCCAAGGGACACCTGTGGCCATGTCCTGAATAGATTGGACATAAGCCAGGCCGTGCTTGCCAAGTGCAGGACAAAAAGATGTTCTCTTGCCTTGTTTTAGTTTACAGCATAGACATAGTCTCACACTCAGACTAGTATTCCAAGTGCCAAAGGGTGATTTAAACCCTCAGCTATCCAGGATCTCCACAACAGGAGGAGGCAGCGTGAAAAAACTTCCTCACACCTGCCAAAATCATTATGAAATTATTCTTCAGAGGGAGCTGTGAAACTAAAGTATCTTTCCCCATGTCTTACCAACATAAAACAAATGTTTTGGAGAAATGTTTTGCATATATTTAAGATACACAAAACAAATCAGTATGTTTATTCTCCAGAGCTTGTGTCTGTCAAATATAATGCATTTTTAATGTGCAATTGAAAGCTTTGGTAAAAAATACGTAAGTGTAGTGTCACATCATTCAAAACCTTCCACTGTGCAGTTTATTCCAACTTAATTTCAAATAGAATTTGTTCTAAATTAAATGAAATCATTAATGAAACTAACCATTTAAAATTGCTAAGCTTCATCTCTATCCAATGTAAAACAATCCATGTACAAAATGAGCTGTTACATGACTATTTTCCTTTTAAATTTTTTGCCTTAAAAATCAAGGGAAGGGAAAAGGATATCTCTTTAATATCTATTCTATCCTTCTTGAAAGGCAATATGTTCCACAAGAAGTAGGAAGCTTAGTTTGATATGATGCATGAGCAGACAGACTGCTGAGCGCTCCCTGTGCTTCTGAGGAATTCTCTGTTGGGATCATGAAGAGTGTGGCCCTCCTATGGAAGAAAGCAGCTCATGTTCTCCAGTCACTAGGGAAATGTGATGAAAGAGACAGGGCGATTTGTCCATATAGCCTACTTCATGTAAAGGCTCTGTTGGGAAAGGGATCTTCACACAGCATTTGGGTGGTGTGTGCCCTCAAGGCACTGTTGAATCAGATAACCAAAACTTTTAGTAACATGTTGACAACACGAGAGTCAAGTCCTTGTTCATCTTTAGCAATCACGAAGGTCCTGCATTTCCATAACATCTGTTACAGGCACCCATTGCAGTGTACAGTCTCCTCATTATGCCCCATTAATCCTCTTTTTGTGCAGAATAAATTGAGGCCCAGAAAGGGTTTAGCTTTAAATCAGGCACCCCGTCCACATCACACACAAAACATCCAGAACTGATGAATGCTGCTCTCTACACTTGGGGGAGCAGCAGTGGGGTGTTGTGAATGAAACTGGAAGAAATTAGTTTCTTTTCAAATAATTAGAAGTCTCAAATTGATTGCTTGTAGATCACTGACTTTTTTTACATAACAAATATTAGGTATTATACCAGAAAGGCAAAGGTCCATGGATTTGAGACACAGCAGACCAGTGTTCAGCCCTGCAAAACATTGCTTAATGGGAAGGAGTCTTGTTGCTCTTCCTCAGATTTCCTGATTACTTGTTATTTCTAATTATTTCAGAAATCACATTCTTAAGTATATTCAATTATTCATGAGAAATAGATTCAAAATATAAATACAAGTCCCTTGCTGAAATGTTCATTTATATCTGGAGAGAAAAAGGGCAGTTCTGCTGAGTGGGGAAAAAGGGAAGTTAGTCATACTTAATCTTAAAAATAAAGGTAGACTTTCCTTTGGTTCCTTACCATGGCAATGATAACTGTTCTAGAAATGCTACAAAGCCAGAGGTTGCCTCTAGGAGAAATGAAGAAAAAAGATTCCACAAGTGATTTTGAAACAGAGAATACAAGCTTGTTTTTTACTATTCCACTATCTTGTTCAATAACTGTAAACAATTTTCCAAGACTGAATTCAAATATTACAAGTTCAGAAACAGATAACACACAAGATGGGATTAATGAGATCTACCTAATTGGGGGAGATAACACACTGAATAGCTAGGTATTTTATGGTAGTGCTGATAAACAAGATCAATAGTACAGCCAGAAAAGTGGAAAACTGGTATTATCATAGTTTATCTGCCATGTAATGTAAGTACCTGTCATCATGTTATATCTTCAGAAAGGCGATATTAATCCATTCCCTACACCAAAATCCAGAAAATTCACTTCACTGTAAAATATAAATACTCTCTGTTTACTCACAGAAGTGCTTTACTAAATCTTAATATCCAGAAGTGGCAGAAACTAATGCAGTTAAAATAAAGATGTAAAGAGAGAAGCACCAAGGGTAAACACAAAGCATTTACGATAATTAAAGAGTGTGAACAGTAGAAAATTCTATGGATTGAAGCAAGCAAGCCCTGTAACAAGTAAATAAATAATTAGTGGACAAAGGAAGAATAATAACAGTTTCTTGAAGAGAGTAAGCAATAGGCAGAGAAGAAAGAGACTATTTATCCTCTTAACCATGGTAGTGGGAAATTGGAGCCGATGGACTAAAAAGAATAGCATTAGACATTAAATACGCACTCTGGATTCATGTAAGGAATGGATGTGGAGATTTACTTAAATCAGGAATCAAAATCAGAGGGATAATAGACAAGGAATTGGAAAAGACATGATGTTTGAACTGTTAACTAGATCAGAACTGCTAAGTAGATCAGAATGGCAATCTGTATCCTGCCTATAGATGACATAATAGAAAACAGTTTCAATAGCAGTTTCAGTAAGTTGATAGCAGAGAGGTACTAGGATCTGGAAACTAAAAGTTCATTCCCTTGTGAACACGTTGAAGACTTCTGCTTAGCACGTGCTTGTCAAACAAACAGTATGACTGAGAAGAACAATACAACAATATTTTGACAAAATCATATAAATTCAAGAGCATGTTCCCCCACTGGCACATTTCTTTCAGTACATTAGGGCATCTTTGTATCTCATGGAGGTGTATCCCCAGGGACTAGTTTGGCAAAAAATGCAATGCTACTGCTCTAGCACATGTTGGTAAAATTACATCAAAGGCCAAATCCTTACACAGCAGAGCATTGTACTGACTAGCTGTTGTGTTGACTGGTTCAGTTCCACAGCCAGGTCCTTCTTACTGCAGCACTTGTTACAAAAAGCCATGAATTTCCTTTTCCATTCCTTTAATACTAGCCAGACCTTTCATCAGAAAATAAAATTTGTGACTAGACTAAGGACTGAGAAAGCTGATCTTGAGGCTGGAGCAAGGTAGTTTCTGATAATATTCATCCTTGAGTGCTTTCATCTCCTGTGGTTCAGCCCAAATCATCACCTTTTCACTGTTGTTTTGCTTTAGTTCAGGTTTGTGCCACTTGTCAAACTGTAGCTACATTACATATTTTGTTTTGCAATGCTGACTGTTTGATTTCACACTTGTTAGCTCTCATTCACGCATGTCACTAATACCTTGCATTTGTATAGTGGCTGTCACAACCTGTTCACATTTTATCCTCTCTCAGAGCTTGTTTCCCAGCTGTAGAGGCTGTCTTTGTTGGCTAAAGCTAAATACATGGGAGATGGATGAGCTATTCACCTTCTCAGATGCTCTTTTGCTGGAAGCCTTAGGATGAGTAGCATACGCAGCCTGTCTCCCACGCTGCATTTGGCACATGGGCTGAGGGGATCATTGCCAATCTCTTTTGACAAAGAAGTTTCTGCAATACCAGACTGTTCAGACTTGACCATATATTTTCCTGCCTTTCTCACCTGCTCCAGCTCATGCTGTTTAAATGCTAGCTTTGACTTCCACTTCAAGAGCAGCCTCTAGGTGCACGATGAGCATGGAAGTCGTTGCTGTTGTTTGTAACATACTTCTCTCCTGGTCTAGCTTCTGCAGTCTTCAAATTTTCTTAATCCCTTACTTGTCTGGTGATGGCCTTAAAGGAGCAGTACAGATGTGCCTTTTACAAAATAGTCTCTTTTGCTCTACGCTGTTCGTTGTACTCAGTTACACAAACCACAAACTGCGTTGTTGCTTCAGCTGAGATGCAAAACAATGACATGAAGTCATAGAATCACAGAATGGCTGAGGTTGGAAGGGAGATCATTTGGTCCAACCTCCTGTTCAAGCAGGACCACCCAGGGCCAGTGGCCCAGGTTTGTGTCTTGACCACTTTAGATTATCTCCAAGGATGGAGACTCCATAGCCTCTGTAGGCAGCCTGTGGCAAGACTTGGTTACTCTCACAGGGAAAAAGTGTTTCCTTGTGTTCAGTTACCTTTCTTCTTTTCTCAGTATTGAAATGAGGCAGAAGGAAGACATTAAACTGGACAATTCTGAATATGAGTTCTTACATATTTTTATTATTACTCTGTTCCCTTTCTCTGTCCTTTTCCCCTTTATTGATATACAAGTGTACCTTTAAAAAAATCCTTTGCATAGAAGAGTAATCACAACATTACTAATAAATATTGAAACATATAATGACTGATTCTGAAATTACTTATTTAATGGTTTGATTTGATGATTTATTTAAATTCAAGTGAAGAAGAGATTAAAGCTTGATATTAAAAAATTGACTCATTATTACAAAAGAAGAATCACACAATTCAGCTTTGTCAATTTAGATTCATAATTGGCAGACAAAGTTCAATGTAAATAGACATAGCTTAATAGACAGAATAAAGAAACCAAAGAGGAATGTTTCACAGTAAAATGTTAATGTGGGAATTATTTCTGGCAAAACTGAAAAGAGAAAGAAATCTTCCTTTATATAAAAGAAGAAAATCATCAGTGTGCACTGTTAGAAAACAAAAGAATGTAAATATTTTCCTGTTAGTAATTGAATAATTGATTTGCACAAATTAAAAAAAACCAAAAAACAACCCAACAACAAAAACCCAAAAAAGACCAACCTGTCATAATTTAGCCAAACCTGATATAAAATAGTTTTGAAAGGAGCTATCAGAATATTTGCTTATTATTTTCTTTGTGCAGTCACTAGTTTTGCTTAAACAGGGAAGTTAGAGAGCCAAGCTATGAAGAAGCAGGCAGTATACAGCAAAATGGCATTTATGGACATTTACACACTTGATCACTGCTAATATCACCAACGGAAACCCTTTCCTCCCTTCAGATGTCCTCAGGTTAATTATTTTTACTGTAAAATCTGTTTCCATTATAGGTTTGTGTGGCTTTGATCTGCAGCCTTTGACTCTGATTACTTTTTTGTCTGAGAGATTAATGGTCTACAGAATAACTGGGGTTTGATGTGGAGAGCGGGGGTCTTATTTTTACAGTACTTATACACCATAAACAAGTCTCCTGTCACTTTTTTTTGGTGACAAACTATGTGGAATGCCACTTATCCCTTCACAGGGCATCTTACCAGGCACCTGGTCTCATTTTTTACTTTCTCATAACTTTTTCAAATATCTTGGCAGTGTTGACAAGTGTACATCTCTCTGCATGTTCACCCAAAATACTTTAAAAAAAATTTATCATTACTAGCTGCAATTTTATTAGTCAGTAGTAAGCCTTCACCCAGAATTTGTACAAAATACTAGCTTGCAGATGTTAGAATGACAAAGCCTCTTCTGGTGGACTTTAATCTCTAGGTGCCTCTTAAGCCTAAGTGCAAAAGAAAAACTGAAGTAGTCATAAAATAAGTTATATTTACTATGTAAAAAAAGCCAAATGGAGAATCTCCCCACATAACTCTGCCAAAGTTTATGAAAATGAGATATATAAAAAAAAATTACCTCTCTAAAATGATACTTTATTCCGATCCAAGCTGCAAATAAAGAGTTTCAATGGGAAAGTCACTAAAAGGACAGCAATAGAAGTTTAAATTAAGTTTGGCAGAATCTGAAGTACTGCTTAAAACAGTTACAATGCAAAAAGATTTGAACAACTTAGAGTCAGTATCAGCTCCTGTACAGAGTGTAAGAAGGCATGGATCCTCCAAATCACCAGGCTGTGATAACAGAAAAAGGACATAGAAAGTAGAAAACTGCAAATCTGTGAGGGAACATGAGACAGTGACTTTTCCAGCAGCTTCCAAAAATTCTCTTGCTCACAAGCCCAGTAACTGGCTTCTCTGTTTCTCTTGCTAAGAGTTCTCTGTCTTGGTGAGACAAATACCTGTTTCCATACAGTCTTTCTAAGCTTTTTTCTCCTCTCAATATGTACTTTCTTCTATCCACCTCTTTTGGGAAAATATTTAAGCTATAGACACGTGGGATGGTTTTCATTTGTGGTAATATAATGTATTTTTCTTCAGTACTTAAGGACTTCTTCATTGTATAAGACCATTAAAGAAAGATGGCACCTCTAAAAGACACATTTAAGATATGATTTTCCTCCTGGAGATGCAGTTCAGGGAATTGATTACAGGGCAGCCTACAATGGCTCACCTTTCAACATTGGTCACAGTAAAATTTCCAACATTTTTCAGGAAAAACTCATACTAAGACTTGAGTGTTTATATTTGTTTCTTTTCTTTGTCGTATTTCTGTGCAACAAAAGAGGATGTAGGTCAAGGGTGTTTTGTGACTAACATAGACTTAATCATGGCAATTAAACTCAGTCACTGCTCTAAACATTCAGATACCTCTCTTGAAGTTTTATTGCTGGCTTTCTGGTTTCTAACTTGGCTTGATTAAGTTTGCTGTTGTTAAGAATCTGTGCCTTATAAGAAAAGCTTACACTGATCAGTAACACACATTAATCAGAAATTCTAGTTTCATTGACTCTGCATGCAATTTTAATCAATATGTATTTAAGTTTTATACTTTGTACTGCATCCATGTTCTGTTGAACATTAATTTATGGAAAAGATTTTACAGAAGACAAGCATGAAATTGAAAAGTGTAAAATGAGCTAAGGTTGCTACTTCATCACTTTAAATAATACCACAGACCTCCAATTATCCAATAGGAGAGAAATAATAAAGGTTGTATATAATGTTGTAATAGATTTTACACAGATAGAGCAGCATTTTACTTCAAAGAATAAATCACTTCATGTTCTTCATGGCCACCAAAACAAATCTTATGCTAACCCAGTAAGGTTTATCACAAACCAAAATCGTATGAATGGTATATATTACTTCTTTCATTAAAATCTGATTATATTATAATGTAGAAATCTAATTTCTCTAAGTACCTCATTATTCCTTATTTCATCTGCCAAGTGCAAGTGTGATCTTATTGTAAGAGTGAATTAAGCCAAGGCATAATAACCAGATTGATATCCTGAACAAAAGTCACACTGTGGTGAAAGTTTCATTCTTAAGAAATGTACAGATGACTGCGTTAAATGATCCACAACAAGTGTACATTTTTCTATGGGCCACATGGCTCCATTACAAAGAAATACAATTTATGTGAAATTATGAACCTGATCTATCTCCTCAACAATTTTACACTGAAGTAACATGGATGAATTTACGAGATGTTTTTACCATTGATGTGTAGGCAGATAAAATAAGAGTACAGCTGCTCTGTGAGCAATTTAGTGCACTTAAAGCTTGCTGTTGAATGAAAAATATGTTTCTTATTATGAGTAATATTTTTTCTTTGATCACAAAGCTCTAGCCCTTTCATTCAAATACCTATTCTCACTGAAACCTACATATCATACCCACTGCGGCCTTAAACTGCTGAAAAATCCAAGAAAAAGGAAATTGAAATTGCTACACAGCTACAACACATAATAATTAATATTTTCCATTCTATTACTCATTTTTGCATCCCGTAAATCTTTTACCTCATTTGGATCATAGGGGCTGAGTTTAAGAAGGCAAATATTTTCACTTCTGTGTGATTAGCTGACTGCTGGTATAATAATTTGCCTTCAACTCTTTTCTCCTTCTGTCTGGAGACTGACCATTTCAATGAATTAGTCAGCTGTGAAGAAGCAGAGTAACTCACATGCACTGCTGAAGCATATCCTTTTATCATATGGTCATTTTATGCAGCCAGAAGATATATTTGAATGGCAAAACTCTCTGTCTCAAATATTTTTAACTATGCCTTGCACTCTACTGCACCTTTAGAGAAATGATGCTGCAACATGGATTTCTTGGATCAACAACCAAAAACCCTCTGCTACAAGGAATGTCTTTTCATGTTGAATCATCAGGGCTTCTTATTAAGACACAGCATGCATTTTGTGGGTGTGAAACCTACAAATATGAAAACAACATTTTTAATATTTTGCTTTCAAAGATAATTCATGGTCTTTGGTTTAGGCTTCCACTGAGAGAATAAGCTTCTTGCCACAACGGCTTTAAAAATTAAAGGTAGTAAAACTGTTTGATCTTCTCATGCTTAAAATGTTTAAATACCAAAACTATCAATGAAGAACAAACCTCTAGTGAAATATGGACATTGGAAAGGGAGAGGGGAGAAGAAGGGAGATGAAGATTTTCATCTGGCATGCATGGGTACTGCTTCATGGATATGGCTTAAGCAGAAATTGCTCCAGGTGAGGTTCTGTCTTAACTTTGCTGTGCAATATAGTGTGGTAAGAGGTGGTGGACATGTATAATCAAAACTTTGTTTGTAACATACTTAAAAGCTGAGACAGAAGGGTTTTGGTTTTAAATTCCTTACTGTTCTGGTATGTCTTATCAAACTTATGAAATTGAAATCCTCAGCTCTTAGTAGAAACCATAAAATGCTTTAGCCAATAATAGCAAAAACTCGGTCTAATAAAACATTCTAATTCTGTGACTTTGTTATGACTAACTTTGCTCTTTATCTGGAGTAAAATTTCTTCAAGTCCAAGACTATGAGAGAGTTTTCTGACTCAGTCAGCAATTATATTCAGCATATATGACAATGCATTGTCATGAGTTTACACATACTAGAACTTAGATTAATGACAAATCTATGGAAAAAATAGAAATGTACTAAAAATACACATAATAATTAAATATGGAGCCTATCTTGTATGCTAGATATCATTATCCTTCTGTTAACTGTGTGTCAAGTTCTTCTTCCACTGTACAAATATGCTTCTCTCAATGCTCTTGCCATTGTGTCACTTTCTGTGAACCGTTTCTATATGAACCCTTTCTTTAGTTTCTGTCTCATTGTCCTTCTCTTGCATAAATGTTCTGGGGAGAACCATAAAAGGGAGAAAAGTTTATTGTAGCTAGAATGCAAAATCTGGACAAGTAATTTTACCATTTTTACCTTCCCCACTCTCTCTTAACTCTTATTATCTCAAATCTCTGTGATCCCCAAATATTTTACATTACATGACTTATTAGCTTTACAACCTTCGGTGGAAAGCAGAAAAATGTGGACTGCATAACAGCAACAGCCACTACCTAAATCAGTGCCTAAATAGGATGAATGTAGAAGAACATTTGAGTTAGAGGTTAAAAAAAAAAATCACAGTTTGCACAATACCCTCCTGCACAGAATCGTGAGCTCACCATCCAGTGACCCAGACTCCCAAACGGGTTACAAGGAGAGCAGCAAAAAATGCAAGCCATGGTGCAGTAGGGAATTTTGATGGACATCTGTTGCTTTGAAGTAATAGCCTGTGAAGATGCTGGTACTTTTTGATTATTCCTCCTTCAGCAAAAACTGCTTGAAATTAATGCCAGTTTATTTATCTGCAACATCTAATACGTTTGGATGGAAACACATATATAAATACATGAATCTCATCAGTCCTGTTGACTACCTAATGGTGCTAGAAAGCCTAAGGAAAGAGCCAGGGCAGGGTGTTGCAGCAGGACGTGCAGGAGTTGCAGTGTTGCTCTCACTATGGGGACCAGGACTATTCTTCACCCACCAAAGGGCTGTTGAAAGCTTTTGTTTGCTCTGGTGCTTTTACATTGTGTAAACATCAGAGATGAGGTGAAGGTTGAAACTAGTGCCTCCCCAATGTGGACTCTTACCGTCCATCTTTTCTGTAAATTATTGTCTAAAATAACCTCATTTCACTGAGGGGAGAACCTTCACCCTTTCTGTTCTTAAGAAAACCAACAAAAACCCCAAATGGTGGATTTAGGGTTTAAGAGAAAAAATCAAAACTACATAAATGTTTTGGCTGTTGTTTTGTTTTGGGGCTTTTTTTGGTGGCAAGCTACAAACATTCTCTATTTCACTTTAATTTAGCCTTTTTTATGATGGGATAAAATAACTTTAAAACAATAATAAAAAAAGAAAGGCTGCATCAATCTATGTATCCCTCCCTGCTAAAAGAAAATTAACTTGAAGCTACTCAGCCTGATCTCCAACTGCTACAAAATCTCCCTGTAAAATCACTACTGAAGGCTTACATTTATGCACTCAGATATGATTTTTTTAAAACAAATTTTTTAGGAAGACAGCCTCCTCCACCCCAGCCCCACCCTGTCATTTGCAAGACCTGAGTGGCATGTCCAAAGCAGTGGCAATTTGCTCTGTTGAACCATTGCTTCTTCACCAGTAGATGCTGAGCTCTCATAGGGTTTATTTAAATATTCGTCCTGTAACCTACACTTTGCTCTAGACCATTAACTACTCTGTAACTTCTGCTGTAGTCTTTCCATCTTTCCTGGGAGAATGTCCTTGCTTAAGTTGATGAATTGCATATTTTACTTTATTGGAAGTAATGCTTTCTTATCAATGTCAGGAAACTAATTTCTTCAATTATTTCTTTATCAGTGTCATTCTTTTCTTGTATAATCATCACTAAGTACAATAAAAACTCCTCATATTGGTTATTATTAACTCCAAGCATGGTAAACCTGATTGCCTCTCCAATTTAATGAAAATTATATTGAGTTCTATTTGACTGACGTTTTTTTCAGTTTTCTGTGAAACATTGTTTTGAATAATTTGCTTGGCATTAATTTCAATTTTTTTTCAATCTTTCCTCTATTAGTTTGTTTTGCATAGGATTTATACTGTAAAGAAGTGTGCAATGATTTGTGTAATATCTATAAATTTAAACTAGATAATTTAAATTTTATATCACAGTTTCATTCTCTCCTCCAGCAAGGGGTGTTCTTTTTATAATTGCCTAAAATCCTAAGTATTTTTCTTCATTAAAAATAACTACACCCTTTGAGGATAAAAAGACTTTTTTAGTTATGTCTTCAGAAACAGGTACAGACTCCATTTAAAATCAATCTCGTTTTGCATAAGAAATAGTAATTTTTCTGTGGATCCAGTGTTTTATAGGAACAGATGGATATTTGCTAACAAAGGATTTCCTTTTCTAGGGACTGAATATGCCAAACATAGCTGTTCTTCTCCCAGGTAAACGTGTGCTTTCTTTCATTCCTTTCTGACAAAATTCCTGTGTTTTCTTCATTGTAGAAAAGCCAAAGTTCTTTTATTTTGTGTTTCCTGCATAACAACCTAGTTCATTTCTGATGCTCACTCAGTTTACTGGAAACTACTTTTACTTGTTTTCCTGGTGGCCTAGCAAACATCATTTCACTACTGGAGAGCAAGTCTGTCAAAGATTTCAAATAACACTTCCTCTTTTTCTCTTTATATAGTCAGATGACCATCTATGAATAGCTCGTATTTACAAAGAGTGCTTGTTCTGTACTAAATGACATCCTCAAGAGCACAGGATGGCCGAAATCAAAGATCCCTCTAGCCCAATACTCTGTCTCCAGCAGCGGTCGATGGGGGAGGCTACGTCAGGCAGTTCCACAGTGATCCTTCCCTGATATGCTCCCCTAGACTGCAGAATATATCGACACCAGTCCTTCCCGAGTCAGAAGTGTTATCTCCACAGCCAATGATACCAGAAGGATTTTCATTCCTCTGCCTTATCTCTTTGCCTTTTCATCTTCTGCAAAGCTTCCATTGCATCTTGAACTGAGTTCCCCAGTTAAATTCACTGCAGGGTAAAGGTGGCTGAGAGCTTGCTTTGCAAAGAGCCATTTATAGCAATTGAGGAGTCATTGCACAGCCCTGGCTTGTTTCATTTTAATTTCGCTACTTTTTCCTTTCTCCTTTGCATATACTAAGTGAAATTAATTAAATAAAAATAATAATTTTCCAATACCCTCATTTTCAAATGCTAAGCCTTTTTCAATGGTAAAAGTGCCTTACCTTTCAGCTTATAGTGCCACTTATCTAATTTTGGCTGAGGTAAGGGTGGAACATAGATGATATGTCCTTTTAAGTCTGGGACTGCATTGTCTTTTTCCCTCCATTTCAGCAGGAAATACAGTTCTGCCATTCTTTGCTTAGTTCTTTTTGAGCCTACCAGGAATAGTAAACTGTAAGTTTTGCAAATTGTATATATTTGACCGATTTCATGAGTTCTGGATGGGGTTTTTTAATGTTTAAGTCATCACAGAACTTTTAGGAACTGGAGGATTATTATATGAGCTGATTACCCCTGCTTCCCAAATTTCTGTAACCATTTAATGTATGGAGGACTTTTCATGGGAGAGAGTCAGAATCCTAAAGTTATATTTTTAAATATTGTTCTGCTTGTTTTCTGACAGTGCCTTCAGAGTCTCATTGGTAGAGTATATGGGAAGTAACACATTGATCAACATTTTCAAAGTAATCTGTTTGAAATTGAAACTAACATTTAAGCTGCTGTCAAAACTAGTTTAGTTTTCTATTACAAACAATATTCATTTTATATCTTCTTGTTTCTTTGTTTACTTAATAGCTCTCAAGTAACTGCCTTTTAAGGATGGCTTCATTATATATAACTGCCAAACCAAGAGTTTCTGAAAATATATTTTTGACAGTAATTTGTTTCTTCTCCTTTCTCAGTACTCCTGCCATGTGAGTAGCTTCCAGTCATGGGATACGCTTAACTCTTTGAGTGGATGGCTGAATTTTTAAACTAGCCTATAATGGTAATTTATTTCTGATGTGACATTCTGATCAAGTAATCAGAAACTGTTAAAGTGAAAAAAATTCTGGAATCTGCAAACAGACGCTGGCAGATAATGAGTATCTGATTTGTGCTGCCCCAAATTGCTAATTAGTCTCATGTCTTTTATTCACATTTTTATTTAACATAATTATTCATGTCTCAATATAAGAACCCAAGAATCTACCTTAAGTATATGTCACACATGTTACATCTTTTTTTCCTTCAAAGGTATGTTATTTATCTTTTCTGATTCTTGTTTTTTACGCTGCTTGCATTCTTGAGACAACTTCCTCCAACATCTGAGGAACTTCACAGTAAGACAGACATCTAGCTGTTGTTGCTGGTTTCCTCTGTGACTTTTTGGAACATCAAGTGCCCCCAGATCTTTTTTCTTCTGCTTTATTCTATCTATTCTTGTCTTTGCCAGCTCATAGGGGAAGTTCCCCAAGACCAGTAGGTTTGTCTGTGTAATAAAGGTACTGATATGGATGTTGATGGAGTGAGACGTTTCCCATGATTTTCCCATCTCCTGTCAATGCTTAATGGAGGGTAAATCTTGTAGTGCAGATTACAGGAGCTACTCACTGAACAAAATTGCATTTTTATTGACAGTGAGGATTGTACCCCAGATAAGCCCAGTATGCAAGACGCACTCTAGCTGAATTTCTCCTGAAAATACATATGTTCGCAGAATATAAGACTGTAATTTGAAAATGTAGGGTTTTCAATGGAAGTGGTTAGTGATCAAGATTTGGAAGTCACTGTAGGCATTATACTGATTTCATTGATTTAAGAAGGAGTCTTCAGCCTAGATAATCTCAGGAAAGACGAATGAAGACTTTTTCAAGACTGTTTGTGAAAGCTTTGAAGAGAAAAAAAATACTAAAAACATGGGAGGGAGTTGGGAGTTCTGGAAAAATGTTGTACATTTTTCCAGAAAGAGCTTGTTTTCAAGTTAAAATTTTCCATCACTTGCACATATTTCAATTACCAAAAGTTAGTTATGCAGTGAGAAACAATGAAGAAGGAACAAGAAAAAATAATTATCATCTTTTCCAAAGAAACATAAATAGCAACATTATTGGGTTTGCATTTAGTTTTAGTTTTCTTGAATTCCTAGCAGTAAATAATTTAATCCTATAAAGCTATCATTAGAGTAACTGAAACTATAAATCACTGCTTTTACAATGGACATCTAAGCAAGCTGTTTTTACTGCCTCAGTATTTTGAATTAACTGAATAAAAGTTAAAAGCATTTCCCCTAGAGATTTACAATAGGATTGGGTTTGGCCTTTTGTAAACAAAATCAGATATTGTCATTAAAAAAATGTACTTCCAACGGCTTTATAGAAATTACCACACACACAAATCTCAGAGGATTTCTCTTAAAATGTGAACTTGTGGCCTTCCTAGCAGAGAACAAGTAAGACAAAGGGAATCAGGCCAGTGTGGTTGCCTTTTCCCAAGGACCACAAAAAAAGCCTTTGGCAAGGGAGAAAAGAAAAAAAATGAGTGAATAGCAAAAAAAGAGGTTTATGTTGCCTTATTACCCATACAACAGCTTGTCACCTTTTCCTCGGTGAAACACATTGTAATAAGTTATGCATATTTTTAACAGCAATTAACAATTGTAAAAGTAGAAATCACAAGATTCAATTGTAAGAAAAAAAAAATTCTCATCACACATTCAGAGCAGTGTACAAATACGAACTAATTAATCCTTTCTACTCTGGAGGCCTAAGCAGGAGCAGGTATTACATTTTATTCTCAGTTTAAAGAGGGGAAAACTGAGGTAGAAAAGAAAGAAACTCCTCATGAAAGCAACCGAAAAGCAGACAGATTCGTATCTTGGACAACCAGACCTCTATTCTCTATGCCCTTCTGCCAAAATGTACTTATTCCACCACTGTTTTTGTGAGATAGTGCAGTGAGAATCTGAGCTCCAGGGGCTTGTTTCCCATAGCCAGAATACAGGCATCTGTCCACAGACAACCTGAAGTAAACTGAAGCCTAAACGAGCTCTCTGCCACTGGCTTTAGCAGAATCATGATCCCATCATAGGTTGCAAAATATTACAGTTCTTTAGTAAACTGTTCTTTAGGAAACCCACAAAGTTAAGGACAGTAGTATGCCATTTTCCTCCTCTATGTATTTTTTCTCGCCTGTGAGAGCATAGGAGCAGTAGCTCATGCTGATTACAAGAATACTGCAGATGGAAGAGACATTTCTCAGGAAAACAGGCAGAGGACAAAATCCCTAAGAACAGAAGCTATCCCCATGAAAGAATTTCTTCTAGTCTGGGCAGATCCCTGGAAGATCTCCCTTGCTCCTTTTATTTGTTGTGAAAACATATGACAGCAGAGAATTCCTCTGTGTACAACCACACTGTATAGAAAGCATTCTTGAGTTATGACTGTATAATCTTGTCAAGATTATAATCAAGATTTAATATATAATCAATCTTCTTCAAGAGGTTCCTGCTCACTGCACCCACTGTTCTGAGTTCAGAGTCAAAACTTTACTTAAGTTTTAGTCACACACACCTAAAGTTAAGTTAATTTATGGTTCATACTGGGAAATTAGTTATAATATTAACTTGATTGGTATTTTGGAAACCCCTGAATTTGTTTAGTCTCAACCAGTTATTGCTTGTATAGAAGAAACTTCCCCAGGATATCAATATTATTTGATTTCTTAATAATGAAAAAAAAATTAGGCTTTGTATCTGGAAATATTCTCTCCTATGAAAAGTTAAGTCTGAAAACCTTCTCATGGGAATAGACTTTGGCAACAGACCTGTGCCCTTTGACTCTAAGAAAGTCTAGCTAGGAAAGCTAGAAAGATAGCATCCTTATTCTGTATTTCCTAAGGCTTTTTCTTTTTGTAGGAAGTGGTGAATTATTCACACTATGCTAATAAAGTTCATTTGTGTCATCTGAGCAGTCTCCTGAGTTTATTAATAAATTATTTTTAAAAGGAGTTAATTTGGTCAAGTTGTCTCTACAGTAAACAGGCCAGCAATATAGTGATAATCAGATAAACAACAAAGATGAATTACAGGACAGGAAACACAGGCAGAATTGTCCTGGATAATGAGAGAGCCAGCATTTCAGGCTGAAAAAGTCCGGGAAAATTCAGACAGCAAAATCTCAAATAACCTGAAGTGGTAAAAGCGTGCACTTCAACACAGAAAAAAGTGTTTCTGTACACATGTTTAAAACACATGTTTTAAAACATTTTAAAGTACCTTAGACATTACAGAGTGAGGACAATAGCACAGTTGGGGTCAGAGAGGCCTTTTCTGGCTCTGATATCCTGGCTTTGCTTGCACAGCATTGCTTTCTTGATTTGTTCCCCTTGTCTATATGAAGTGTAACCCAAATTTTAGGCAAAATATGTCTGTCTTAGGTTGCATGGAAGGTGTAACCAAAAGTATGTATTCTATTCCCATCTCCATAAACTGTTAAGAAAAGGTGGGACAGTGGTCTTTATCTTCAGCATAACTCAGTCCTGATAACACCATTAGGGGCTATCTCTGCTACTGGGCCATAGAGGTGCTGGAAATGACTCATTAGATTACATCAACTCATTGTGAGATGCTCTGCCCAGAGGAGAGGAACTGAACATTCCTCCCTGCATATAAACTGAGACTCTGGAACACTGGATTACCATGGTATTAGATTGCCAGAGGAGAAGATCTTGAGAGTCAGCACTGGACCTCCAGAAATAGACCAGACCTTTCTTTGGGATCACTACTTCAGTGAGAGCACATCCATCACAGCAACAGGACTATAGCCACCAGTTAAAAGGACCCTGTTAGTCAGGGTGGTGGGAACAGTCCAGTTAAATGGTGGCTGCATTCTCCTTGGAATGTTGGATGTGGTCTGGTTGAAGTGGTGATCCTGCACAATGAGCTGGACTGTCTCTGGAGGTCCAGTGGTGACTCCTGAGCTGTTCTCCTCTGGGAATCCTGTGGAGTGGTAGTCCAGTGTTCAAGGAAGTGAGAAGAGGAATCATGGCACGTGTGACCCGGTGAGACTCCCAGGCTGGGGTGCTCTGTGCTGTGGAGTTCAGCGTGTTTTGCCCATGATGGTAATTGGTGAGTGATCTTTCCCTGTCCTTACCTTGACTCATGAGATTTTAATTATATTCTCTCTCCCCTGTCCATTGAGGGAAGTGACAGAGCAGCTTCAGTGGGCACCTGGCATTTAGCCAAGGTCAAACCACCAAGATGATTTATGATATCTTGGGAACATCAAACACTCTCTGTCCAATAGCTTATGTGATCAAAGGCTTAAAGGTGGCCACAGCCCTTGGGTCGAAGGTCTTTGAGCCTTTGCATTTTGCTCAGCACCTCTCAGCATTAACCTACACTGAGAGCTCCCCTGTTCATCTCCAGAACCTGTTCATCTCCAGTTTGACCACCTCTGTAGTTTAGACACACAAAAGAAGCCTCCACCATGACTCCAGAACAAAGCATGAATTTACATTTGCAATGTGCTTTAGCTGCCCTGCCACTCCAGTTCTCCAGTTCCACAATCTAGTTTTAATATACACCTTTATTACATCATTTAAACATCTAATAAGTGATAAAAAATATACACTAAACACTGAGAATTTCAAAGGCTTCTGGGTATTCTAAATCACGTGGTATAGAAAACATAAGTCTTTTCCTCAGTAAATATACTGAGAAAATGTATGCCTAATATTTAATTAATTAACATCTATTCCTGTAAAATGCTTTTTCTTTCTATTCAGCTCCATGGTAAGCTAGCAGACGCATCCCTAGAACCATTCCTCTTGAGGATTATTACACTATCAGTAATACTTCAGATTAAAAATGCATTCCATCCTCAGGTCTCTTCATTATAATATAATTGTTACGCAATCCATGTTACCATTAGGAGCACAGTAGGAGAAGTAGTTTCAAAGTAGCTTTTGTCTGTGGGATTCATAGAGTGAAATATGCTTGTGATGTATATTTATTTGCTCAAAGCAATTTGCTAAGGGTTTTGAACATTACTTAAAATTACTGAAAGCAAAAGCATTAAGCTTTTCTTTTGATTTGACTTTTTCTTTGTGAAAACATGTACATATTTTCTTTCCTTTACTTGTACATCTGAACTGGGGGAAAGATGAGAGAGTGCTCAAAGTCCTCTGCCTTCCCTCTAGCACAGTCAATGTCCCATCTGTTCCCCAGCCTGATGTGCTTAAGCTTTATCATGGTGGACAGCTGCCTCCTGGCTGGCACACCCCTCCTCTGGCACTCACAGAATGAGGTCATAGAAATGAGGTACTGATGCTGCAGAGAGGGAAGCAGTGTTAACTTTCATCTGCTCACTACAGAATATGAGGGAACAGCAGCATGCCCTCAGCAGCAGCATGAACAGAAGCACATCCTGAGAAACAGGAAGGTATTCTTTTCTCAGGAAGCAATCTTTCAGAAAGTTTCCCAAACTGAGCCATGCCCATGCAAACTACAGAACCTGGTAAAATAATGAAATATAAATCAGCTTACTAAAATTAAAAAATCAGTAACCTGGTTTTTTCTACTCATCTCAAAGGATTTTTCTTTTATTTGGCTTATATATTTTTCTATTATTATTTAAATTGAAAATTGGGGAGCACTTTGATTCCTGATGTATTGGAAAGCGCAGTCATTTATCAGGCGGTGTTTACAAGTCAAAGATATTAAGACAATTAAACCAGCTGAAATGCAAGTCAGACAACAGATCTTAGACAAAAGGCACAGCAGTGAATGACTTTCCCAAGGTCATATAGAGCATCAGCTGCAGAGCTGGGACTAGAACCCTGGTCTCCTGGTACACAGCCTAATCATACATTTCTCAATAACAAAATTTGCAAATAAGATACCACACACATAAAAATTCTGTTTATG
Organism: Origma solitaria; assembly: GCA_013397895.1. Lineage (NCBI taxonomy): Eukaryota > Metazoa > Chordata > Aves > Passeriformes > Acanthizidae > Origma > Origma solitaria. Next base: position 422,291 of record VZRL01003085.1, read on the forward strand.
TATAGTATTTCCTCAGTGAGCAGGGGCAAATACAGGATCAATTATTTAAGATCTTGCTTAATAAGGAGAGTATATTTCAGTAATTACTGAGGCCAACCAGCGGGTTGAAGGTCTCATAAACTATACAATGTTTTCTCATTGTACTACAGAAGATGTTCTTGATTAGCCCTCCTGTGGTTTGTGTGCTGTGCCTCTCTGATAATGAGTAGGGTGAATACACATGGTACTGATTGACACGTGGTTCTTACATGTTTAATGCTGAATTATTTTCATTTCTGCCAGAAGAATTTTACTTTTCATGTTTATGTGAATCTTAGGCGATGTTGATTTAGATGATTTGCTATTTAAGTGCTGTACTTAAACAAAGAATGTTTAAACTTCTGTGACAAAAAAAAAGCATGCAAGAGAGATACCTACGATCAAGTAATTTTCATTTTTTTCCCACTTTATAAGTATTATGTGCCCACTGAGTTGTGATATGCTTTGAAGAAGCCTATAAAAAGCAGAATTTCTGAAGTCATCCAGCTTTCTGAGTTTGCCTTATGCAGGAAAAGGCAGTGGAAAATCCTTTGGTTTGCACTACAATAAAACAAGTAGTAATTTTGAATGTAGGCAGGTAGCAGCAGAGTTTCCAGGAGACCTCAGTAAAAGAAAGTGATGGTCAGGCATCAAGTCTCTTATTCCAGATAGAACTGACTCACAGGTGGGGAGTTTACAACCACGTGAAGGTTGAAGTCCATTAGTCACTCTTAAATTTGGGTCAACTTGTTCTCTGTCAAGCGATCTGAAATAAAGTCTTGGTAGGTTTATAGTCAGCCTATTAAATTACATCACTTTTTGCTGAGTTTCACTCTGCCATATCATAAGACACCACATCACATAAGAAATGTCACCAAGAGAAATGACTGAAGGGCAGTGTAGGAGACCTGCAATAAATGGACGCAGTTCACAAAACCTGAGCCTATCCCCTCTTTCTTTAATATAGAAGCCAGCAAAACACAGGACATTTCCTGGGCATTAAGGGTCAGAAGGAAGCCTTAATGTAGTGGGGCATAGCCAAAGCCCATCAGGTTTCACTGGTCACTCATTCTCCAGAAGTGGTCCTTTGTAAAGGTAATACATATAAATATTAATGACTAAAAAGAATAGCTTACCCATTTACAAGGTATGGCCAGTAACATCATTTTTCCTATTTCCAAATTGAGGTGTTTTTTTTAATTTCCTGTTTCCTGCTCCCTTCCTCATTTTGCACTGCAAAACTTGTGCATAACCTGGAATGGCCAAACATCTCCATGGTTCTAGGAATTGAGACGTCTTAGTGCTTTTCTTCTCATTGTCTTTTCTCCTTCTAACAACCTCTGCCAAAAGCAACCTTTAGAAAATGTTAACATGCTGTGGGTGGCAACCTGAGAATTTTTCACATGCTATTAGAGAGTGTCAGTTTTAACAGACTGGATGCTTTTTTTATTTCCCTCTTTTTACAAAAAGATTATACCAGCAGCAGCAGCACACATTCCACCGGCATTCACTGCATGGGTGATGAGGTGCTGAAGATTTTTAGGAGGGTCTAATCTTCGCAGCTTCTTTTTATATTTCTTCCAGAAATTAATATTTTGCAACTGCATAGAAAAAGAGGAGACAAAGGAAAGGGGAAAGTGCAGGGGAAGGAAAAGAGGAAGGAGCAGAGGAAAGAAGGAAGGAGAGAAAATGTGCTGTTATGTCAGATAGCTAACATGCTTAGCTGTCTACAGTAAAACGCTACTGAAGATATATTCTGCTTCTTTGCCACCAGACAGCTACATACTGATATCCTGACCTGTCTTTGCTGTCTTTTTTTTCTCAATACAAGCAAAGTAGTTTGTCTTGCAGTGGTTCTACTCAGGATAGCTGCTCATGAGATTTAGTTATGCAAATATTATAAGAATGCCAACCCAGCTTTTTTTTTCTTTGATCAGCTGTTCCAGTCTTCACATTATCCATTCGAGGAAGGTTTGTCTTGCCTAATTAGATGCCTACTAGTAAATTATCCATGTCTAGCCTAGCCTCTCTAAGTTCCCTTTACTGACAATGAAGAGAAAAAGAACATTTTTAAACTGTGATTTATTTTGTCTTGGGTCAAAAGTTTATTTTGTCTTGCTTGCTGTTTTCAGTCTTGCCTTTGAAATGTCTTTTTCTTCCCAGTGATTCTAAAAAATTTGCAGTGACCATTTCAGATTTTTGGATGACTGTTCTGTAGTTCAGGCTGGTCTGACATCGAAAGGCAGATGAATGCTCTGGCCTGCATGCAGACAGATGCATACACCGTCTCAGGTAAAAGCTTACATTCTGTCCAGCACTTGAACACATCAAGTATTTCTGAAGAAATTAAGGAACTCAGAATCCCAAGGTTTTTAAATAATCCTTGTTGAGTTGTGTCTTCCAAACCTTCAGGAAAGACAGGACTCTGGAACATCTGGATTTTATCAACTACATCCTCTGTTTTCCATAAGTATCAGATGCCCTTGACTCCACGCACTATAGCAGGCAAAACTATGCCGTATTTCATTCTCAGTTTCTCCAGGGAGCCTTGAGTCCCTTCCTTCTTCTTCACTGGCCCCTCCTTCTGGCTGTGCTGGCTACCTTCCAACAAAAGCAAAGAAAATTGACTCAGTCATATATTCACCCAGCCCTGGAACTGACTCAGTCACATATTCACCCAGCCCTGGAATTCAAAACATATTTCTTAGGCATCTTAATTAAGCTCCTTTTCTGAGGCCTAACTCTTCTCAAAGCATAAACAATAAAAAAAGCCTAAAATTTTAACTTGGACACTTAAATTTATGTTGGAAGCAAATGATGTGAGAAAATGCAGTAGTTTGCTAAATTTTGTTTCCACAGAATCACAGAATTGTTAGGGTTGGGAGGGACCTCTGGAGGTCATCTAGTCTCTTTATTGAAGAGATTTTCAGAATATTTCCTTGGTATATGCTAACAGATTTCCAATGCACCAGTGAAGATATTTAAAAGCCAAGGATTTGGCATAAAGAGAGTAGTTTAAGAGTTCTGAGGAGCCTCAGAGAAGGCGGATGCAGCTATGAATGATTGGAGGTCCAGTGACGACCTGAATTGATCCTAAACCCTTCACAGAGTCTTAGGATCTGTCCCTGCTCCCACTGGGTAGATGGGTACCAATTTCTATTCCAAGATTTCCATCCCATGACTCACACCATGTGAGGTCCCAGCCCCTGGATCAGTTGAGAGCAGCCTGAGTCCTGCATGGGAGCCCAGCCTCTGGCACAGCAAGGTGCAAGGTACTGGGCATCCCTGGCTGTGTCCCCATTCCTCCCAAAGGACAGAGCTTTTAGTGTTTGATATTTGATACCTTGTGACCCTGAATGCCATCCAGTAATAAACAGCCCCTTGCCAGAAACAAATTAAAGACCCATTCCCTCCTCTCCATTACTGGACAATAGGAAGGAATTATCCACATCAAAATCATAATTCTGCAGTACTCAAGGGGATACAGTGAATATGAATTATTACATGATATACTGACAAAATAAGATGTAACTCATATAGGAGTTGTTAGAGAGGTAATAGTTTATATCAAAAATGCTTATCCAATCTCAACTTTCAGATGAGACATTTTTTCTCTTAAAAGATTGCTTTCAGGTTGATTAGATCCTTAAACTCCTTTAATTTCCTTACAAATGTTTTTGACACTTGCAAATATTACAAACATTTCATATTTTGCTAGTAGTGTACTTTTGCTGGAGGCTAAATTACAACTTCTGTACATTTTTACTATTATTAGGCTCAAATCCAAACCCCCAAAGTCTAGTACATCTGACCTTTAAAGAAGTTCAAATCTGATCTACCTTGAAACAATGCTGCTTTAGGCTGTCTCTGCTGGCATGGTCAGGTGTTGCAAAGATTCAAGTTAATGTGTGAAAAGAAATTCTCCACATAGCTAAAACAGTGACCTATAAAAAATCACAATCAACTAAGGTAGCATAAAACAGACCATGACGATGCCCACGAAAAAGCAAAGTAACTCTGTTACCATCTTCATTAAGCCAACTTGCCAGCACTAGATCCACAGCAGACAGCAACGACAAAAAGGGCTAAATACTGCATTTGTAACAGCCTATAAAGATTCACAGAAAATAACAGCTGGAATTTGTAAAAGCTCTGCTGTGCTGATCTAAATTACTCTGAAGGATTTCTGAGGATTACATGGGTTAAAGAATCCGGGACTGATTAGTCTTCTTGACCCTGCACTGACATAGGCCATGGAGAAAAGAAGACTAGTAAGGGCCATAAACAGCCTGCATCGCCTAGGAGTCATCTTTTTCCTTCTGTCCCTGCTGGAGAAGCTTGGATGAAACACCGTCAAAGGAATTGCTCTCTACATTCCTTCCTAAAGCCCTGATCCAATCCTGTGCAACCAGTCATTTAGGTAAATGTAACTACATGAGGTTTTGCAGAGTTCAAGAATAATTTCTTTTAAATGTCATGAACAGCAGCTTTTTGGGGGGTTGGGTGGTTTTGTTTTCTTTTAACAGAAGCAAAGCTTTCAGAAAACCTCTTATTCAACACAGAAAAAGAGTTAAGCAGAATACTGGATTTTAGGCTTATCTGCCACTGCGTAGGTTGTCTCACTTGAAGTAATCTGCTTTCCAGTGTTTTCTTGTTTTCACTGACATTACCCTTATTTATACACAAGCACTAGTCAGTAGCAGCTTCCCTAGCTTACTGCTTCCTATTTAATTTTCCTTTCCCTTGGATCACTGGTGCTAGCTACCTAATAACAATTTTAGAACAATCTATCAGCAGTCTGTGCGAGCAAATAACTTACTGAACACTTGAACCCTGTAATTGTGTTCTGACCTTGGGTTTACTAAAGGTTAGAGTGATAGATTCTTTGCAGCAATGCCATGCTCTGTAGCTCTGTAAATGCAGTTCACCAGCCTAAGGTGAACTTTACCGCTGAGGAAAGAAAAATCAACTGTGGCCACATAAAACCTAGCAGTACACAGAGAAGTCAGTGACAGCCTAAGGAATGTCGGCAAACAAGGCACACTGGTACCTAAATCAAACAAAGCTTGAGGAGGGAAGTGTCTGAGACATCCTGTGTAGGAGACTCAAGAGTCCTTATGCTGACATTGCAAAAATGTGAAAAGTTTAAAAATATTTCCTTTTCTTCACTTCAGGATTTTGAAATATGAATTTAAGAAGATTATTAAAGGATTTGCAGTGAGATACTTCCACCCTGAACTTTTGAATAACTGTTGTCTTCCCTATAAGTAAATAAACCAATGGAGTTGTTCCTATAACAGTATGTGATTCAGGTGTGATTCCTCCTGACCAAACTGCATCCCAAACACAGAGATTTCCTACTGGAGTGTTATTAAGACCCCCACTTATTTTGCAGCCCCATTAAGAAATACATACTATTTATATTCTTTCCATGTGAAATATTTTGGGACTGAGGTCCAATTGGCTAAAGCATATAGCTGGAGCTCTTTAGACGTTTAAAGTGAAATAATTTGCCCTTGCTAAGAATTGGGATGGGATGACAGCTTTGAGTTACCACCAGATTATCTTCTAAATTCTGAATGAGAATGATGTTTCCAAGAGGAGCCTTGCAGGTACAGCGAGTCCAACCATGGATGTGAGTGAGAGACACACGTGTTAAGAAGGCAGTAGTCAATAGGAGGCAGAAATGCAATTGCATGTGACAGCACCCATGCTCCTCCGCGAGCCTGTCATGCTGATGGACTGCCCATGCTATGCCCTGCCCAGATATAGAAACAAAAACTCTTACAGTGTATGCGTCAAAGCAGGCCTCATGTGGGAACACGGACAAGAATTTGGGGGAATTAGAAGAGAGCCACAGGGGTAATACTGAGATGAGGCATCATCTTTCCTGGTGTAGCACACTGACACGAAACCAGAAGCAATGGACACTAAGTTATGTCAGGTAATAACCATGCATTAATATAATTTAATCAAAATCAACAAATCAACAAGCACAATGCATGCAATGCATGTAAGAACAAATGATCAAATGCAAACACTTGAATTGAATTTTCACGGTAAAGTAGTTCAAAATTACTAAATTCAATTAGTAATTCAACATGATCTTCAGTCAAATACCAGTCCTATTATTACCTGACAGATATTTGAGCAAAATTTGACCCACATCTGGGAGTCTTGTTGATGTGAAATATCGTACAGACTTGATGCCAGATGTGAAATTATCCTTATTAGGTATTTTTCTTTAACAATTGTGTTTTACCACAGTGATTAGAGCAGATGGAGCATAAACATTTTCTCCCCTTTTAATTTTTTTTTACATACATCCTTTCAAAATCCAGTTATCATAACAATTTGGTTTAACTGGTTTTCTTAAATCATCTTCTTTTTATATCACACCTAGAACTTTTGTCTGGCTCACAAATGAACACAACAAATTTTTTAAATTAATTATTTGTTGTCAAAAATCTCTCAGCTACTTCTCTTTTTTGGGGGGAGGATGGGAGAAAAGGAGTAATATCTTTTTTTTGGCATGTTTAGTATCAGCAATAAGTAGAGAGAGTGGTATTATAAGCTTTCTACAAAACAATAAAACAGAAGGACTCCCAGCAGAAAGCTTGAAAATCTCAAACCATACTTACACAGACTTCTAATGATCATTTTTAAAGGACATCGCTTTTCATTAAAATTAAATATTCCCTGTAATTTCACAACACTAGAGTTTTGTATATATTTCCCTCTTTGTTGAATGGGCCAATTCAAATATACTTTTATGATAACAACATAAAACCATATTGTAGTAAAATACCTTCCCTTCTATCTCCTTTTTCTCTTGCTTAATATCTATATGACTTTGTCAGGGGGAAAAGAGAGACAGTGGGAGGTGTGACAAGTTAATATCTAGGAATAAAAAGGCACTACCTAGCAACATTTCTCTGGGAACTAAATCTCATTTGTCAAGCAACTCTAAAACAGGGGCTGCATTGCCCAGGGGATTGATAATGGCATATAGAGCTTTTCACGGCAAGTCACTAAAATATAAATTCAGCCCAGGTCAGTAGCAACTGAATAGTATTACCACCTGACAGCTGTTTAGTGGCCTGTATGAAATGCCTTGCTCTTCATCTGATTCCTAGTGGGGAGGTGGCTGCATCCCAATTAGCATTAATTGGCTCCCTTATTTTTAGCTGCAGCAAGGCAACGGCGGACAGTGCAGAACCAGGCCGCGAGGGCTGGAGACAGCGTGCTGTGATTCACCAGACCAGCTGTGTCTCTGGTTAAACTGGGCACTTCGACTACAGTATGCGTGACGGACTGGGCTACAGTCCCTGCTTAAGAGCTGGGAGTGAAGGGGCCTCCATGGGAATCCTTTGGTGCCCCTGTCCCAAATGGCTCATGCCTTCTGTACTCACAGCAGGTTTTTTCCTGTCAGACCTTACCAAAACCATCTTGTTTGAAAAATTAAGGGATTCTTTTTGTCCTTCCACAGGGAAACAATCCATCAAAGGAAGTTATCACATTTCTCAGCCTTTTATCATTCTGTGTGCTTTTCTCTGGATGCTATCCAGTTTTCTTACGTACCTCATAAAGTGCACAATGACCAGACACAATGCTCTGAGGCCTTACCAATACTAACTACAGTGTAGTTATTATTTCCCTTGCTATACATTAATGCTCTTCTAACACAGCTCAAGTTATGTTTTACTTCTACAGAATCTCAGGTTCACTCATGCTTTCTAGTCTATAACACAGTGCCACTTAAACACGTGTTTCTCATGGTTCAGAGACTATTTCAGCTGGATCTCTAACCACGGAGGTTCTTCGGTGCTTCTGAATGGATAATCTGACAGACCTAAACATGTTTTAAGCTCCTTTTACTTTGTTCTGCTGTGTTCTCCCATCTCTCTGTTAAAACATGCTTTGTCAATTACTAGGTCACACTTCAGGTTTTGAGGATGAATAAGGCAAAGGAGACAATGAATGTTTCTGTTCTTCCTGTTATTCACTGTCTTTCCCCGTTTTTCAGTAAACTCTTTCCTTGCATTTATATCCTACTTCTATATTTATGGGTTTCCTTACAATTTTGTATGTTCCTAGTTACCATACCATAGCATAGAACAGTTTGTATTGGAAGGTAATTTAAAGATCATCTAGTTGCCACCCTCCTGCCATGGGCAGGGATGTCTTTCACTAGGCAAGGTTGCTCGGAGTTCCATCCAAACTAGCCTTGAACACTCCTTGGGATGGGACATCCACAGCTTCTCTGGGCAACCATGTTCCAGTGTCTCATCACCCTTACAGCAAAGAATTTCTGCTCGATATCTTATCTAAAACAACACTTTTTCGGTTTAAAGCCATTCCAAATTATTCTATTACTACAGGTCCTTGTAAAAAGTCCTTTTTTGGCATTCATGTAGGCCCCCTTTATGCTGTCATGTTGTATTTTTTAATGTGGTATTTTTACAATTTTTACTGTCTTTGTGCTACTTTCTATCCTGTTTCACTTTTTTAGTGATGCCTTTTTGAATGTCATCAAAGCTTTCTATACAGCCAGAAATAGGCGAAACTATTTTTCTTTTTTTTTTTTTTTTTTTTTTT
>VZRL01003085.1:430918-462949 GCA_013397895.1 Origma solitaria
TTTTTTTTTTTTTTTTGTGAGAAGATAGCTTGCTGTTGTTCACTTGGTAAAACCTATCTAAATAACTCCACCACTCCCATTCTTCTTAATATTTTAGATCAGGGATAATTAACTAAATGTCTATAGTTTAAGTGAGCTAAATGACAGGAACTGAAAATCAGTTCAGGCACCATTGAAAATAGTCTTAAGTAACTTCTCCAGCCTCTGGTCACTACTCTAAAAAGGCATAGGACGTGTGTAGATCTTGTGTAATATCTGCCATGTTAAGGAAACTTCCCGGTCTGACCATTGACAGGGCTCTCAGGCACTCATGCTCCCAACACCAGAGACTTTCACTGCTGGGACCGAAGCCCCTTCACCTTGTGGATATCTCCAGCAGTCCAAAGGGTGCCCTGCTTGACTCCCCACACACCCCACTCGCACAGACCAGGTTTCCGCAGCAGTTCCGTCCCGGATTTCCCACAGCAGAGTCTCGGATGTCTCATTCCATAAAGTAATTTATTCACAGCAGAGTAACAAATTAAAAGCCTGAGCTGGTCCCTCCAAGGAGGGACCCCCAACAAAATTTAAAAAAAGCTCCATGGCTTTTATACTCTCACAGTCTCTCCATATGCCAGTATGACTCTTCCTCCTGAGTCTTCAATTCTTGCCCCGCTCTGTGTCCATCCACTTCGCTGGCATCACACATCTCCTCCTTCATTATCCAAAAAATGCGCAGTTCCCAGGTCCTGCTGTGTCTCTCCATGTCCATGCACCTGGCTGGATTTCACCTGTCTTCGTGCCCTTTATTATCCCAAAGGTTGGTAGTTCATGAACTCATCTCCAAGTTATCCTAAAGCAGACATGTACAGTTAACCTCATGACACTCTTCACTTCTTTGACTCTTTTGAGAAGCAGGGATTTGTTCATTCAAATATCTAGATGCGGATATTTAGTGCTGTTTGGGATGTCCTAGGCTCTAGCTGTCCTTCCAGATGATCATGGACATTCTGCAAATCGTTTGTCATACTTGCCATCCCTATGCACGTGCCCCAGACACCTCAGGAAATTTCAATGCTACTGCATACCTCACTGTGAGACTCAGTGGAAAGATGGACCACACAGGATCATCTAGAGGCCATCCAGAAATTAAGCTTCAGTCCAGTGTGGTCTTGCAGATTTGTAATTAGGTAGCATTGTCTAAAGATGACAGGATTCTTAAGAGATGCATGTCTCTTTAAATATATATTTTTTAAAAGGGTAAATAGCAGATAAAATAGTTCATACACATATAAACTGATTGTTACATTACCTCTTGTCGCATCACTATAGGTTCAGCTCACAATTTCTTTACAATCTGTCATTTCTCAGGGCACATTCAGAAATAGCTCTCCCTTCATACTGGTTTCTTAAGCTGAAGTGCAAAATTAAGCTTTGATTTTTGTATTGGCACAGCTGTGTTAGGTTATGTGATAAGGCTCATCTGCAGCTCTGCAAAAGGAGCTTGGACAGCCAATGGCAGAAGGCAGCCCCAAATATTACTCTGTTGCGCTACTCCCAGGCCATCAGCCCATCAAAGGTGCATCCCCACAAGCACAGAGGAGCAGAGGGGCTTGGTGCCAGGTGGGAACCCAAATCAAGTACTCCCAAGGAAGGAAAGCCTTGTCCCAGCACCTCTCGGGACTCATCCAGGACACCTATCGTTCCTGTGGTTCAAGTGTGGAGCCTAACCCTGTGAACCATCAGGAGCAGCTCCCCAGATTGCCTTTCAGACTAAAGGGTGCTCACTTACCAGCAACTGGGGACACTGGGATCCAGAGGGCACCTATTGGGCAGACTGAATGGATGCTGGAGGCATGTCGATATGTACATTACATGTGTACATGTATGTTTTCACTCGTGAAGCCCCATCCTGTCCTGCTGAGGGGAGCAGGGAAGGCTGCTGACACTGCCTGTGCCTGCGTGGATGCTCCCAGTGCCTGTGTGTGGTCTGGGTGTGCAGCTGGGCATGCACACCCATGGGTGTGGGGTGCAATGGCTGTGTTCTGTGCATGTCTGCCTGCTGGGAACACAGCTCTGCCTCACCTCTGGCTGGGCTCAGGGACATGGCTGGCTGATGCTCCACGATACATTTCCCTCTAACAAACTAGTTTGTATATACAGTGATTTTAAGGCACTGGGAAGTGTGACAAGCTGCTATATCCTCTGTGTGCACTCTTTATGCTCTGTTCTAGCACATCCTTAAATGTCTTGTATGAGATCTTCAGATTAGCACCAGATTCTTCTTGTGATCTCTGTCTGTTAAGTGTGTTAGCCTGCTCGAGTCACTAATCATCTAATGTGACGAGGTGTTTGTAGGATGACAGACACCACAAGCCTTTTAAAAACTGACTTTTTACCAGTAAATCTTGCCTGAAGAGGAATGACAAATAATTCTAAAAATGAGATAAAATTGCTCTTTGATAGTGTTACTCTTATAACCTTAAGGCCCTATTGCAGCTCTGTGTCTCTCTCAATGAAAGTCAAAGGAGTTGATGGAAAATCAAGGCTGTTAAGTGTATTTGGAAATGCTGTAGAAAATATACAATTCAGTAGTAGTGCCATCATTCAGACCCATCAGCTGTGTCTTCTGAAAGGCTGGTTTATTCTAGATTTCCTGCAGGGACCTGCACAGTTGAATGCTGCAGCCAATCACCTATTTTATGGTCAGCATGAATACCATGAAATATTCTTCCTTCACAGCATGTTCGCTTGAAATTAACTTTTACCTTGGAAGAATGATCGTCTGTCTTCTCACTCTGTGAGATTCTTAAATGGCTCAGGAAGCCCAAGCAAAGAGGCTTCAAAACCATTAATCTTCAGCCAGCTTGTGTAGCAGAGATGCATGCTTTGCACTGGAAGCAATCTCATTTTTGGGCAGGGACAGCATGGTTTGATGCTTTGAAAACCTTATGGATGTCATCCCTAGTTGTTAAAGAATTCCTTATCAGTGTCAGGTCATGGTGATTCACCATGACCAAGTTTAGACTGTGTGTGATGCAGTAGATCTGAGCTGCTCCTGGTTTGGGCTTCTAGGCAATTAAAAGGGCTGTTGGCTGCTGCAGAACCATCAAAGCTGTCGCTGCATCCTCCTTCTCTCCAGCTGCTGTGAGAGCTGCTGTGCCTTCCCCTGCCATGTCCCACAGCCCGAGAGAAGGACACTCAGGCAATGTGCAGATCACAGGGCATGCAATGAATGAGGACAGGTGCTGTAAGCTTACAGCCTCTGGGAGCTGGGAACACAAAATAGCAGCTTTCTGCACTGATCCTATGCATGGAAGTCAAGATGATTGGGCAGTTACACATATAAATTGCTCGATTTTAGACATTGAGGCATTTCTGCTCTTTCTGCCTTTTAACTGCAACAGTTTCTTCCATATTGCATCAGTCTTGGCACATAAGCTGGAGAACAGCGTGGACTTTGCTGTCACTGTTCTCTGAGCTATGACTGTGGTGCAGAGGGAGTCTCTGTGTTCCTTGAAGACAAGGCTTTGGCTCTGGAAAGGATTAATGATAACAGCTTTCTTGACTGTCCGACATTTATTTCACTCTCTAATTGCATGGAAATTTCAAGCTGCTTTCTAGGTATCACATTAGGCAGGCTTCTCAAATGCTATATATTCGGTAGCAACATTGAAATTTTCACCAGTGGCAAAACTCTTGGCAGTATTATTCCACCTACTCACTGCTAATGTGAATAGCTATCCTAGAGATGGTACAGTCAGTGGCAGTGAAATTGGCAGGAAGAGTGCACAATATTTGCAAAATGCACCATCTTGTGTCTTGGAATAAACAAACTGCTATCTCTGAAATCAAAGATTCCAGAGTTCTCTGGCAAGAAAGGGGGAAACCTGGTCTCAAGGAGATGTGAATTCACCAAAATCTGTATTTTCTGGTCTTGTCATGGCTTCTCCTTTTGTCTGACATTGCTTGAATTGACGCACGTCAAGGTCTGTGAGCTAATGCAGTGAGCTCTGGGTTTTCATGGCAGCGCTCACCAAAGTCACAGCTTGTCTGCCTGTTACATTAACACTAGTAGATCTTTCCAAAGATGCCTTTTGCCTTCCATCTTACATGGTCTTTTCCTGACATAGCAGAGAGTGAAACATTCTGGCCTCATGTCAGACGTGTTGAAATCACGTATTAAGCAGTGGAGTAAAAACTGTATTGCTGGTCTCTGTTTGTACCTAACAAATGCCCTCAGCAGCCGAGATGCAGTTATCAGTCACTGGTGCAGAGACACACAGCATGAAGTGAATTGCTTGCTGTGACTTGGGAGATGGCCAGAGCACATCTGAGCTCTCTCTAGTGCAGCACACCCACTGTCACCATAGCATGGATCAGTAAATGGTATGTTTCACATACATATCACAAGAAAATCCTACTGCAGGGCTGCGGAGAGCTTAAAATTTTGCCAAGCCAATGACAAAAACATATTTATCCTCCTCATCCGCACCTGAATGAATACTTGTAAAATAACTGTTTGATAGTAAAAGATGATTTCCATTTTATTTAATTGGAAAGGTAACATTGGATAATTTTTTTACATTATTCCAACCCCATTCTGTTCCTCTGAATTACTTTAATAAGGATATCGTGTATGTACCAATGAAAGAGAAACTTCCATTTATCAGACTTTTGCTGGGGGGAAGAGGAAACACCATAAATGTAATGCCAGAGATGGCAAACTTGGGAAAGGGTTGTTTATAATGAGGACAAACCACTTGTCTCTACATATACTTGTAGAGTGCCCCTTTGGACATCCTTCCTACTTTTTTTTTGTTGATGTGCTTTGCCTCTTCCCATTTTTATTCCTCCACAAAACAGTTTATTTCTTTGCTTCCTGAGACTCCAACAAGGGACAGATCTTGAAGTGGACTATGGAAGATACTTCAAACTACACAATCAGACCCATCTGACTTCTCCTAGCTTAGCTATTATAAGACTAAAATTGTTCAGACAAGCTTTCTTTATAGTGAAGTACATTATTCATACTTCAGAAGGAAAGATCTTGGCCCTTCTGCATCCACTATAGAGACTTCTGCTTTGAGGCTTGGAGGTTCCATTTTCATTCCCCAAATGGTAACAAAAATAGCAGTTGTTAGAAAGGTACATTATTTTCTCCCCTCCTTTTTTCTGCTCCAGTCATGCTGTTCTGACTTTCCTCTCAGTATCAAATATCATTTAGTCATACTAAGCCTGACCTGTCACAGACTCTTAATGCTGTATCTATATACCTGCTAGAGACTTGAACAATTTGCTTACAAGCAAGACTAGTGACATTTGAAAGAAATGGCATTCAGTCATCAGCAGATTCAAATTAAGAGATGACACATCATAGATACAGTATTTATTACTTAAAATTTAATGCGTCTTACTAAGGCCTTAAAACACATTTCAAGCCTTTAATAAAAATCACATTTAAGAGAGACAGATCTGAATGAATATCATTAATATTTCAAAAATTAAATCCCAAGTCTTTCAGATGCAGATTTTCAGTGGGCATGCTGTCTCTAAAAACAGTAGGAGAAAAACATGTATGTGTATGCATATGTGTGCTCACTTGTGCAAATGAATTATAAAGATATTGTCATGACTCTGTTAGAGAAAAATATATCACACGTCTTTCATGCACACCTGTTCTTATAAACTATTCATAGTTCCCTACAGCATGTTGACATTGCAGTTTCTTGTTTCATGGCAGACTGACATCCTTCTGTTTGCAAATAAGTAAAGAAACGTTTTATATATAATTTTGAAATCACTCAGTTATCAGTCTTGGAAAAAAAAGGGAAACATTCTAGTTGGCTCCCTTATTTTCTCCCAGGGCAAGGTTGCTGTAAAAAATCTACACTCCAGAGCTTTCACCAGCTCAACTCCTGCCAAAATAGAGCTACCAGAGCTTAAATTACAACAGAAACTGTATTGTTAAGACTGACTAAGGGATAACTATTTGAGAGATAGTTCACAAATGCACCTGGGTGATGTTGCAGATAAGGCCATGGCAGCTGAAGTGGCTGAGACAGCTCAGGGAATCTGTCTCTGTATATTTATGAATTCTGCTTGATTTTCTGAACTTCACCTCTGACCAAAACCTTCAGTGTGAATTAAATCTTTCATTTTATGGGCAAAAGCAGCCAGAGCCAGAGAGACTGAGCAAGACCATTAACATTTGAATAACCTTGTATTGCTAAAACAGGAGATACTGGTAACCCCATCAGCTGTTAATAACCTTCTGCCTAAATCCTGGCAGAGGTCAGAGAGAAAAAAATCGAGGTGTTCAGAACATTAGGAACTGTTTTTTATGGAGACATGGTCTCTTACATTTTGTTTAATAGCAGGAAGATTTAGCAGGAGACAAAGCAACAGGCAGCCTGTACTTCTCATGTCCTTCGTATTTCAGTAAGGTGTGAAAGGCTTTCACTTATAGCAAGAAAGTAGAGTATGGTTTTCAAATAACCATATATTTGAAGCCTTTGCATTAGTTTAAAGACGTGAAAAATATTTAAAGACATTAGTTTTCTGGGGTTTCAGAAAATTTCACTCTGCTTAGTTCTCAGCTGTAAACCAGTAAGGCCCAAAGGTATGCATGAGCTATAAGTGAAACTCAGTGAGGCTTGGCATTGGCCTTGGGGCAAACATCTGAGGTGCCAGGGTGAGAGCCTGACTCTCAGAACTAAGCTGAGGAGCTAGACAGGGTGATGGTAGCCATTTCATCTGTACTAACAGTGGGCAAAATTGTCTTCTGCTGCCCTTTGTGTGCCTAAGTCCCATACTCAAACACTACAGAGGTCTTCAAAACTATCTCTGAAATATTGTCCCACATGAGGTATGTCCCTGTCTTGTGCCAGTGAACTTCTACAAAACCAACTCGCTGAGCAACCTTGGACCTGGGTTCACACTTCAGCTTTAGCAGGTTTCTCAAAATCTGACTAAAGAGTCCTGATCCTTTACTGAGGAAAAGGGAAAGAAGTTTGTGTGCAGCTTGGTAGGACACTTATCTGGAGTGTCATGCCTTAATTCCTGTAATTGTAATTGAAACACTGAACAGAAGGAGCTAAAGATAATCCCACCCAACAGCAGCCACAAACCAAAGTCAGGAATTCTATCTAGGAAACAGGAAAACAGTCTTTAAAAACTCAGAGTCCAAACACAAGCAGGAAAAATGGGCATCTGAAGTTAAGTCTCCAGACTCCAAAGTTAGTCCATCCTTCAGCAAAAATGAGTTACTGGATATATGCATTCTGTGTTTTCTTTTGGAAAAGACTATCCTGAGTTTTATAGCAAGAAAATAATTAAATGTGAAGCACAGTGAGTGAAGACTAATTATTTTCTTCAGTCCAGAGTTCACAGGCTATTCCTCAAAGATTCTTATTAGTGATTTTGATTGGACTTGATGACCTTGCAGATCTTTTCCAGCCTTAACATTTGTATGATTTTACATGGCTCCCTGCTCCCTATTTTGTCCTGTTGGGGACATTCCAATGGCTTGTAACAGAGTTTCATAAGAAATTAACAAAAGCAGACATATCTGCTAGACTGTGACTTAAATATCATCAGTTTGACTGCTAGTTTTGACAAAGATTTTTTGCATTATATCAAAAAAAGATCTATTTTCAAAACAAAACAGTACCTGTTTCAATAAGCAGGGTCTTAGCAAAGCTGGGGCAAGTCCATTACTCCAGGCTGGTTCAGGTTTTGCCCTTTTATCATCATGAATGACCAGACGGGTGCAGTTTCACTTGAGGACAAGCCAAAAGCAGAGCAATACTGGTTTAAAATACCCCAAGATGATGTAGCACTCCTATCAGAAAAGTCTGGGCAGAGGTGGTGTTGTTTCCCACTCATGTGTGAGGAGAACATTTGCAACTGGGGTATCACAGCTCAGTGGAATCCCATATATGTCACTCTAATGCAAATAGAAGAAAGTCCTCATGGTAAGCATTGACATCAAGAAAAACAGTTAGGCTGAGATAGCTTTGGTGACTACATATTTTCAGAGATAATTCAGTAACAATTTTAGGATTTTTTTTTTTTCAGGGATATGATTTCATGAGAATGAAACTGGAACAAAATGTCTAGTGTCAGAAGGTGTTTATTACTCCATAGTAGTTTATAGGAAGTATGGGCAAGGCACTGTTAAAGAGTCCTCAACAGAGACTTGGAGCTTTTGTGACTAAGGGAAGGAAGATTCAGGCTTAAAGCACAATGCCATAGAAAATGTGGATGCTGACAACAAGATGATTAAGGGGTAAAATTTAATAGATTTAACAAATGTTAAATGGGATTAGATGGCAGATCTTGAAGATTTGCCAGCTTACTTTCCTATGACTAAGATTAAAAATACCAGCAAGCCAGTTCCAGAGGTCTTAGTAAAGCCACCAGGTCGGCATCAAGTCAGACCAAGTTATATTGAAATCTCAACCTTAGTCTCCTAATTAAATCAAGAAAGTAAGTAGCATGTGGAGAAATTAAAGAAAGGACACAGAGACATTAGAAGCCTGCTATGCACAGTCTTTTGCAAAAAATTTTCAGATCACTGTACATAACATAAATGGAGCATTTATAAACACTTCTGTGGTACATTTTTTTTAAGAACTCCTGTTACCCCCGTTTAGAATATTATAAGTGTTTTCAGTTATTATTTGGACATGTATATGTGATATGATTCCACACAAGCATCTTGAAGAGTACCTTCCTGTTCCTTTTGAAGGAGGAATGAGGAAACTGTATTTTTTAAGTGAAATATCACTGAAAAAGAAATAATACAGACAAAGGTGAGTGAATGATTCACAAGGAAAATTTTGGTTGAAATGTTTTTCCTTTTAATCTTGCTGTTGGAGACTAGATTTCATAACAAGCCTCGGGTTTATTACCATTCAAAATTACTTGTGAATTTGTTTTGGACTGCTGAGCCTTTGAATACCAGCTTTTGATATTTTTTACTCAATAGACAGTGAGAGGAAAGATTTTGCATATGTTCCAGCGTGGTATATTGAGTCAGAAGCTTCTTGTTGCTGTGAGCATATTTTATTTTCCATATGGAGCATGGGAAAAAAAACTTGTAATCAGACATGAAACAACAGATGACGACTCCATAGTCAGCCTGTTGTTTTTTATGAATGAGACAGTCATCATGCAAACACATCAACTAGAGGAAGAGTCAAAACAATTGAATTAAGATTGTGATACAAGATCTTGCTTCCATGAATGAACATAACAGAGGGTAGAGGAGGTAACCATAATGTGTAGAAGTCTGGGCTACTGGGGAGACAGCACTGTCCATATATTTACCAATTATTTTACAAGAAGACCAGAGATCGATACCTGGGCCAATGGCATCAGCTGGTTCGCACCCACCCTCCTTAAGCACATTTGTCTTAGTGAAAACTAATTGAGTGGTAGATTTTCTTTTTTTTTTTTGTGTTTGAGAGAGTGAAAATGTATCTGTAAATTAACAAATTGTAGATGAAAATCTCTTATACAGAGGGCAATAATGTAAAAAGTAATCTACCATGTTGTGGGAGTCAGGTTGTGGTATTTTTGCATTTCTGGACTTTATTCTGGGTACTTCTAAGAAACTTCCACCTTTTGGAAACAAAATACTGGGAGCAGGGGAGAATGAGGGTGGGTGATTCAATATGAAAAATTTTATTTGAGAGTTGTCTGTTGAAAACGGTTTCTCATGTCTAAAGCCTCCAAGTCCTAGGTTATGACCCTGCCTTGGGAAGTTATGCCATCTGTAAAGCTCTATCAGCTCTTTCCATTTCTTTCCCCCTCTTTATCCCTTCCTATACATACTATTCCTTTCATCAAGCTTACTAGTGGATAGGAGGATAAGGAAAGAAGTGTCAGAGCTTGGATTTTTTTCCACCATGCACTACACAGCACTCTTACAATAACTCCCCAGAGAGCAAAACAGGGAAATGCAATTCTTCAAACACAGGTAAAAGAGGATGATTATTGCCAAAGAAGATATGAATGCCTAGAACTTTTTAAATTATTTCCCCGTGTGGATTCCATTAGTGATCAGTAAAGATGCCGTGGCTTACCCCACCATAAAAGTGCCGTAGCATTAAAAAAAGCATGGACTAGAATACACTGGAATAGAAATATCTTTCCTCATCTTTGAAGTAGTGTTAGCAAACTGACATGAGGTGTCCACATGAAGATTAGGTGTGAACTAGCTAGTGAGCTGGAAATAGACCATTCTTTATGTGGATTCAGTGCCTCTGACAGAACAAATTTGTATTGTAGCTGCTTACAGTATTTGCAATTCATATTATGCAGGCCAGTGCAAATTGTAAAGCACATCTTGTACAATCAAGCTGTAATCAAAACTCACTTCCACAGACAGTCCAAGCATTTTAGCTAAGAACACACTTTCTTGGTAGTAAATTTTAAGCATTAAATTGCCACAGCTAGCTTTCATAAAATGGTGTTGATTATGTTTGTATCCTAATTTAATTACTATTCATAGGAAGTATTTTTTACCATTTGCTCAGCTATGATACCCAATCATTTCACACTGTTAGACATTTTACTTTGTACTTCATAATTTGACAAGGCTAGCAGGATTAAGTAGTCCATCTAACAAGGAGATAGGTGTACTCTTCATTTCTGTATCATAGAGGCATTAAAAAATAATTAATACAAATAGGCAAAAAAGGAAGAGACCTTTGAATGTAAAATAATGTAAGAAACATTCATGATTTGGTATTATGATATTATACTGATTTTGAGAATTAAATATTTCAATGAATAAGTGACAAGGCTCAACTGTCTTGTACTGCAAGGCTCTGCACTGAACCACTTTTGTAAATGGGTATATTGTAATTATGTATAACTATTTTAAACCTCATATTCATTTTAAGAATATTCCTTCAATGATTTAGTCTCAGACATGTACTCAAAGCAACAATTTTTTACCCTTATCATAAGTTCTCAGTCTAATACATTCAGTGCATTGTAACCAGATTTATTTTGTATTTTAATGCTCAGCATCAGTCATAACAGTTTGATTTGGAATTTGAACAGGAGCCACACATTCCCAATGGGATTCCATTGTTGCCTAATATTAATGTTCCTGTAAAATGAAGTAATACCCATCTGTCTTTTTATTTATTCAATGTGAAAGCCTAGCCTTCCAAAAGATAGGTTACGCTGATCTCAGGCTACATCTTTTTGTCCTTAGGGCTCGGAAGCTGAACCTTAGAGCTGCCAGACAAATTTGGGAAATTTGATCTCACTGCTTAAGGCTGTGAGCCACAGGATGCTCATCACCAGAGCCGGCAGGAATTCACCTACACAGGTCAGCTGGTAGGAGCCCATGTGAACGAGAACACTGATCATTAATGTCACCCCAGAGATGTGAGAGCCTTCCGTGCTGACAAAAATAGATTCCACCAGCACCAAGAGCATACTTTACTGATAGGAGAACTGAGATTTGTAGTATGTCATGGAGGCAGTGGAGCAAGTTTAAATAGAATACAGTGGTGTCTGATTATTTGATAAAATAACTACTGAAATAAACCACAAAGATGTCACATGCTCTGGATGTCAAAATAAATTTAAAGCAAATCAAACTGATTCATGAGTTGCACATACCTTTTAGAAATTCAAATAGAAAGTTTTTACCTCATGTAGAAGTTTGTAAAAGTGATAGGTGAGCATGGCAAGAGGAGTTTTTGAGTTTTGATACCAGGTGATCCCTTGCTGGATTTTATTCTGACTAACATTCAAATAACATTATAAACTGATCAGATCAGTTCAAAGATCTACTTCCATATCAGAGAAACAGACAGAGATTGGAATCAAGGGTGACATACCCACACAGGACCCTTCTTCCAAAATTTTTCTGGGTGCTTTTTCAGGTACATACAACCACGCTACAAAGAAAAAAAGAGATAACAGATTTTGGGTTTCCTTCTGAGATTCACAATGACAAGGAGTTCTCCCACAGCACACTAGTAATAAATAAATTTCAGATGACCTAGAGGATGTAATAATGCATACAAATGTCAGCATCCCTTCAGCCGGCACCAGTTTGACTTAGGAATCAATGCAGAAAGCCACTGAGAGTTCAGTGATATGCACTCACAACCTGTGTACTTCTCACCATCCAATGCTGCCTCCAGAAGTGTAGCCTATCCAGAGAAGGAGGAGATATAAAGACAGTTCATTAACAAACAGATGATACTCTCGTAGGTATTCTGTGGTTAAGGTGTTGTGGTTTAACTCCTTCAACCAAGCACCACACAGCTGCTCACTCACTCTCCTAGCAGCAGGATCAGGGAGAGAATCACTAAAATAAAAGTGAGAAAATTCATGGGTTGAGTTAAGGACAGTTCAATAGGTAAAGCAAAACCTGCGTGCCCAAGCAAAGTTAAATTAATTCACTGCTTCCCATGGGCAGGCAGGTGTTCAGCCATATCCAGGAGGGAAAGGCCCTATCATGAGTAATGGTGACTTGGAGAAACAAACACCATCACTCCCAACATCCCCCCCTTTCCCCCAACTTTCCCCTTGCTTTATATAATGAGCATGATGGAATATCCCTTTGGTCATTTTGGGTCACCTGTCCTGGCTGCATCTCCTGCCAGCCTCCCAGGAATCCCTGACTTCCTCACCATTGTGGCAGTATGAAAAGGCCTTGACTCTGTGCAAGCTCTGCTCAGCAATAACAAAAACATCTCTGTATTATCAACCCTGTGTTCAGCACAAATCAAAACCACAGCCCCTTACCAGCCACTGTGAAGAAAAGTAACTCTACCCCAGACAAAATCAGCACTTAAGGCACCGAAAGGTTTATGCCATTATTATTTTACACACTTGTATCATATAAAAGCAATGACACAAAGTTTTGTTTGTGGTTATTCAGCAGCTGTAAACACAGAGCAATGCTAGCCAGCTGCTTCTAAGAGTGTCACGCTCCACTGAAGAAGAGCATAGATTAAAACAAAGATTACATACGGATATTATAAATACTATCTATTCCAGTGAAGTACCTCCTAACCATTAAAAAAAAAAACAAATCATGCCAAAGGACTCTATGAAGCTTAAAGAAAACCTCATCATGTTTGCCAAATTTCTGGATGAAATATTTAGACATGTCAGTGAACAAGAGCATGGAAAACTCAAGTGTAGACAAGAATTGCAATATTAAGTGCAGCATTTTGTCTTCTACCTTCCAAGATGAGCATTTTCTCTGTTTTATATAGGACCATCTGCATAGTATATGGAATAATTCCAAAACTTGAGATCTACTGCCCAAAAGGCAGGTAGAAATTTGAATTGTAGATCAGAGTTAAGTGTTAGGTTAATTCTTCTGAGAACTCATGTTCAAAATGTACACCAGAGTATCCAGTGGGGATCTGCACATTTAATAAATCCATCTATTCACACACACAAGACCTGCAAATGCAAGACATATAGTGACTAATCTTGAACCCAATTGTCTTGTTAAAGGACTCTGCTTGCTTGTCATGTGTTTTATTACAGCATAGTTTTATTTAGTAGACAATCTTTTATACATTGACCAGTCTTGGCTGGACTATCTATTTGAATTCAAATAATATTAATTTCAAAATGGAAATATCTAGCAGCAAATGATCAGGTAAGCAGGCTGCTGAAGATGTATGAACAACTTTAAACTATAATTGTTCAGAATGTGCTAAGCTTTATTGGCCATTTACAGTACTATCTACCTTTGTCAGGTATTTTACAGCATAATTTCTTTCTCCCAAATGTCTTCTTTCAATTAAGTGCTACCATTGTGAAGTTTTTTTTTTCTGGACCTCACTGCTTCTACAGTAATATTTTCTCATAGTGATAGATACAAAATTTGCACTGTGGGAATACTACCCGTACAAAAACTGGCCAATAACTTCTATTATCCCAACAGCTTGAATATATACAACAGTACCAGATCACACTACATGTGCTCTGTAAAAGCAAGGATCCATTCGTGTTGTTCCACTTGCTCCCATGGCTTGCATTGATGAAAATCAGTAAGGGTTTCAAGTTCATTGGGTTCTTTTTTGGCATTCTTCTGAACTTTTTCAAAGCAGTAATGTACTTTCTCATTTTTAAATTAACATTAAAAAAATGGAGAAGGCTCAATTTAATTGCAATATCACAGAAAAAGGTTCTGTTGTAAGCCATCTGAAAAAGCCCAGAAAATGGCTGTCTCATTCATCTTTTTCATCCTTCAGAGTTTATATTTTATTCATAGTATTAGGATTACAAAGGGCATTTCCATTGCCCTAGGGACTTGCACAAACTACCTACATTGGAATTCTGTACTGAGCTATGAAGGAGTTACCACTGGAGTTTCACTCACATATTGACTCTTCAAGGGAAAACTGGGTGCACTGTCTTGGAGTCAACAGTGCTCGTGCTGTCTAGACTGGTATGATTTCCCCTAGGAGCAGAACAAGCAACAGTTAAACCTCAGTATGCTCTTTCCTGGGCAATCTCATGTGCCATCTGTTTGTATCGACATAGCGAAACACAGGTCCAGGCTGGTGGTCAGATGTGTCACGTAATTAATGCTCAATCAGAATCACAATGCCTACAGTTTTGCAGTCACACACAAAAACCGAATTGTACTGACCAGAAGCAAGAAAGTAGTAGGTGGAAAATTCTTCATGGTTTTGTTATCTATTTTAATGTTTTTAGGTTGTTGTTTGAAACAAAGTAGCAGCTTCACTCACTCCCATCTTTGTCACTTTTACTGCTCATGGAAAAGCTGCACAAAAAGCCACTAGCTATAACTTCTATCAGTTAACAGCTTTCAACTGAATTTTTTTAAAAATCCCTCAGAAATAATAGTGATTTGAGGAATTGAAAGAAAAAAAACATTTACTCAGGCACTGTGAAAAAGAGCTTGCTGATAGTGTCAGCTGGTAGGGCACAGCAATGACCACTAGCTTTCATGTCTGCTTTGCCAAATGGAATTTGTTATAATACAGTTCTCCTCTATGCAATTACTAGAAGAGGAACTGAGTGCTCCTTTTTTTGAGAGCTCCTTTTACCTTTCCTAATAAAATATTTTTCATAATACTAGTGGCCTTGTTATGAAAACATGAATTTATATTTATTAGGACAAGCTGAAAAATTGGTTTCTTAAGTGAGTATTAGCCAAAAACCTTAACAACAGAACCTGTCTCTAAGGCAAATCCCTCCAAAATCATGTTTTCTGTAAATTCTCATTACTGTTATTATCAGCCACACAGCAAACTATTTCAGTAGTATATCAGTGTATTCAAAAACAGGCTAGAGGTGCAGATGTGTATTTATCTAGCTTGCTAAGTATCCATCAAAATGAAAGGGGAAATATGGCTGATAAGCTTTTATTCACTTCGGTTAAATGAGACACTCTTGCAGGTTTTGTTTTAGCATATTCTTCTTCTTCCTTTCCTCAGTTGGAATGTTTAACCTCCACTCATCTGCATTTCTTTTCCAGTTTCCAATTCATTCGCCACACACCCTATAACATAAATTGTTTATTTGGGGTTATGTTAATGGCACCTGATGTGGTATCATCTCACCACGCAAAGTATTACTGCTAAATAAAACAGGGCCAGCTGGCTCTGCTTGTCCATGCTACCAAACTGCCAGGTCATTCTTTAATTCATTTTTTCACTGTTCTACCTACAATACACATCCCTGACAGAGGATGGTCGTGCTCAGCAGTATGGTGTGGGTCAGTCTGTAGCACCTGGACACGAAGCCTGAGGTTATCCCTTGGATCCTTATAGTAGTAAAGGCATAGCCTTGTTGGCTCAGAGTCCCTTTAACTTCAGTGAAGATAGATTTAATTTTGATGTGCCTTGGGTTGCAAAGAGGACCAGTGCTGCTAAAATAGTGCCTAAGTATTGCCTAAGTCCGCTATGTGCTCTTAAGGACTTTGAGGAATTCAGTAGAGTCAGTCACCTTAAGGAAAGGGAGATATCACAAAGAGGAGGAATTTTGCCAACATTTTCAGCTAGGAAAATTATCCTTTACAGTCTAGAAAGATTATATTTGAGAGTGCTGGCAAAATTTTTCATTACACTAAGAGTCAGTGTAAATCTGGATTTTAATATTAGCTGTGTGGATGGAGCAGAAAAGATTTTCTAGAAATATTACAGAGAAATAATCTGCAAATTTCTTCCATAACTCCGGTCATGGAAATAGAGCTACAGACAAAGCAGTGGTGTTTCTCTGCTATTCTCTGCTACTTCAGGAATGACATTCCTTTACTCAAGGACTGGAAGTCCTTTTTTGCTGTATCGTGCTCGAGCTGGCAGACAGACATTCACAACGAGATGTAAGACAACCTGGAGTTTGAGATGAGGCAGGGAAAAGCAAACGGAACAGGGTAAGATCTGTGAGCTGTCAAGGCTGAAGGAGAAGCTGAGTGTGATGTTGTGGATTTTGGTGCTTAAAGACTGGATGCAGATAGGCAAATCAAAGAGAAACCACCGAGAAACACCAAAAGCTGAGGGTTCAGGAAAGCCCACCAAGGAATGGAATTGCTCAAGAAACAATTTACTCACCCTGGAAGCCATCCAGGAGTGCAAACAAAGGAAAGAGATAGTAAAGGACAATGACAATCAAGAAGGAAATGGAGCATTTTTTCTGTTATCTGGGTGAAAAAGAGCTTTGGTGAAATTAGGATTTGTCAAGTCTGTAAATTCACTAAAGGGTCTTAATGGTCCTGACCATCTTAATCTCATACAAGGTTTAAATTCTGGCCCTGACCATCCTGTAGCCCGGCCTGTGGCCCAGAAGGTCCGTGTAGATTCGTGCCTGGGTACTCAGACCTACCTGAGCTATGCTGCAAGTAGGCCAGTCTCCAGTCTTGCCTTCTGCTGCTCCTGACTAAATGTCCTGGACAGCCCCACAGCCTGCCTTGTAGCCTAACCTTGGCTGAAGAAATTACATTCATTGCTTGCTCTCATTTGAGTTTTAAGTATAGCTGGCATTGACAGGGTAGTTCTGCTTTTCTGCTGTAGACGGGCACATACGTCCTGAATCTTCATCACTTATGGTGCAGCCTCCCAGAATCTGAACCAAGGCACATTTGATTTTTTTAAAAAACAACAAAAAACCCCCAGGACTGGCTTTGCCCAAAATGGTTGAAATGTATAACACATAAGATCACATAGCCATTGGTAGTGCCCTAGGTTTGCTTGCAGGGTGTGGAGCCTAGAACCTGCAAGCGTGGCAAAGTTGCTATTCCATACCATACCCATCATCGCTGCAGGGTGCGGTCTTGTCCTTTTCTCAGCCATAAGTGCATGTCACTCACAGGCTGCAGGAATGGCCACCATCTTGCCTTTGTCTCAGTGGCCGCGAACAGCCAAGTCGAGGTGGTGAACACCCTTTGTGTGTAAACCACAACCTCTTTTGAATACTTTTGTTACTAATATTGCTGCTGTTACTGTGCCATTCTTATTCCATGGCTGTTTGCTTTCAGTTAATTTTTGTCTCAACCCACAGCCTCTGCCTTTGTCCCTCTCTCACTCGAGGGGGTTGGGGAAAGGGAATGGCTTATTTGGGTTTAATTCCCTGCTGGTTTTAAACCACCACAATTTTTTATAATTTTAATGTTCCACTGGGCTAGGAATAGAACAGTTTTTTAAGTTTCACTAAAAGTTTCTGTGACTCTTGAGTTCATGGTCATTTATTTACTTGAAATCACCTTGGCCTTACTATCTGTTCTTTACAGTAAACAGTGAGGTGAAGTTCACAAGATGCTGTTATAGATACCAGTAAAGCTGCCTATGCTGTGAATGACAAATCCATCGGGGATGGTATATTCTAGTGGAAAAAGTCTTAACACTTTCAGCAAGGATTTGTACTGATTTCTATTTTCCAGTTGCTAAATGCACTATAAATATAATATGAATTACTGAGTAACTATAAAACAATTCTACCAAGAGAAGTGGCAGAAGTCCTCTTGTGTTATGAAAGTCCCCTTTTCAGACTAAAAAAGGTGTGATTTAAGTTAAAAAATGATGACAGTTAAAAAAATTATTTCTAACAATTTTCATGGAGAAACAGCAGAAGATATAGTCAACAGCAGGTGTAAGCTTTGAGGCAAAGTCTAAAAATAAGAGCCATGAAACAGCAAATTTGTATTTCCTTATTATTTTACCATGTTTATGACAATTTAATCTGAAAGGATTTTTTAATTTTTAACAGGTAGAAGAATAAAATATTTCATTAGGTTTTCATCCAAATTTTATACTCACTAAAGAAAAGATACTTGACAGATGCAAAACTTCAATCAGTATTACAGATATAAATACTGAATTTTACACCAGACAAAATTGATTTATTCCAGTCACTCATTTTTCAAGTTAACAAGAAACTACAATCACTACAACAAGATTTTAAAAGCTGATAATTAATGCATAAATCTATATGTGTCTCTGGTATGCTTTTCAAAACCGGTCATACCTGTGGTCTGTGACTCATTACGTAGGCAATCAAGGACCAGACCCAGCAGCAAAATGAAATTATTTGGTCATATGTGTGTTTCTTGAAATCATCATCAGAACTCCTTCTTTAAACAGTGGCGACAGGCAAATATCTAACACAGCTGGGCCCTTACCGTAGAGGGAACTGAACCCCCTTTCTGGTCAAGTCCATCAGAAACCTCTGTATGGCTGCTGTTAAACAGCCTGAATCTCACCTGTAAAGTTCTTAACTAAACTAAGGTTATTTTTCTGAGCACAGCTTCTAGCAGGACCTGGTTGAATCTAAGAAGTAGCTTCACAGATTTGTTAGGATATTAAGTCTTTCCTTCACTATAAGAGGTAGTATGGAAGTGTGCAGAGCTAGAAGACATAGATTACTGATGTAGAACTCAAATGTAAAATGCCTGAGTACACACCCTGTCAAAAAGCTCCCTGATGTCATCATCTATTCCAGCAAAACTCAAATGTGAAGGAAAACTCAGGTGAGGGGAGGTTAAGTTACCATTTTTATATTCAAGGAAGACACAAAGAATACTGTTCAATCCAAACCAGAAATTATACTGTGAATTGCAGAAGAACTAAGAGCTCAGGAATTATGTTCTTTTCAGCAGGAGTGATTTTTATAAGTGGTCATAATAGTACAAGTGCTGAAAAAGGGAATTCGTGACCATGCACCATTGAATAAGAAGGACCAAGTATTCCTGCATGGTTATCAAGGCACAGGCAGGACATTGTGACAGTTCTTTCAGAGGCAGACACAGTTATGTCAATGTTATGCTCCCAAAACAAGTGCTCAGAGATTTACAGCTTGAATCCATTTGAAACTGAAGCTGACCTCTGTGCCAAGTATCCCAACGTAAATATTAACCCAGGGCTCTACAAGCTATACTATATGTTAGTGAGCTTGCACATAAAGTGCAAGTTGTTGATTTTGACTAAAAGAGCCATAAATTAGTTTAGGACCTCACAGAGTCCATGTTCACCAGCCCAGATAAATAAACAGCCAACAGCCACCTTGACAGGCAGTCTAAAATTTGACTTTATTTTCAAATAAAAAGCATTAACCCTTGATTGAGCCAGGAAAGAGCAAAGCCTGCTGCTCCTGCTTGTCCATATAAGTTTTATTTCACACCACACTGCATCTAAGGAGCTACTTATATCTTTCAGCTTGGAATTATTCTGGTTGAACCTTGGTACTCCAGTGATTTTTTAAGCAAACAGTGTTAAGGCAGCTGCTTTTGTAGCTCCTTAAGTACTGCTGTAAAACTCCTCCATCTTCTTCATCCCTATTGACCTCTCCATGAAACAAAAGGCTCTTCAATAGCTGGAAGTCTTGTGATTTTCTGAGATAAGGCAACGATTGCTTGAGTAGTCCAGAAGGAGAGACTGGTTATAAATAAAACGCTGACATAACTTTTATCAAGGCAGTAGAGGCAGAATAAGCAGAGCAATCCCCAGCACACGCTACTCGAGAGTTTCAACTGCCCAGGTGACGATGAGGCACTCTTTTAATGTGTCACTGTGCTCCTCTGGAAGAAGCTCTTGGCTCAGACAATAAGAGCTGTCATCTTCAGGGTCACCTCTTTTGAAAATACCTGTGTGAAAAAATCCTTGGTAAAGTCTGCATTTTCAAGAATTAAAGCATTAAAAAATGTGCACACAATACGGGCAGCTTACCTTTGCCTGAAATGTTTTGCTCACCACTAAATACACTTAAGGTGCTTATGGTTGTTCCAAACTTACAAATGTCCATGTGAACTGGTTAAACACTAACACAATGTTAGATAAAGAAACTGTATGTGATTTTTTTTAATTCTCCTCTTTCTATCCTAATTCTGAGACCACTTTTTCCTAATTCCTATAATGCTTTTCCATTTTCCCTCTTCAAATTTTGCAACGTTTGAAGTCATGAAAAGAAACCATATACTGTGATTGGCATATATTATGAGTGAATTTAACCTGGGGAAAAATATGTCAAAGTAGTCTTCCTTAAAAAAAAAAAAATTGAAAACTTGCACATAATATGTTTGTTTTAAAATTATTATTTCTGTATCAAAAAGTGATAGGAACACAGAAATTGCATACTGACAGCTAACCACTGTGCACCACTACCAGCAGCAAGCAATCAGCTGGTAAAAAGTCATAGGTAAAAATCAGATCCTCAATTAAATTTTCAACATACTTAAAGAGAGATCAGCAAATATAAGGAATAAATGGCAACTCTCCAAAAAAAGCATCCTGCCAAATAACAATCATAGTTAAGTTAAAAATTATAAATGAAAAAGAGACTCTTGGAGCAAACCTGGAGGCAAATAATTCAAAGAATCACAGAATGGTCAAGAATGGAAAACATCTTTAAGATCATTGAGTCCAACTGTTCGCCCCGCACCACCTGTTCACAAATAAAACATGTCCCCAAGAGCCACATCCACAATTTTTTTTTAACATTTCCAGGGATGGTGTCTCCACCACTTCCCTGAGCAACCTGTTCCAATACCTGACCACTCTTTCAAGCGAAGAAATTTTTCTAATATCCAATCTAAACCTCCCCTGGTCCATCTTGAGGCCATTTCCTCTTGTCCTGCTGCTTGTTACCTGGGAGAAGAGACCAAGCTCCACCTCACTACAATCTCCTTGCAGGTAGTTGTAGAGAGCAATAAGGTCTCCCTGCTTTGTGCCTCATTTTCCCCAGGATATACATCGCCAGCTCCCTACTCTGCCTCTCATTAGTCTTGTGCTCCTTCACCAGCTTTGCTGCCCTCTCTGGGCACACTCAAACACCTCAAAATCTGTCTTGCAGTGAGGGCCTGAAATTGAACACAGGATTTGAGGTGTGGCCTCACCAGTGCTGAGTACAGGAGGACAATCCCTGCCCTGGTCCTGCTGGCCACACCATGGCTGATCCAGGCCAGGATGCCATTGGCCTTCTTGGCCACCTGGGCACTGCTGGATCACGTTCAGCTGCTGTCACCAGCACCCCCAGATCCTTTTCCCCTGGGCAGCTTTCCAGCCTCTCTGCCCCAGCCTGTGGCACTGCCTGGGGTTGTGACCCAAGTGCAGGACCAGCACTTCGCCTGGTGGAACCTCACACCATTGGCCTCAGCCCATGGATCCAGCCTGTCCTGATCCCTCTGCAGACCCTTCCTGCCCTCCACAGATCAACACTCCTGCCCAGCTTGGTAGTGTTTGCAAACTTGCTGAGGGTGGGGTGCACTTCATCCGCTTGTCCAGGTTGTCCGTAACTATACTAAACAAAGCTGGGACAAATGCTAATATAAAGAGAGAAAACAAATCTTCTAGAACCACTTCCCTTCAATGCACTGCTTCTGAGCGGCAAATTAACTTTGCTTTAATCCTACCACATCAAGGCGCAGTATTTGGCCTCTAAGGATCTGAGGATTTTTGCCAACTCCCTCAGGTACTCAGATTCCCTTAAGGAAAGTGAAGGGATAACAAGGCCTTTGAAGGAGAAATGGTAATTTCAATTAGAAGTTTTTCCCATAATGGGTCTGTGTTTATTGTGGGAATCCAAAGGGATCTCCCACCCATGGCCCTACAGATCCTGTGTGTAACCTCAGAGAAGAGCTCACAAAGAAGATCGGAAGAGGATTGTTATGGATAGAGGAATCCCTGGAGAGTGCATACTCCAGACCCCATAGAGGGTTACTAAGCCAGCAGAGAGGAGATCCTCAAAAATATTATTTTAACAAACACATCATTTTTCAGCTGATGTAAGTGAAGCCTTAGCAAGGTCCCTAATTAGTCCAATAAAGAGAAGACACAAACCTAAGTCCTGTTTCATGTCAGCTGAATGACGCATTATTACCAGAGGAGAGGTAACATGGTTTCCATCAATATTTCTGTGGTTTCAACTTAAATAAGAACTTGCTTTTTCTGAGCCAAGGCATTGTTCTTCTTCATAGTTCTTGGTGGCTTTTAAATAATTGCTCTCTTTGTAAAAAAACAATTATTTGCCACTAGAGGTGCTATATTTTGTAGTTGACAACACACACCCCAATAGGGAAAAGGAAGCAAAGCAACCCTTTTGTGTGGAAAAAAAAGGGTCCTAGTTAACAATAGTATAAAACACTCTCATTCTCCCACCCCGCAGTCAAATAGGAAGTAACAATGAAAAACTACTTTTTTAAGATGTAGCATCTGGGTTTTGTATATAATCCATAAAAGATTTCCAAATGCCCTTAAATGAGTCCTAAATCTTCTACAAATTTGAGTCATCCATAAATCCTCTGTTTCTTAATCTATATGACATCTTCTAATAATGGACTGGTCCCAGTAAGAATTTCCATACTTCTTTGGCTTGGGCAGGAGGAGGTAAAAGAAGGCAAGAGGAAAGGGGAAGTTGCAAAACAGAAAGAGAAGAATATAAATGTGTGTTTATATGTTCTGCTTCTTTTTAATTTAACAAAAAAAATTTGTAGATGCATGATGTCTTTCATTGTATTTATATGGCTTTCCCAAGAGATTCAACCATTGTTCTGGTATTTTATGCAGAAGTTTCCCCCCATGCTAGAAGACAGGAACCACAAAGACAATAAACTATGTTGGCTCATGTCATCTGAAGCAACTATCACCGGATCCAGCCGAACCCTGGCCCTACACCTTGGGGAATGAATTTACTCTGTGCAAGGTAAATGCAAACAACTACCTCATTTAAACGGTGGAATTCCCCACCAAATTTTCAAAAGGAAGGCAGCATGGTATGAGAACATATTTCAAGATCAGAATATATTTAATTATTTATTTCAGAACGCTGCATGCCTTCAGGCAGGTTGTTTTTCTCTCTCTCAATAAGGTTAAACAAGATCCTATGCTACAAAGAGAGAAATGTTATTAAAGCTCCTGTTACTTGAAGTAGGCTTAAATGAGCTTTCAGCTTTTGACTTGTGTTAGTGATTTCATGAGTGTGCTCCCAAATACAATGCTAACTACAGGTTTTTCAAATATGGAACACTGTTCAGACTGAGGGAGGAAGCTCACTTAGGCACAGATCTGCTTCTGACAGGTCTGTAATCAGAATTTGGGTAATAAACCATTAAGTATCTTTTGGGAAGAAAGGCAGCTGGTAAAGAAAAATCAGAAACAGTGAGACTCTTCCAAGTGATGGTATTTGCTTACTAATAATATTTTTAACACCCACCCCCCNCCTCTTTTGCCTATAATGAAGTCAACTGCATAGCAGGCAGGTCTTTAGAGACCAGGAGCAGGAATACATGCACCAAGCAGCAGAGCACTGCCTTGAATTTCAACTTCATTTTATGGTATTTCCACGGGAGAAATTTCTAATGGATACACACTGGTGGATGCCTTAGGTCTGTCCTTTCCATTACCTAAGGCATGACCCAGGAGAAGAGCCTTGCAGATCATGGCAGTACAGTGTGGAAACAGCTTTCCCTAAGGAAAGCTCAGGAACAAAAGGACTCTCTAGATGTGTTGCTAGAGGGATGACAACATATGTTGTTATGGAAGAAGCCTCTAATGAGAGTCAATTATGCCTTACACAGCAAGAAAAATGGACCTCAGGTCTTTACCTTGTCTTTGCAGGTTCAGATATCCATCCAGTGATTAGGAAATAATAGCAGCTAAAAACATTTCTGTTAAAATATCTGGATGAAATTTTAGAATATGACCCTTACTCCTCCACATTGCAATGAACAGTAAGGAATACTTATACTATTGGCAATGGAGGCATTTCTTAGATTTTCCTTCAGTATGTTTGCACAAGCAGTATAAAACCATAGCCAGCACTTTGGAAAACATTTTGTTTCGTTCATGAAAAGAGAGCATGCTGGTCAGTTTTCTCTAAATGTATAGCAATTTAAAAAGCTGGATTTATAGGACTGCCATTTAAGGATTATTTCTCTGCACAAACTTTGCACTGATGACTGGTTATCTCTGTTCAGGGACTACACAGCAAGAATGTTATGCAGCTTGCTTTCACTTTAATTTTTTTGCCAAATGGTAAAGACCACATACCAAGAAATCCACAGGAAAACCTTAGTGTCAATGTGAAACGATTCTCACATTGCACTCTTACATTTTGATGGAGGATATGTGAAGCCACTCCAATTTTCTCTAACTTTTTTAGACTCTGCATGTGTTGAAGCCTCATAATATTTGTGAATTTCAAAGTAAGCCTTGAAAGATGAGTAATGTGTACATTTTAGTATCACACCCTAGCCCATTTCTTTCAGACACATACCTTTTTGTCTGGCTCGTTTTTTCTCTCCACCCAGAAAGTCTGCTGTTGCTAAGATCATAGTAATTGCATGTCAGTAACAGTATATTTCAACTTAACAGATCAGAAAACAGTAACAAATTCTATGTGTCTGGCAAAACAATTCAGTTTAAATCTTCAAAAAGCAGCTTTATGAAAGCTTACACAGAAGATCATGTTGGAGCATTTGGCATTTGCTGTTCACATTGTGGTTTTATTAATAAAATGCAAGTTTTTAATTATTCAAGCTTTCTGTATATTTCTGTACTATTTTAAATCAAAATACTTTTTCATTTTCATCCTTTAAACTAAGAAAATGGAATAATCTAGAATTTTAAAGGTACATTGCTACACTTAAAAGTTACCTTGTTCAGATTTATCCAATTAAAATACTCTAGAGAGTCTTTGACTTGCAACTGTCAGTGGAAGAGATCTAGCAGTGAGACAGAACTTCCTCTCTGCAAAATTTATTGATTCAGTCTCTGCACTAGTCTAACTACACTCCATAGCTTCAAGCTCAGAGGTGATTTATACTTCTGTCTTGAGAGCATGACCTGAATTAGCTTGCCTTTGCCTAAAAAGCAGGATGTAAATCAAATTTCTTGTGTTTTCTTCAGAAATATTCTGCACTCTGAGAGGATGCACTGAGGTACTGCCAAGCTCTCAAAGAACACTGGGTGGGGATGGGGCTGGGGGACCTCAGAGTATGAAATGAAATCAAGGGAAGTGGAAACACTCCATTAAGTTCGACTTGCACAGCATCTCCCATAATAATGTCACCTTGGCTGTCCAGTTCTTCCATACAGACCCTTTGGCTGTGAGTACACCAGTGGGGCTGTCATTTACTTCCCAGCCCTTCAGCATAGCCTGCTTCCTGCCTCGCCCAGTAATTTTTAGTCTAGAAGAGCCCAAGTGCAGTGAAATACACTGCCCACCTCAGGGGCAGTGCAGCCTTTGGCTGCCCAGCAGAGTTCCACTCACGTCAGAAACTGAGGCTGCCATTCAACAAGCAGACTGTGTAATGTTCCAAGGCTCTGGGGCTCACACTCCCGCCCTTCCTTGCAGCAAGGAGTGCCAGGAATAACATTTCAGCTAGCAAAAAGGAATTTTTCAACTCAAAGATTTATGAAATCCAAGTTCTTCAGGACTGCTTGCTTTCTTTTCTGCCTCTGTACAGATATTTTTTTTTCCCAAAAGAAGTCGTAGTCCATGTCATGCCCACTGGTACAGTGACATTCTTTTCAGCCACTTCGTTTTATTTAAGTCAATTAATCAACGTGCTCAGTTTGAATTTTAAAAAAAAAATCTGCAAGGGAACCAGAAAAACAGAAGAAAACCTGTTCAAATTGAGATATTTTTGCGACTTCTAACCCAAACCTTGCACTCTTGGTCTAAGAAATTTTTCTGTTCCTCCCAGGCAATCCCAGAAACAGCTGTGGTCCTTGGGCATTGATAGCTGCAGAGTGTTGCAAAGCGAGATACATGATTTCAACTGGCTTTTCAGTCCACTGGCTTGGAGAAATGGGCGGGCTGCCAGAGAAGTGACTTCTGTAAAACAAAAAAGAGCGCCTTGCATCACTTGTATCCTGTGACATCACGCTGGACACAGCGGATTTGGGAGAATGTCAGTGGTCCTGGTAGCTTTCTAAGAAAGAAAAGAGTAAAAAAATTGTCCTTTCCCTCATATCTATCTGTACACTAAAGCTAGTTTTCCATAATTCTTGGAATTTTGGGAAAGTTCCAGATGGCTGAAAGGAAAAATTATGCTGTGACAATATCTTAAAAGGATTAATGAAACCTGAGTCCACAATAAGGCTGTCAGCAGGACTGCAGTTCATGGTAAAACGAAACAGGAAAAGAGAGAGAACTTGATTAATACTACATTAATGGAGCATAATGCAATTAATGCCAATTGCCCTGGATTTATGGAAAATAGACTTTGTCAGAGAAAATTTCTTATCTTTTTTGATGAGGTTACAAATCTGACTCATTAAAGTAATAGTGATAATGTAATATACTTAGATTTCTGTAAGGCATTTGACTTAGTACCACATAATATTTTGATCAGGAAACTCAAATGATGTAAAATCAATATAGCAGACATAGCATTAAATGAATTAGGAGCTGACTAACTGATAGGTTTCAAAATGTAATTGTAAACAGGCCCTCTCTTCCATACAGGAGTGTTACTGATGGAGCCCTGCACAGATTGCATTTTGGACCTTTCAGGAACCTGGT
This sequence comes from Origma solitaria, assembly GCA_013397895.1. NCBI lineage: Eukaryota > Metazoa > Chordata > Aves > Passeriformes > Acanthizidae > Origma > Origma solitaria. The sequence continues at coordinate 457,880 of VZRL01003085.1, forward strand.
AGGGAAAAAAAGAAAACAGCTAAAAATCATTGCTGATCGAATTTGCAGATGACAAGAAGATTGGTTCTCTGAGAAATAATGAGAAGGAAAGGTCAGAGACACAGAGCCCCCTGAATCTCCTAGTAAAATAGATGGAAGCAAAGGATATATGCTCTAGTACAGCATACACATACAGATTTAGAAACAAAAACAGTAAGTTTTATAGATTTATGACATTTTTACTCTTTTCTAAGTGTTAAATTTCACATTTTAATTAGAGAATGAAAGTGTGAAACTGGATGGTCTAAGCCACATCCTAGTACGTCCAAGTGAGAGGCATGAGTTCTGGAGGGATCAGGTAACAGTAATGTCTTTGTATGACAATGTTGTTTAAACACAATTTGGTTTTCACATAAACTTGTTTAACTTTTAACTTCCTCAGGAGTAGAGGGGGAAAAATACCTTCCCATGCAGAGACCTTTTTGTCCAGATATAGGTATCAACCTTCCTATTAACTTCAAAGTGGGGCTGTCAGCTCTGAAACTACTTTATCAAAAAAATAATAATGGTATAAGATTACACAATTCTCAGCCAGGTGAGGGTTTTGCTGGAAAAGAAAAGGATTCCGTTTAAAAAGAAGTTATTAAACAACTCATTAGTGATGTGCATCAGGGTAGAAATAAGGTGTTAAGTATTAAAACATTCAGAGGTTATTTACAACAAATATTCATGAAACTGATGGAAAAGGAATAAGTTGAATAAGCTTCAACTCTAAGGAAAAAGTGGTCAAGATGTGAAAATTATGCTGCTTCCTACTCCTGTTATACCTGTGACAAAACCAGATCACTGGCAACAGAAAATGACTTGGAGATGCTACAATTACTTTTTAAACTCTTTGCTGCTTCACCTGATGGATTAATTAGTAGAAGTGATCAGAAATTCCCTGTAGGCCACCTCCAGAGAGACACTCCCTTTCTGTAGTCTCTGGCAGGGCTAGAGAGAGGCTGCCATCACCTCCTATTTTGCACCTCGTGATTGCAACATCCTCTCTGGCTAGCTGAGGAATAGTCAAGGTGCTGAAAGCTTGAGCAGCACTTAAATTCCTGAATTTGTTTAAACCCACTTGCAGAATATAATTTAGAAATTATCTGGACACACTGGGTCTTTTTCTTATTTTTCTTCCCCCATTAACCCCAAACAAAAGAATTATGTGGTTTGGTTTCACAGAGAAACAGAGAAATTGGAGTTTCCACAACAAATTTAAACCCAAATTTTACAGCCACAGTGCCACTTTATAGTGGACAGATGTCTTTTTGTGGTACAGTAAAAGACACTCTATTGATTAGTTTCTAATGTTATCCTAATCCTACTGTGGTTACATAGTGTTAGTGACTGCGCTTCCCAAGCCAAACTACAGTTTTATTTGAGCAGACTAAAAAGTTAAAACTGAATTATCAAAATCCTATCCCTATTTTGTCCTTAATAAGCATAGATAAATGCTATGGTAGGATCCTACATTAATATAGCAAACTTTTTCACTTTTCAAAGTATTGTAGGGCTTTCTCACACTGGAAATGATTCATTGTCTGCAGCAGAGATTTTTTTTAAAAAAAAGTCACTGCCTGTTGCCAGAGGTAGTTCAGGTACATTTTTCCATGATCGTTGTCAGGATGGAGACTTTTTCATCTCTTACCTAGCATGCCATTCTGTGCCTGCAGAATGTGGGGCAGGGTGAGAGATGGTAAGATGAAGATCTTGGCAGCTGAATACCTTCAAACTGAGATTTTCTGGAAACTCCTGAAGCACAGATATATATATCCATATATATATATATATATATGGATTTTAGGAGGCATACATTAACTGTGTATTTTTGCAGCAAGAGTCACTGTGTTGGTAATTTAGCGATTTTCAGGGTTTCTCAGTCAAGCCCTTTATTAAAGAAATTGGCCAAGCCTTGTAATTTCATGTTGCCAGCTAACTTGGGAAAACAACACTGCATGAGTTTACATTTGGCTCATATTTTTAAAAGCTGTCCACAAGTGTTAGAAGCAGAAGGTCTGAAGAGTTTAAGGGAGAAAGAGGCTCTTGAATGCATTTTTTTCAGATTTAACTCTGTGAAGGAAGAAAAGGGAGGCGTTTTGTTAAGATGTAACTGAATTACAGTCCTAGTACACCTTGGAAATGCACCTTCCTAGTCTTGATGACTTCTGCCTTCTTATCCTGAAAGAGCATTCCGTCCAGAATGAGACAAAGTACTTAACAGCCTGAAACACCAAAACATAAGTGTTCAAACAGATTTGCTGCTTTTGTCTGCCAGACTTACTTTGGCAAGCTTGGGAAAGTACTTTTCCTTTGAGATCATTTATTGCTGTTTTGATTAATAGATACTTCCATACATTACTTAGTACTAACCTCTCCATCTTAAAATTAGTGTAATCCTTAGAAATATGCAATTGAAATCATTATGAAATTTCCAGCAGTGTCATTACAGATATTTTATTTGACTGAGGGGATAGTTTAAACTAGCTTTGCTGCTAAAGAAAATATTCACGCAACTACAGCTTAACATGTTACAGAACAAAATTCTGAAGAACTTAGAAAAATAAGCATTTTAAAGACAGATTCCCGAGACTCTCAGACTCTCAAAGTCAAGTTAATAACAACGACCTTACATTTCTCTTCTCTGTATAAAAAGAAAAAAAAAATCAATCGAGCCTGAAAGATTATATATGCTGAATATGCATGAAGAAAATGGAGACTCTCATTATCCTAAGGGACAAAACCTAATCACACACCCTCTGTTGAAAGCTCAGATGGTCTACTGGGAACCCAGTCCTCACATATGTAGCACTTGCAAGCCTCTGGAGCCTAAGATGTGTCTCGAAGCCCTTAAATCCCTGTGGCATATTCCCAAGGAGCACATCTCTGTCTTGCATATCTCCTGAGATCAAGGACTTAAAATGCAGTTGCACATCCCACAGCAATGTACCGACGTGTCAGATCCTTCTCACATTCCAGAAATAGGAGCCTTGCATGCTAGCCCTGTAGTAGATATGTATGCATGTATACAGAAGCCTTGGAAGAAATTGAGACACAGCTCCTTTTACTTAAACGACAAATTATGAGTTGTTACTGAAGATTATAAATCTGTCAAAAGTAAGATCCCATCCATCCAAGGCGCAGTACTTCACACAGATGTGTTCTGCCTCTGGATATCTTCCCAAGCAGCTGCCTTCCCCAGTGATTGGACAGGGATTCAAAGCATCTTTGTTAGGGGCTTCAATAGACACCAGAAAGTTGTCTAGCACCTAGGTCAGGTGGGCTGAATCCACCCCCAGCACCCGAAAACTGTGTCCTTCTCTTTATCTCGTTTTTCCCTCAGAGTCTGTTTGCATTCAGTTTCCCTTCCATGCTGCTGAGCTCCTTGGGCAGAGATTTCTTCTTCAGCCCAAGCTGCTAGAAATGGTTCATTATTCTTTTTTTATAACCTTGTGATTCCTCTGCTAGGTGACACCTTCTTTTGTGCTGATCTGGATAAAACAGACCCTAGGTAGGTGACTGCTGCTTCAGTGACCTGCTGCCTTTTACCAAATCTGAGTAAGAGCAGCTGGCTCATTGCTTGAAGCAATTATGCTTCAGTGATCCAGGAGTCATGTCCATTCCTCTGCTCAGGCTGACATGCAAGGAGACAACAGAAAGGATAAAAAACCAACCTAACCAAAACAGAGATGGCAGCTTGCCAACAACATAGACATGACACTCACAAGTTGGCCCTCACTCTTCGCATTCTCCTTCTAAAAATAATTATGAGTCCCAGAAGCACTGTTCAACTAGATTTACATAGAAATGGAAAATTTAGGTCATGGTACTCCTGACTTCTCTCTTCTCCAAGCTCTGTAGATGTTTTATTGACTTAGTACAGGCTAGCTGGGCTCTCATCTTTGCAGTTCCTGAGTGCTGGCACAGCTCCACTGAGGCCCCCATCCCTTCTGCCAACATCCCTCTGGCATAAGAAAGGGATGGCAAAGGGCCTTTGGAACCTCATAACTTCTTCACAGCTCCTGCAGACTCTTATGAATGTAACTGGTGAGGTAGAGAGGAATTGAAAACATCTCCAACTATCGAGTGAAGACTAAACTACCATGGCCCCGTGGGCATCACCCACCATTCACCTACTGCCACATCTGTAACAACACACTTCTTTCAGGTAAAGAGGGCTGGATAGGCATCAAGGCATTAAAAACAAACAAACAAATAAACAAAAAAACCCTAAACAAAAATGAAAACCAAAAAAACACAGAAAGTCTAGCAATGCAGCAGATATGTAGAAGAAACATGCTGGTAAAACGGTTTAATAAAAGTGGGAGCAAAATGTTGTTGAGACTATGCTTTAGTAGGGAAGTCACAGTACACAGAGTGTGACTAGAGCTCTGTTACATAACTTAGTTGCATATACTTGTTTCCAAATACAGCCTGCTATTTTTAATTACATTTTTTAATACAATGCCTGTGCAGAAGTTTTCTAACCCCAAGCCTGTCCAAAGTTATTTTTATTGTCTAGCTAGAAACTTCTAAAAATAGAGCATTTCTAAGAGAAAACTATGGGCTAAACTTCAACAACTGTTTATTATGCGGGTGTGGTCTGGGTAAATTATACACTGCGTTGACTTAAAAATGGAAAATAACGAAGAGAAAAAGCAGGAGCCCAATCGACTGAAGCATGACACAGGTAGGGATCCCATCTTGAAATTCTTCTGGACTGTTTGTGTACACAGTGGAATGCTCCAAAGTTTCATTTATCACATCTTTCTGCAGCCTCAGCTGTTTTTCTACAATGCTGATATGTGCTGTTTAAGAAGTTTGGCCCTAGCTACTTAGATCTTTATAAAAATCTCTTGCTTTTCTTTACCACAACCAGTCTTTCAGGAATATAAATAACAAATAGGAATGTCTCTAATAGCTAATGGATCAAAGCTGAGGTTGTGTTGCTGTTCTTCAGAGAAACCAAAAGTTTGATGACTGAATCAAATACTATTTTGAAGGCTTCTCTTCAAGATAAATACTAAAAAAAAAAAAAAAAAAAAAAAA
>VZRL01003085.1:463020-512889 GCA_013397895.1 Origma solitaria
TTTGTAATAAAATACAGATTTTTTTTCCTTTTACAGAGCAGTAGCTGAACATTCTATGACTTACAGAGATTCCATCAGCATTTCTAATGACAGCAGAAACATTTCTAGAACAAGATAGGTTTCCCAAGAGGTTTTTATCATGAAATGAGTAAACTTTCTGGATGAAAAACAAATATGTAAATAAATATATCTTTTTAAAAATGCATTATTCCCATCAGAATAAAACTGAGGCCAGCATTTGAAAAGTACTGAATACTAGGTGAACTTCCAAGCCCATGTTATTCACATGAACAAAAATAGTTATAATGATGCTTGCAAAACATATGCACAGAGTGAACAAGACAAGGACTGTGTGTGAATGAGTTGCTCATATTTGTTGTATCAACACTAAGAAAAGGATCTGCATAGTATGTTAAAAAATAGAAGTTAAAGCTTCACAGATTATTAGAAGGATAAATAATACCCTGTTTCTAGCAACCTGCTAGAATTTTCTGCCTTAAACCATGAATCTGAATTATTCAACTGAAGACACCCCCACGGGGCCATGGTAAAAACCAAAATCCTCTCAGTTCTTTTTTAATCGCTTGTTAAATATCAGTTCTTTAGATAATAATGTCTGAAAACAAAGCTCCTACAAGTGATTATCCTGTGAAGTCTCCAAGATGTTTCAAATCAGGTTTTCTAATATTTGGACTGCTATAACACTGAATAACGTTGAGCCAAGTCAGAGAGAACAGCTGTTTCAGAACAGACTTTTCAGCCCCAGCAGAAAGAAATTTACATCTGTAAATTATGGTGTGCTCTATGAAGCAACACTGAGAGAGTAAGAATGAGAAGGGTTTATGAAGTTAAGCACATTTCTACCTATGCCATAGACAGGTTCCATACCTCAACATGGTTAAGGAGCAAAGTGAAATAAGTAATTATTGCAACCAAAAAATAATCTGACATCTTATTTCTTCAAATACATCAACTATTGAGTTGATTTTGGGGTTTTTTTTAAGTTTCGTAACACGTAACACTGCCTAATTAATTGCTTCCAGTTCACGTTTTCATGAATAAGACTTCCACATATTCAAAAGTGATCCCAAAATCAAGGTGACAGAATTCACTACGTGCTGTTCCTGTCTAACATACACTGCATATGACGGTACAACCAAACACATTGTCATGCTTGTCCTCTGGTATTTTCCAGGATGCTTTCTTTTGGGAATGAGAAATACATAAGGAGAAATTTAGCTGTAGATCTGAAGGCCAAGGAAAATCTTTCTCCAACATTCAGCATCTGCTGGGGCTGGAGTGGTAAGAGACCAAAAGATGCCCTGACAAAAAAAGTAGGAGCTCTACAGGTGGGAAAGGAAATTGTGGGCAAGCCAAAGGAGGACAAGAGTGTAGGCTGCACAGATATTACACACAAATATTCATGGCCATGACACATCACACATTTGGCAAAAAGGAGCTGGTGGAAGCAACACCAGAGCTAAAACAGTAACTCACAGAAAAGGCAGACAAGGCACTATGCTGTGATTTCTCTTTACGGTCTGAGGTGCGGACAGCATCTAAGTTGCATCTTCAGTCTGTGTGCATCTTTCCTACCTTAAGCACACTTCAGCTCTGATCAAGTTGAAATGAATTTCATCTTTACATCAGGGTTTTTTGCTTTTGCCAAGAATGAAAAGATCAGTTTAAGCATAAGGCTGTAAGCTAGAGTTCCTCCACACTACTTACTGCAGCCTCATCTCAATTCCAAACTTGACAGCATCTCTCTAATTACACATATAATTTTAGAAACACTGTATTTCGTGGTGAAACTAATGTAGGCAGGTAGGTAATCAAGCTTTTCAGCAGACCAGGCAATACTCTCTACTGCTATAAACACTCTTTCAACAGCACAGGCATATTACATGTACATTTAGGCTTAAATCAAGATTGAAACTGTAGATATCAAAGCTTTATGTTGAGTATTTGCAAAGATCTCAGTAGTGCTGGATTTGTTTTGAATCTCTTTTATCTGCTAATAGAAACTTAACGATATTTACCTATAACTAATGTTAAATTTAGTGAATGTCTTTGAGCCCGTGTCAGCCAGCAATGCTGTGGCTCTGCAATTTCTGTTTCAGCAGGCAGTGGTCAGATCCTTTATTACAATTGACCAAGGACGAATGAGTGGTCTGAAGATCTTCCTATCCCTTCAGAGGTTTTCAGTAAATCTTTTGTTCGAGTTAGATGGAATAGCAAATTCTTCTAAGAACCACCATGGCACACAGATTGAATTATATTTTTCCTAGATCTACTCTGAGAACAATACTAACTTGTATTATACCGAGATCCAATCATTTAATTTTACGTATGACCTTAGAAAGACTGGACTTTATATATATATATATGTGTAAAACAAATACTTCTCAGATTCATATGTAGCTGTCCTCTCAGCATGATGGACCAGAAGGAGGCAGCATCCGTTCACCTGGAGGTAGAATCATGTTAATGCTACTAATTTCCACTTAGAGAACTGTATTTCCTATGCCCCTTTAGGTGCTTATTTTGATAGCAACAAATCTTCCCCAGATGCAATAACTTGAGCTGATTACACAAAAAAAAAACAAACCTGTTTCCAAATATTTTCGTGCGAAATAATTGTGTCTGAACACCAGCAGCTGCTGCAACTTCTTATATATGTAAATGACTACACATTCTCCTCTCAGTCTTATATTTAGATATTTTTCAGGTAAACTTTATGCCACTATGTGTGTCCCACTCAGAAGAAAATCCTGTAGCAGGCACATTTCAAGTGAAGAGGAGCAGCAGGGTTTTGAAACTTCAACAGCAAATGCTAATTCTTTGGGAGAAATGTTTGCTACATGCCATTATATTTTTAAACTGCACTGAGCTCAGAGGACAAGAAAAAGATAACATATTATCTGTAGAGTATTGCTCACAATTGCAAAAAGGAGAGATTACAGGGAAGTTCTGCTTCTGGATGCTATATACAAAACTATAGTAAAGCTCTGTTTTTAAAAATCCTACTGTTCTACAGTAGCTGACTTTTTCAGTTATGCTGTAGAGCTGCACTACAGTTCACTGTGCTACAATAGCTGGAATATTCCTGTATATAAGTGGTTTGCCTATCTTGGAATGACAGAAGCCAAATAAAGAGTATACTTCACGAATAGAATTCCTGATTGAATATGTGTTTTCATTGACCTCATTGGACAATGGACCAGACCCACAAGCATGATTAATCCCAGAATGAAAGTTAATTAGTCAATTATGTTCAAGACTTTTTTAGAATTGTTTTTTCTTTCCCCACTGCTTACAGACCTCCTCTGTTTGGAATTTGTCCACATTAACACAGTGTGGTTGCTCGTTATCCCTTGAGAAAACCTCTTGCAAGCACAGATTTCCAATGGAGAATTATGAGGACACCAGCCTTTCTCAGCTCTCTTTGGTGGTCTGTGCAGGACCCTGTAGCTGTGAAAGTGTCCCAGAGAAACTATTTCTGCATTCACCCTTATCTGATATGGCAAACTTCGTGATCTGAAACAATTCCTGAGCGTTTATGTCATATCTTCTCTCATGTAAATACTGGACATGTTTCAGATTACATCCAGAAAGAATCATCCTAGACATTTCACAAGTCAACTTTCCTCCACCCTCCAGAGATTTCAGGGTATCCTGTGCCCCAGCAATACACCTCACAAATTCTTTTTCCATCAGCCAAAGACATCCTTCCTCCAGGCAACCCTGTTCTCCCATCATAAGGGGAAGTGCATTAGCAACTCGTTCAGCCCTGCTTCCCACATTCTTCACTTCCACTACTGTTTTTGGAAGCCTCAGTGTCTGGCTGCACAAACATATTTTGCATAGAACTTGGAAAACAAAACAGTTGATTGGAATTAACACCTTTATGTAGATCAGACGAAAAATTCTTTCCTGAACAACAACTATAAAAAAAATACAAGTAATCACTGCAAATAATCCTCAAAATTCAGTGTTATAAGTCCAAGCAAGTTACTACAAGAAAACAGGAGTTTAAAGTATGTCTAAAAGGCAAAACTTCACCCAAATCGCTAGCATTTTAAAGCAAGAAAAATGTGGGAACTCTAGGCATTTAGTAGGAACCCTCTGATTTTGGACAACACCGCCATATAATGCAGCCGATAGCTATAACTGGGCAAGGATTCTCCTCTCTCTGCTCAAATGCAGTTTTTGTAGGAGAGGATTTTTGTACAATAACTGTGGTAACGGTGAGTTGCCAGAATCCCTGTTTGGCAGCTCAGAACTCCCCATACAATATCCCACCCATTCCCTCTGTATCCTTTCCCCATCATAATTTAAGTTGAAGCTTTTTAGTGTCTGATATTTTGCACATGGCCAAAGAAGGTTAGAAAACTCCAGGTAATGCACAGGATTACCTGGAGAAGGTACTTACTTCTAATAGTTTGGCTTTCAAAAGTGGCAGATCATTTCTTCTCCAATCTACAAAGAACTGAAATAATCATGAAATTCTTTTCAGAAGGGCACTTGGTACAAGCTCCAACATCTATGTTATCAAGGCATATAGATTTAAAGAGCCACTCAAGAGTCAGGAGAGTAGTACACTCAGATATAAAAAGCTGAAGTGGTTTCCTATTGAAATATTGACTGAATGAATCTAGGATAAATTAGAACTATCCCACTAAATTTCATACATTTTCTAAGGGAGACACATGTTAAAATTTCAACTTTGACCATTAAAGAAAAACATCCCAAATCCTTTGTTTACTGTCTTCAAGTCCATCCACACACAGAAAATATTGTAGAATGGTAAAATCACCTCAACAACATCAGTTATGGACAGAAATCTTACTCAGTCTAAGTCAAAAGTAACTGATTCCTTTGCAGAGCAAGTCATTGCAGCAGTATGAACTCCAAAACTCAGTCAGAAACTAGACAATGCCTTTCTTCATATCCCATCCTTTTTTTTCCTTGTAATTTCTTTCCTAGAGGCATTTTGTTCTCATTCCATTAATAGTTTCTTACCCTGTTTTCACAATGGTTTTATCAATAGAATTAAAACATCCAGGAGTGCCTAGAGCATCAGTTATATTATTTGTGAAATAATAAAAGGAGTAGATGTGAAAGCCCCTGGAAAGGAAAAAGACAAGCTGACAAAACACAATCCACTGAAAGCTTATCCGGTGTGTGCACATTCACTATTAGATATAAATATTAATTTCATTTTTCTTATTATATTGACAAGGACAAAGCTTCTTCAGAGGTAGATAGCTGATTTTTCAAAGAATCATATAATGGTTTGGGCTGGAAAGGACCTTAAAGATTATGCAGCTCCAACCCCTTGCCAGGGGCTGGAAAATCTTTCACTAGACCAGGCTGCTCAAAGTCCCATTCAGCCTGGCCTAGAACACTTCCAGGGATGGGGCACCCACAACTTCCCCAGGCAACCTCTTTCAGTGTGTTACAGGAAAGAATGTCTTCCTAATATGTAATCTAAACCTACTCTCAGTTTAAAGCTATTCCTCCTTGTCCCACCACTATATGCGAAAAGTCCCCCTTTGAGGCCAAAATGGAAGCAACAAACATGTGTGTCAGTTTCCTAAAACTTTAAAAGAAGTTAACATGTTTTTAGACAATGATCCTGAACTTGACCATGAAAGGACAATAGTAAATTAACTGCAACTGCTGTGGGATAACTGGAATCGATGGAGTTATTCTGGTATTGAGAGATTGTTCATCACCTCCACTCTGATCCTTCACAATTATGCTCATACCTTGGTTTAGCAAGATGAAGCTTCTGTTGCAGCAGGGAAGGTGGCAGTGACCACCTCCTAGTGCTGAAAATACTAGGAGGCAGGCATATGCAAGCCCACAAGTAAGATGCACAAAGTAGGCAAAAGAACATCCTGCAATTATATGTGGAAGTATCCAGATATTTTGCTCTTCTCAGTTAAAAATTAAAATATGGGTACTGACACAGATGTGCTTACCAGCCTGCAGTGGCTGGAGAGATTGTTCTTGCTTATAACTAATATTATAAATAGCATAAGAAATTAACTCTGGCAGGTATTTTTAAAATGTTGTAGATGCAACAGAACTCAGAGTTTTGTGGTTCTGCATTTCAACACACTCTTGTTCCCCTGCTGGAGCCGTATCAGTCAATAAATTCACATTGATGCTAACTTGTTCTTTGCAAGTTGACACAAGTGCGTCTTGTCCCTTCCATTGGACACAAGCAGTATTTAGGTACACACAAAGAAAATGAAGGAAAAGGGGTGAGACAAGAAATAGGGAAGGGTACTGCTTTTTTTTTTTTGTAGCACCACAGATGCACCCTTTATTCTGGGTCCTGCTGCTTTCTGTCTGCTCTCCTGGGACTTCATCCTCCATTGGACAGAATGGCAGCTTCCGTTGTTACTAGACAGCAGTTGTGCCATGCAGTGAGTTTAGAAATTCATGAATCTATAATGCAAGAAAGGGACAGCTTTTCCTTACTGTGTAGCTCCAGCACTGCACAAAGGTCACAACACCAAAAGTCTGGTGGAATTAAAGAGCATATTTTTGTTTCATTTTAAAGCACTGAAGGGATATTACGAGAGAAAATATTAAGGGATATCAGGAAACAATTGAAGCTGTCATTTTTTACAAAGCCAGTAGCCCAACCCACCGAAGAGTCACTGGTATAAAAAAAAAGTCCACTTACAGGATGTTCAGCTCTTCCCAGGGGGAACTGCCCTGATAGAGAGAATCAGAGCCATGTTTATCTGGGACTTCCTGCCCTTGCACCTAACACTTTCATCTCTCCTTTATTCTTTATCCTCAAAACTCCTTACTACACTATGTTCCTTACCTGATGTGAACTGGACAGGATTTTGTTTAAGAAGAGACTAAAATGAGCTTTGATACAGAGCAGTGCCTCTCTCCCATCCTGCCTTGGGCACTACAGCCTGTCTGTGTTTTACTGTTTGGGACTGTGTGTTTGCCAAGGTTTCAGAAAGCAACAATGAAAAGTACATGCTTAGGATAATATAACAAATGTGAATATCTGTAAGAACAAACTAAAAATATACATGTAGTCCTTTACAACAGAAACCAAAAGTGTAACACTTCCATCCACATCATTCCATGTAATCCCGACCATATTTACTTTGCTATGCTTGAGTGGTTTTTTATCACTGAATATTTGAGTTGTCTAAAATGGACTATATTCTTTAAGGACACTTTTCCACAGCACTAGGTATGTGAGATCACACAGTGAACTCTAATTCAAACCTGGAAAGCCAGAATATAATTTCTTACGCATCCCTACCACAGAGACTGTCCCAACGGCTCTAGTGCCCCAAGCAAGCAGAAGGAGACAGGATACTGTTAAAATGTGTTATTTCCTTCACCTTGGCTAATCCTACACTGGGTACATAAGGCCACATGAAGATTTGGCAGTGTCAGTGACCCATTTTGCATCTGGGATCTCAGGGACTCATTTGCTGCTGCAGTTCAGCTTCACCGCCTTCCGCTTCTGGCTGAACCTCGAGTCCCTGCAGCCTTTTCTGAAATTCAAAGTGAGTGACTTTCCCAAGGTCACACGGGAAGTGCACGGCAGAGAACAAAGCAGCACTATTTACACACAGAACATCAGATGTCTTAGCACTCAGATGTTTTAAGACAAGTCCTGGACTGCAGCCTCAATACTGTGTTTGCTTATTAGCTAGAAAGCAGGAGAGAGTGGAAAGCCCAAGGAGCCTCACACAGACCTGGTGGGAGATATCAAATAGGTCAGTTGGGCTATTTCACTGCTTTTCTTTGTGTTCTATAAAAGATAGTACATGTGGTAGATTAAAAGAAAGCCCATACTTATCATAAAAGTGCACTTGTGATTGTAAAAAGCCTTGGAATTATGACATGAAATGAAAAAGAAAGTGGTGACAGAGGAAAAATATTTTAGAGTCATTAAACTCTAAACAAAAGCTTATTCTTTATTAACATATATTAATTTCAATGCCTACTAAAACAGATGAAAAAAACCTATGTCAAAAATTCAACACCTTTCTCATTTGAGCAATCCCTCACTGTTCCTTGCAATTACTGAGGAGGAAAAAAGAAACAACCAAAACCAAGAGAGAAAAGATGCATTGCAAGAAATACAACAAGCTACAACTAACAGACCAAATAGGTGAAATATTATAAAACCCCTCCAGTCACGTACCACATCCACAAAGTTTAAGTATTTGTAACAGACCATAAAGAAACAAAACAGACACTGAGGATAGGACACAGCACCTGTATATAGGTACATATTGTGATTCTAAATACTGTGTGGTTGCTCACTTGGCCTTCAGCTACCACCCCTGGCAGCAAGAGTGTCCTGTAGATCCTGGATCTATGGCTGCAGCTGTCTGGGTAGGCAGGAGTCCCTCGAACATCTTAAAGAGTAAGACACCAAAATAATTGAATCCTTCTAACCTGGAGGAAAGCTGTTAGTGAATCCTTCTTGTGTGCAAAATTTTGTGAGGAAAGTCTAGCTTCTGCTACCCAATCAAGTAAAAATTAATATTCTTTTGCTGCTTACGATTTTTTCCTCAGATTTGGATTATTTTTATTTTATAAATTTTATCTAAGTTAGAAATGTCAGGAAAAATTAGAAAAGTATAGTAGCATTTCTTTATAAAACATCGTGGAAGATTCAGAAAAGAAAAAACAACACCAGAGAAGGCAGAATAACTTGTTCTCACATGTAACATTCAGGGAATAACAAAAAGCCAAGTAATGTGATGTGGAAAAATTATTCCCTTTTTTGTAAAATAACCAACAAGGTATGGAGAATAGTATGTTCAGATCTACTGTGAGACAGCCAAAATCAAACAGCAAAACAAAGATAATGTCCCTCTTGCAGTCTGAAAGGGAAATTAGTTGTTTATATCACTAATATGTACAGTGCCTATCACCAATGCCACTAGGTGTTCTAATTACAGAAAAGTAATGATGCAAAAGTTGCTAAGCAAATGTTAAACACAACTAGTGCATATTCTGTAAGCCCTAAGGGGCTGTTAGATTTAAGTGCTGGAAGAAAGAAAGAAGAATTAACTCTTCAGAAGCAAAGGAAACTCTGGGGAGAGAGAACCTTGCTCCAGAGCACAGTGTACAAAGCCAGGATGCAATCCTTAATATGAGGCCTACCTAGCAGGTCCAGGAATCTATGCTATTATTTATGTTATTAATAACACCATTTAAATAAAAATAGTTTTTCTGAAGGCTCTAATTAGTACCTATTATTACCTATGTTACATTTGGCCTTGAATAGTCATGAGTGCTTAGGGCTTTTCTGACGCAGAATGTGCCAAGTGTGGGGAAAATATGATGTTAAGTGAATAAAATAGATTTTCTTTCTTCTTTCTTTCTTTCTTTCTTTCTTTCTTTCTTTCTTTCTTTCTTTCTTTCTTTCTTTCTTTCTTTCTCTTTCTTTGTTTCTTTCTTTCTTTTACTTTCTTTCTTCTCTGTTGTTTTTTCTCTTGGCTGACAGCTACCAAGACCAAGCACTTCTCAGCCAAGGAATGGAAGAAAAGAAGTGAAATGGGATTTCTCAACCAACCAAATGATCCACAGAGCACTCAAAGGCAGGCAGATGTTTTCTACATTAAACTGAGCCTCTAAGAAAACAGTAGGGCAACATACCAAAATTCTTATGTTAATTTCTGTGATTCAGCTCTTTCTCTGAGGCGTGGGGACAATTAAAAAAACCTGAAAGATAATTCACATGCTCATCCCAATATGATACTCATCAAGAAAAGCTCATCGCCATCACCCATAAGGATTTTGCAAGGCTGATTTAGTCTTCAGTAAATCTCTTTAAGCCTTAAGAAGTTAAAAAAGGCATTTAACCTATGATACTTTAAAGCAGGGGAGGTATCTTAGCTGTTTCTAGATGGTGGCTAGTTTGTGCCACATTTAAAGAGCTCAAATATTTCCTTTTTCATCTGTTTACTTTGTGACAGCCTTCACAAAATCTTCACACTACTCTGAGACTGGGATCTGGCTGCTCTATGCAGAGTATCCCTCTTCTGTTTTACCAGGTGAATCCAAGGAGTTTCAAGTGTCTATGCTGCTTCATTTTGAGAATCAGCAACCAGGGAAAATATGGGCCAATGGTATTTAAAATCCTAGGCGTGGTTTACTTCTTATTCATAAGAAAGCATTGAGACATAAGAGGTGAAAGAGGCATTTTATGCAACAAACCAGCCTAACCTTTCATGGTTGGCTTGTCTAGACCACCCTGGTACAGGTAAAATTGAAGGCTTTCATTTGCACCATCAGAGATGGTTCAGTGTTACCTTTGCATTATTCTGAATGACTCAGAGCCCCTGAATTAGGCTTCATGTTACTCCTCAGGGCTCTCTAGTATTTTTAACAGGAAATATTCCTCCATTTGTGGTTTCTTTTTTTTTCTCTTTCTCAAAAGCTGCCATAATTTGCATGTCTTAACTAATCTCCAGTTTACTTGTCTCTATAGAATTATTCCTTCTGCCTTTGAGCTTTCTTGTTTCTCTGGGCTTGTTTCTGGGGTTTGTGTGTTTGTTTTGGGATGCTTTTGGGATTACATTTGTAAGGTGCATCTGCCCTTTTATTAGAGAGAAATCATGTGTATGACTTTTACACCACTTTCCCTATGCATGAGACTCCAGCTATCTCTGAGCCAGCTCAGGTTAACTGGCTTCCAGGGAGAAGAATTTGGCTTTGTTTAACCCATTAGAGTACACCTTGCACTTGGGACAGGCACCTTCATCCATCCCACCAGCAAAAGCTGGTGACATGACAGGCAGCACTCCTTCAGGCTCTTTTGAGGAGGTCTGATGCTGTTAAAAGAAAGAGGAGATGGAAGGCAAGGTTCCTGCAAAGGAAGAACCATTCTGGGGGAGGAATTTGCGCATGTGGTTTTCCTGGGACACCATGCCTCAGTCAAATACCTATTGCAGTGACTAGACACGAGAAATAATTTGTGCCATGTCACATTTACATGTGGCCAAGGGGATTCTCCTTGACAGTCTCACACTTCCTTTAAAAAAAGCTGTTAGGGCTTCTCATGGTGTGACCTGTCACCATTCTACAGGAATCTGCTGTATGAATCTCCTGTGGGAATATTGATGGATATAGAGACAGGCCCACTCTACTTTTCCTCAACAGACACACACACGGAGGTTCATTCCATGCCACCAGTGATGTTTGCCAAAAACACAGAATAAAAGGCAAAAAGATAAACTGTAAAAATTATAGAGACACAGCATTCTTTTCTCCAATTGGTTTTTTTACAAAGTCAATTCCACATCCCTGGCTTAAGACACTGTCAGATCTGTATCTGAACAAAGCACAAATTTCAATTAATTCTTTTGTTTCCCTAATTACTGGAACTTAAAAATACTGTAAATCTAAAACCCATTCATGCCAAAGATAAATCCCAGAGTGAACTGTCATTTACAAAGCTCATATGCAAAAATATATGGCTTTGGAGGCAAAGAAGGAAATATTTTTGTGGTAGTCCTTTCTCTTCTACCAAGAGAAGAAGAGGCTGTTTGACATCTTGACAGAGGTTTGGAATATTAGAAGTAATTCCAATAGACATTATTGGGCAAAGTACAACTGAGGAGTATGTTCAAGGAGGCAAATACACATAATTTATTTCATGGTTCCATGGTTTACAGAGAGAGAGAGAGAATGCAAAGATGTATTCTGCATACAGAATATACTGCATTGCTTACAATGCTCCAACATTAATGAGAAATAAAATATATGGCTCATTTTATGGCTAAGGGATCATTTTCCTCCCACTTTTTTCCTCATTAAAATACTTATTTTTATGTGAGGAGTATTCATCAAATGGAAATTCTTACGTTGGCTTGGACTACTTAAATCTATTGATTTTTCTACAACTGTTCTTCCAGTGAGAAGTGTGTGAAACTTGTTTAGATTCAGGAATTTGAAGTGGGGAGAAAAGCAGCTTTTAAAAAGGTTTTGCTTTTCAGCAAGCCCATCCAGACAGGAAAATTGATTTAGTTCTTAGAGAAATAAAGACAGCAAGAAATTAGTTGCCAACTGGCCTCTTTCCTCTTCCTGAATTACATAGCTCACTCCAGCCCAGGTTTTTTCAGCATTGGAATCAATGTTTCAGTGCATGCCTCATAGTAGAAGCTGGCACATCTGTCCTACCTTGATTTTGCTAGCACAGATGAAAATCAGCAGCATTACGTACTTTTATGGCTCCACCAAGTAAAATCTTGACATCATTGTCGCTTGTATTGGTTGTTACTGAAACTGTTGAATTACATTAGCACAGTGCTCCAGCTAAAGCCATGATCCTGTCCAAATTGTGCTGCGAAGATGCAGCTTTATCCATACCATGACAGGGCTATGAGAGGTGTTCAGGTGCTCAGTCCCATGACATATCCTTTAATGTACGCCTATCCGCTAATGGCTCTGCTAACAGACAGCTTCAAAACATGCACTGCACTTTATGGCATTGATTGGCTAATTCTCCAGCAGGAGATAGCCAAGATATATATCCAAATTTCTTAATTAATGAATAGGGAGTTTAATATTGCACTGAACTTAATTGCACATCTGGCACATCATCTAGGTAATGCCCAGTGATACTGCCTCTGTTTTCCAATCTGTCATGATGCTTTTCATAGGCAAGATCTGAACACAAACAGGGATGCCAGATGTCTCCAGCCACTGCTATCTTGGAAAGTGTCAAGTCCTGAATTTCGGGTAACTGTTAAAAGAGGAGAAGAATTTAGGCCCTAGTATCTAGTATATAAATATAGAACCAGGGGTTAGGTGATGAGCTCAGATGTAAAAAAATATACGTGAGACAATTATTTATTTGCCCTGTGTGGAACACACAGGACTGGTGTCTTGAATACTAGCTCTGAAAGGACCTGGGTGCATTCCCATTGCACACTTCACTACCTGGAAGCAGTTGAGTTTAAAACCTATGGTGGCAAAAGGAAAGGTGCCAGCAGAACTCCATCTCTAGATGTGAGGATATCAGCCGGGAGGGACAGCTGTGTCCTGAGTGCATCAGCCAAGGCATCACTGGTCAGCTGAGGGAGGGGATGGTCCTGCTCTGCTCTGTGCTGCTGCGGCCTCGCCTTAAATGCTGTGTGCAGTTTTGGGCACCAAAATACAAAAAGAATATAAAGCTATCAGAAAGTATCCAAAGGAGGGCTATGAAGATTGTGCAGGGCCTTGAGGGGAAGCTGTATGAGGAGTGGATTCAGTCGCTTGGCTTGTTCAGCCCAGAGAAGAGGACACCAAGGGGGAAGACCTTGTGGTGGTCTACGACTTCCTTGTGAGGGGAAAGGGAGGGGCAGGCACTGTGCAGGGCCAGGAGTTAGACTTCAGTATCCCTTGTGGGTCCCTTTCAACTCAGGATATTTCTGATTCCATGGGCACAGCAGGGAGAGCCTGCACTGACAGTAACAGAGCACTGGAATGAGACTGTCAAGCCAAGCAAGGTAGGTGGGGGAATCTCCATCATGGGAATGGCACGATAACAAGTTGTGCAAAATTCAATCAAGATGTCAGCAGAGCGATAGCTAATCCCATAACTTTTCCAGCTTTAGGGCAGGAGGATGAGCAGGGATTTTGCAGAGTCCCTCAGAGCTATTTACTTTTCTGTGATTGTAGGAACCAATCTGTAGCTGATATCATCAAATCCTTCTTGTGTACACAAGTCCAGTGTGCATATAATATATACCCTGCTGATTAGAGGTCTTATTGTTATTGAGCCATTGCCTTTCATCTATTAATTACTAAAGACAGCTCAACTGTGGAGCATTAATAATTCTTATATGGTAAAAGCCATGGCTACAGTTGTCATGGCTTCAAAAGGAAAGAAATCTAAAGGAAGTATTTTGTGGAAAGGAAGCAGCTCCCCAGAAATAACAATTAGTAGTACCTCTTAATGCAAAAATAGATTCATTAGTCTAGATTAACACCATAGAGAGCATTGCTCTGACTTCCAGGAAAGTTTCTGTACTTCCTATTCACCTTCTCTTTGATAAAAAGGGTACCATCTTATTTTGTCTAATGGATTCACTGATGAGACCATAGTATTCTCTGTAACCTCACTTCTTTGGTATCTGTATATGTGACTCCCAGGGAAAGTTTTTACTGGTGAAGAGCTATGGTCTGTAGGAAAGTACAGTATTGTATGAAGTATTATGTGATTAGCTGCAAGAAAACTTTTTCTGAAAGCATTCATAGGAGCCCTGTGTACAGTGCAGAGGATTCTCATGAGATACCCTTAACATCACAATATCACTGGAGAAATCATGGAGAATTTTTTTTTTTTTGGCACATTCTTCTAGCTGAGCAGATGTCGCACTAGAAGAGGAAAATACAGCAATGATTCCAGGTGACTTGCTGCACTTCTGACTTTTCAAATCCCAACTGTCCAACAGTAAGATCCTCTCTGCTATCACAAAAAAATGCACACCAGCAACACTATTGACTTCGCCTTCCCTCCAAGCAGACATCATGGAAATTTGAAGAAAAGCAGAATGAAAATATTCTGTTTGGGGTGGAAGGGAAGACAGAACTTGGAAACACTAGTTTCTCTGCAAAATTATTTTCTCTCTGGTTTGGCCAACAGTTCATCTAGGGAAATCTGATCCCATAGTGTCTTACACAAAGATTTACTAGCTGATAGCAGAATCTGTGGGTGTGTGGAAAGCCTGACAAAAACTGTAAGAATTTATTTATGGCTGCAAATATTACATCCATATGGGAAAGTTCATTTCTCTTGAACTTTTTTCAGACACATTAGAGACTGTTATTGATTTAATAGTCTACTTGAACATAGGGGGAAAAAAACATATCAGGAGAAAACTAATTATTATAATAAGCGCAATACATGTATAATTCCATTTAAAAAAATTAGTTACTTCTTCTTTTCTATCATGATTTTTCCCTAGACACAATTCTCTGTTCATTAGGAGATAATTACCTTCACTGCCAAGCAGTTTATAAATGCACTGTTTATACCAGGAGAAGATTTGAGAGTTACATTTCCCATCAAAAATGTTGTTACTGTTGAGGCAGTCTTACTGTATTATATCCAACAGGTCACTAGACATGCAAGTGACACCATGTGCATTTGATAATAGTTCAAAATTAGTTTATTCCTAAAGGATATATTTAAAAACGATGGGTTTAGTGATTAGTCTTTTCATTCCAGACCAATACTATCAACACACTGAAAGGCATGCTCGCAAGAGCTCTCTTGCTTCACCCTCCTCTGCCTCTCCCACTTTTCAGACACAAGCAGCTTCTGAGTAATGTGTCTTATTTCTCACACAACGTTAAAAACTGGCACTACAGAAATACAGCACTAAGCTATCTTGCATTTGAGGAGTCCATGCACTAATTAAACTTCACACCACCTCTGCGAGATAATTTCCATCATCTTCATTTCAACAGATGAGAAAATGAGAAATATGGGAAAGTGAGACCACGCAGCAAGCCTGAGCTCAAGACCTCCTGTTGCTCATGTTCATCATTATTCCTCCCTTTCGAGCTGTGGCTTTGCATCACCGTTGCTGGCTGGCAGGTGGCTGGAGACAGCGTGCACAGCTCTGTGGAAAATACCACCTCAGCCACTGTCCTCCTACACCTTAGTCCACTGGGGAGGAACACCATGGCAAGGAGGAGGCCCCAGTGAGCAGGAAGCCTTCTTCAGCCTTCTTCATGGGAATTCTTCTCCATCAAGCATGCAAATAGCAGAAACAGCCAATGTGGTCCATATTTAGCCAACTAAGTACCTGAATCGCTCTTTTGCCTCCCTTGATAGTCAGCAAAGAGTTTGGTACATCCAGAAAAAGATTCAATGTGCTTGAGATCTGAGTTGCCACGTGCTAATTTAAAAAATTATATCCTCAAGGAAATAGCCTGTCTCCTGGTTAAAAAATTACTGACTCCAATTTTTCCTTTCTATTATATCTCCCCTACTACTTGCTGAATGTGCTGAATTGGCACTGACATCTGAATTGGCACATCGTAATAGTCATTAAACAACAGTAATGTGTAGTAATCCCTTTACCACAGACTTTCTAAATCCTTCGTTCCCACAAGCTCCTGGAAGGCCAATGCTGTAAAGCTAGGATATGTTTCTTACTTGAAGAATTTGAAACATTAAAAAAGATGTACAGCACAATATGCAAAACAGCCTAGAAATTATTGCAAAACTATTTTATTTTCCGTCTTGTACAATAAAGCATGAAAGAAAGAAAAAGTTGCCAGAAAAATGGAATGATGGAGAGTAACATAATCTGTGGCATTTGTGTCCTTCATGAACTATTTTTAATTGGCCAGACAATGAGGTCATTATATCAGATAGTGAAATTATGATTTTACAAAATCAGGAGAGTACTATCAAACAAGAACCTAAATTAAAGGATTCAGTCAGTCACTGTATGAAGAAAAGAAAATGTAAAATATCTGTTTCTACCTTATAAATTTCCACTGGATTGGAAATTCAATAGGAAGCTGAGTGTGTACCACAGGAATGACTTACTCTTTGGTTCAACACACAAACTGAAAAGTTGAGGAAGTAAAATGAAAATTTGAGGGGAAAAAAAGCATCACAAAATGAATAAAACAGTGTCTGGATTAAACAAAACATGATAATTTTCATTCAGTTGGATTGATACCTTTCTTTTTATTTGCAGATAGAGGAGAATTTAAAAAAATTAAATATAACAAAATAAAGCGGGAAAAGCATGCAGGAAAAACTCATTCTTGGAGCCATTAAAAACACCACAAAAAGCATGTGGCAGCATTTGTCACCTCTCTCCAGAATAAGCTGATTAAAGCACTCATCTGGGACCCATTTCCTCTTGTCATGCAACTTGGAAGAAAGATTTGAGATCAGGTTTCACTTCTCTAGACTCCCAGCCCATAGGGTGTCCTTCTTCACAGTGAATATTTTTTTATAATAATAGCTAAATAAGTAAAGAAGCAGTACTTGGTTCTTCAATGGGAAAAGTCTCCTTAGAAGTAAGATATCCAAACTCCCTTTCAAAATCAGGTCGGAGTTTGGGGCCTTCAACATGTTGGGCCAGTGTCCTAATCACCAGGATTATGAGAGCTGGAATTACTTCAGCAGATGCTCCTTTTGAATCCAGCTCAAAAAAATTGAAACATTGTGCTTGGAGAATTCTGAAACTAATCTTTTTGACATTGCCAACATTTTTTTGTTTGGTGGTTTTTTCTTTCTTTGCTTGCCTTTCTTCAGTCAGAGCTGTTCTTTCAATTTGACCTAAATTTGCCACTGGTTTCAAGTAGAATTGTGGATGTTTACTTCAGAAACAGAAAGTGGCTAAGCCACAATCAGGATTGATCTTAGAGTACCTCTGTCTCCCACCCCAAACACCCTCTGCTCCTTTACTCTTCACACCCATCTCTTACCCTGATAGAGCTACAGGTCTATGTCAGCTTTCAGACATATGCCTCTATCACAGAAACTTGATTTTATCTCACAGTCGGGAGGTTAAGGAAAAACAGTCTCATCTAAAGCTAACCTTTTGGCAAATTTCCTGTGAAAATCTGTAAAAGCTTGCACATGTATTCTTGAGTCCCTGGTGCATGAATTCGCCTATCTTTCTACCTGAAGCCGTCTCATGAAGCGGGCAAATAAGGTTGTGTTGCTGGCTCTCTAATATCAGAGGAAATCTCTGTGATTCTGAGACAATACTCAGCGTCAGGATCTGCTGTCACGGAAAAGGGCAGCACAACCTCCAGCCCATCAGAGAGGAGCTGCATGAAAGACCCAACCCTCTCAGCTGAGCATAGCAAGAGTGATTTTTGCCCACCTATTTTTGGTAGTCCTTCCTGATTTTTTTTTTACATTGTTTTTTTCCATGTGCTTTCTGGTTTGTTCCTGTTTTTGACCTGGGACATGAATATCTGTGTGCATTATGATGTCAGTATCAAAGGCGTGGAAGTGGCTTCACTCTGTACCTCCAGATGACGATGGGGTTGTATTTGTGCTAGCTGATCTCAAGTGTGTAAACTATCTGGGCAAAAACATTTAACCACCTGCAACAGTTTAATGGTGAGCACTGTTAAAAGGCTCTGACTTGCCATGGCTTTGATTCAGCTCAGCTCCAATGAAGGAATAACATATGAGTTCTAGCAAGGGAATTATTTATTGTTATGGGTGGGGCTGGACCTCCTGGAAACTGGTGGGTGAAATAATCACCCCTCAATGAGATAACTTAAAAAACTGTGATGGTATTTTATGGAACTGTTTACTCGGACATCAGAGACCTTCTCACAAATACTGCACTGACAAATTATTCATATATTTGTTCAGGGATTGAGGCTTTTAGTCTTGTTTTAGTGGAAGTATCTGTCTTTGAGAAAGAGGAAAAGTACAGGAGAACACAAAGGCAGGCATAAATTACATGAAAATCGTTACCCACAAATGGGAGCATGAGCATGATAAACAACCAGGAAAAGCAGTGTGGTACACAGACAGATAGTGCTGAGGAAAAGGTTCATTACACTGGAGAGCATACATGATAAATTGGCCAAAAATAATGAGGTGACAATGAGTATGAAAGAAACTAGCTCTGAGCTAAAGCAATGTGAGATAATACAGATATTTGAGAATCAGAAACTGGAGAAGAATGTGAACTGAAGTGCAGGCAATTCAGCATCAAAACAGAAGATAGGAGAAGTACTGCCAAAAGGCAGAGAGGAAGAGAAAGGACAAGACATGCATATCAGTATCAGAAAAAAAAAAATTGGAGCCTCATCGTGGTTGCAGGTTCTTTCAAAGGAGATCCGTCCAAACTGACAGTCAAGCACATCCCGAGCACAGAGGGGTGTGCAGTCTGCCAAGAGGACAGGTACACAGCGTGGACCTCAAGAAAAAAAGGAGTTGGGAAGGAGCAGCAAAGACCTGCTGATCATTCTTCATGCTGGAACAAGTAATACTGACAAAATCGAAACCAAATAAAATTGATAGAATAGACCAGCCTCCCAAACGAAGGAGTATGCTGCAGGAAGGTGAAGATACAGAGCCTGGGTTTAAGAAAGCATCTGAAGACATGTTTTCATCATCACTGTTTGTAACACAAAAGAAGATTCAGTGATGTTGGTAGTCTCACTGCTTCTAAAATCCTGGAAAAGATGCCATGGAGGCAGGAGTAACCAGGCACTGGTGATCCTGGGGTCTTTTGAAATTGATGGCAATGATTTTGCAAGTAGATCATGATGCATGAGACACTTGTCTTCACTGTGGGCATGTAAATATCCCCTGGTCTAAATCATGTTCTCCCAGTAGTCAGTAGGGAAAAGATGCACTTACAAAGGATTTATCTCATCTGCCTTGCGTGCCTGTTTTAGTATTTAATGACTTGCCTTTTCAGAGAGACTTCTCTGTCAGATATAGAGGGAACCAAATGGTTTAAATGCAGCCAACAAACAGCTAAACAAGATTTTATATATATATATACATGCATAGCTATATGTATATGCATATCTATATGTATATGTATATGTATATGTATATGTATATGTATATGTATATGTATATGTATAGATTTAGATTTTATTTCTGTTTGAGGTTGTAAATAACAGTGTCAAAGAAGCTACTTTCTAATACACTTAATATTTCTTTAAGAAAACATCATCTGCATGCAGTGTTACTTGGCCAGCATAGAAGTAGCATGTAAATATTTTTGTTTTCAATGACTAAAATTGGAGGGGGAAAGCAGTGAGAAAAACACTTCGAAATATTGAGATTTCAATGTTTTAGTTTTCACAGGATCTGACCTTTCAAGTGCTAAAAATGTGAAAATTGAGGCTATTTTTACTACTAATAATATGTATGCTTACATGTCACACTTGAAGCTCTCAAAACATTTACAGAGAATGTTAAGTATTGTCAATAAGTATTTTCAAGCAAATTCCTGAAAAAGATGCAATTTAGGTTGGAGTCATCTGCTGTAATTCAGATGCCTACCATTTGGAGATTTGAATCCAATGTACTTACACTGTGGTTTTTTTACGACTGCTGAGACATCTCATCTCCCAAGAGCAATTCATCTTCTGATAAGACAGGCATTTATAATAGGTCAAAAGCACGGCTTTCCACCTATTTTCCTCCATTCAGGATCAATCAAGCTTAAGGTAATTGTCACAGACAATTATATACATTGGGTGTATAACTTTTCAATATACAACTCTAAATATCCCAGAAAGACTCAGATCTCTCAAGTATATTGTATTCCCATCCCCATTAGGTTAGAAAGTGAAGCTGGAGCAGAGCTGTGAATCGAGTCCAGCATAATATTTTCTGTGCTGTGCTGCCTCCTGCTCTCATCCCTCTGTTTACAACCACAAGCAAGATCAAGTCCAATTTTTATGTAGCTATTTGTATGCAAATTAGAGGATATTTTCAGATGTATTCAGCTCCATGTAGGAGGCAGGCAGCATTTAAAAATGTGGCTTTTCCCAGGATGATAGTGAGGTTTTCCGTTTCTGTTTTGCTCATCCTGCATTTGTTGGCAGGATGTTGCTCCTGACGCTGATTTATAAGCATTTGGAAGCCCAGTGTGTCATACACTTCCTTGCATCCAACAGAGACTCTGTCTAAGTTTCCTCTCCTTCTCTGAGCTCTGCATCTCAGCCTGTCCATTCTCCTTGCTGGGTCCAGATGTCTGCTCTGTCTCCCCACTCACAAGTCTCAAGAGCCTGCTCCAAACTGGGCACACATCCAATTCCTTTGCACCACACCTTCTCCCAACCCTGCCTTATAGGCTCACTTTCTTTATCTCTCCTTTATCATTTCTGTATTTCTGCATCTCCTATTTGCCACCTATGATAATGTCTATGCTCTATCAGTCTTAGCTTTATTTCTGCTTGATCTTGACTCTTTCTATGTATATTTCTGCTTCCAGTATCACTATTTCCTGCTCCACACATCTCTGCTCTTTCTTATCCCTCTCCACATATCTCCCTCACAAGCTAATTATTGTCTTGATTCTTCTGATGTTTCCTCTCTCATATTCATCCATTCATTAAATTTTAGAAGACTTAGTTACAAGCAGGAGAAAGTGGATGTTTCTCTTCCAAAATCCAAATGTTAGAAACCCTTTTGTTTTGATCATACCAGAGTGAATCTAAAGTAACCTCACTGAAGTCAGTGGAGCTACATTAGCATGAAATACGAATATCACAATGGTTGTACAGACCCCAAATAACTTGCCTCAGCCCTCTAAGACTCTAAAACTACATGTATAAAATAAATTCGTTTGTGTGAGGAAATGGTTCAGGGCAATAGAATTCACCATCTCCCAGTACTGCTGGAGCAGATCCTGGCATGGTTCCAGTACAGAAAAGCAGTCTCCCAGAATAATTCTCTCCTGAGCACAAGTCAGGAACCATGCTCAGTTTGAGAGCTGACACCTGGTTTGGAAGCTAAAAGGTTTAGTTGTATGGTCAGAGGCCATTCCACGCCAGCTGGCCTCTGTGTCAGAAAGCTGTCACCAACACATCTGATGTTCTTAAAGCTGTATCCTTACAGACATTCCACTGTTTCACACTAAGGTCCTGTCTCTATTGGACAGACCTTAGTAAAGCATTCCACTCCGGACAAAAAATAGTTGTCTTGGTAAGCACATCTCAGTGCAGAATAATCCACCCTGAGGTCTAGATCCAGCCCAGACTGTGGCTAGCCCACACCTCTTCAGCCAAAGAACATTTTGAAACACTCCATTTTCAGTGACAAAGACAGGTCAGGTATGAGTGAAGAGACGCTCTCCAGCTGGGGCGGGAAAAAGTCAGGGACTTGTTCCTCCTGACCATGCAGAGGAAAGTACAGGATTCTTGGACGGCAACTACAAAGTCTCTGCCCCCTGCTACCGTAATCATTGCCTCCTTTCACAGAGATTTCAAGTTCTTCTCACTTTTGACATAGCCATCATCTATTGTCCTGCAACATCCCTCTAGTCACACAATCAGAAGCAGGAGTACCGTGACAGGTCTCTACTGGCCAAAGGCATGGTCTGCCAGGTTTGGGCCAGTGATACTGACTTCCTAATTACTGCAGGTAAACAAAAATAATCTCCCAAAGGTGAAATTTTTAAACATCAGTTACTACATGCTATTATTTACTCATTGTATTTACTTTCACACATTTGCGTGCTGTCTTTGATACCATAGTGACTGAAAATTGCCAAATTATAGGTGTTTTGTTTTGCACTAGAGACTTTAATTTTCTGGTAGACTGATGGAACAATCTTATGTCTGTCAACAACTTATAGGCTCTTATTTAAGTATTTCCACCAAGAAACTGTATTTCAGTAGTTAACAAGCACTCAGTAAACTGTCCTAAGACAACGCTAAGGACAAGTTAATGGTATAATAAATCAGTCATTACATTAAATGATCAGTTTCCACTGTACAGTATTATTGCTTTATTGACCCCTACTTAAAGATTTATCACAGTAGTATTTTATTATGGTTGCAGGACACATGGTTGTGATACTACAGGGTGCAGTTTAGCTTATGCTTCTGTTTTGTTTTTAGTTTCGTTTAGCGCTTGCTGTGGACAAAGAGCCAAAAGAGTTGGAAGTGCAACACATGAGGACAGAGAAGGTCACTTTTGCTAAATGG
Source organism: Origma solitaria (assembly GCA_013397895.1). Taxonomy (NCBI): domain Eukaryota; kingdom Metazoa; phylum Chordata; class Aves; order Passeriformes; family Acanthizidae; genus Origma; species Origma solitaria. The sequence continues at coordinate 485,692 of VZRL01003085.1, forward strand.
AAGCAGGACAGTAGGCACTGGGGGAGAGAAGGAACCAGAGGGATGCATCTTGTTTGATGCTGAGCTGTAAAGCAAATACAGGACTAATGAGGCTGCAGACAAGGACTACTTCTACAGTTTTCCTTGTGCAAGAAGCACTAGCCCCAGCTCCACAACCAGGCTATTTCCTCTTCCTGTCTCCACCAATCAAGAGTTACTGTTTCCTCCTATCTTACTGTAGATCTACTTTAATTATTATTTCCTTAAGTTTTTCCATCAAGTTGATGCCAGGTTCCAAGAAAAGTACTGTGCCAGTTCTTCTGGAAGGAAAATGGCTTGCTTTGGCTGACACTATAAAGATGTCACATGCATCTGTTCTGGAAAATATGAGACAGATCATAAACAAAAGCAAGAGCAGCAAAGAAGAGATTAAGGCTGTAAAGCCAGGCCTCATCTTGGCAAAAGTGAGGATGTCCTATGTCACCTGCATTGGGAGAGAAATTATTTCTTTATGTGTGGTGGGAGAGTATATGCCTGGAGAGTGTGGTGTTGGAGGGAATTACAAGGCCATTTGTGAGGGGGAAAAAAATATGGGAAAGAGAAGAAGGTCACAGTGGAGCAAAAATCTGCAGCAGCAATTGGTTCTCAATGAAGAAAGCCTTCACATTTAGCAAGTATCAAGCAAAATTTGCTCACCAAGTACTGAGTCTAGATCAGCTATAACTACACCATATCACCAAGTACTCACTGTTACATGCTCTGCCAAAGGGTGGGAATATTAATACACAAAATCCCAACATCTTTCATGGCCCTAACAAGCCTGAAAACACTAAACTCGTCATCTGACCTTGCTGCACTCAGATGAGAATGCATCTAAGTTATTGTTTTCTTGTCACTTTGCAGCTAATTAGCTTTCAAGAGTACAAGGTTCTGTTCTTGATAACACAAGAAGATTGGCCACTTAATAAATGTGGCTGAAGCTGGATGCTGTGTCTGAACTAAGCATCTCCAGGCAATATCCCTAGGTACTTGAGCTTAATCACCTACACAGCTAAATTGTTGGGGAAATGTTTGGTGTGGTTTTGGCCCAGGCTAGCTAAAGTGCTCCCAGACAGTTCCCAGGCATTACACAGGACATATTCTAAGGATGACTACTGTACACAAATGCACCACCCTTTTAAAGACCCTTCTCTGTGTTAGATGGCCACCGTGCCTTAGAACAGCAAATGCCATATGTAATTTAATTGTGAAGATGTGGCCAAAGTACTCGAACCCTCCCCCACCTCAAAAAAAAAAAAAAAAAAATTAAAAAAATTAAATTAACCCATAGGAGAAATCAGGAGCTCACAGATAACATCATAATTGTGTACTTGGGGAAGTGATCGGTACGCTGGGAGGCAGGGCTTCCTTTCAGAGGAATCTTAGCCAGCTGGAAAAGCAGCCTCAATTTCTGTGAAGAGCATTGAGAGGGTGGAAAGATGGAAATTGCCCCTTTGTTTTCCTTCAAAAATAATGTGGAAAAGTAAGGAGGCAGCCCTGAAATAAGCAGTTCCAGAGGAAGCACTATAAGCAGCTAAAGAAACATGGTCTCAAGGCCTGTAGAAGGGCACAGACCTTCCCTGACTTCTCAGCAAACATTTTCAGTCAAAGATCATTCTAGAGATTAAAAACACCAGGCAGGGAGGGAGGGTGGGGGGGGACGAGAAACAAAATGCTCTTTTCTGACTGGTGAAACTACATGGGACAAATTTGTCAACAAAAGCCCCTCAGTTCCTTCCTTGCTTTCTTGTGAAGTCAGCTGGAAAAGACCATTTAGAAAAGGATGACATCCTGGGACACCCTGTGATAGCCACATGCCAAAGGGCTGATGCCTGGTTCTTATCTGCTGTAGCCAAAAGTATATAATGAGCAACTCCACTAAGTGGTACAAAGGAAAGAAGAATCAGGTCTTCAGCATATTGGTGGGAGGCAGGTAGCAAAAGTGGCATTTTTGACATCGACATGGTAACATAGTAAGTCTGTAAGAGCATATATAAAGAAAATATTTTTTTTTTATAAATACAAAAAATATTTATATCATTTTATAATATTTTTAGTTCATTTTTGTGCTAGTCAGGATCCACATTTGCAGTGGTCAAAACCATAACTGAAATACATGCAGAAATTATTTTAAACATGCAACCTTCTTTTAAATTGGCTCTCTCTGGTAGAAAAATGTACCCAGCCACTGAGAAAAACATTCTGGTGATTCAGTCTGTGCTGAACACCAAATATCTTCTTCTTTGTTGTTAGCCCTACCCAAATGAGACATTTAAAGTTAGCTTGAGGTATGTCTACATGATCAGCAATCACAGCAAGAGATGTCTTGAAATACAGCTCCACTCAGCTCCATGCATAAGGGATTGCCCTTTAAAAGACTACATTGGTGGCAAACAGATGTTATCTCCACATGCACTCCACCTCTGGATTTTACTAATCCATGAGTTTAGAGCTTCAGATCACAGCCAGAGCCAAAATATAGAGAGATGTCAAATCAAGTTATCACAGCAAGACTTTCGGTGTTATTAACATTTCATGGTATTCGCGAAGAGAGACATAAACATTCAGTAAAAGAACTGGAAAAACAAAACTAGTTTTCTTTTTTTATCAATACTTCATCCTTTATTGTCATATTTACAACTTTTTATCTGACATATTTAAATCCTGTCTAGAGGTAAGGGAAACAGGGAGAAACAGGAGAGCCAAAATATTAGGTTACTTAAAACAGAATATCAAAATCTTACAAAGAGCAATGGTGTATTCAGTGATGAGCTTGGTAGCAACACAGCCACAGAAATCACAGGGGTCTATCTTCTTCTAAGGTGAACAGAAATATCTCCAGGAGCACAAAATAAATATAATCTGCAGAATTTTCTATCAGACCTTGTGTCAGAACAGTTGAAATGCAGAAAGAATGTCTATCAATACCAATTTATGAAACTAAAAGGATCTATCCTGTAATCCCTCAATTTTTTTGTATTAGAATGTGATTTGTGTACTGTTGGACTAAAAAGCAAGATCACCTTCACCCAAGGTCCTGGCTCACTCATTGGCAGATGTCTCTAGCTAATCTCTTTTATGATTTATATTGCTAAGAAGAAATTTATTCACTTGAGTTAGCCACAAATCTGGAAGATGGTCACATCTCTGAGCCTGAACAATACAGTTCATTTATAATATATGCATAAATATTATATACATTATATATAATTAACAGAGTATGATGAGTATACAAACCACAATTGATAGTCTTCCACGTCAGTATAATTATCAATGGAGTTTACCTACATTCACTTTGCTGCCCACCAGCTTCAGCCTGTTTCTCAGTACAGATGACTATATGACAGTAAAGATTTCTAGTGTACCCCAGCAATTCATCCCTGATAGGGTTACAGTTCCATGGATTTGAAAACAGGATCAATCTTTTCATAGATTTACTCTCATCATTGCACCTCTCTTCCCCCTATCACCTGTCTGATTGTGGTTTTATGAGGGAATAGGGAAGCTTTAGATTTGGACAATTTTTATAGTAAAGGCTTTGGTATTATGTCTTGTTCTCAAAGCAACAAATATATTTTTGCACTGTTTTTTTGCCTAGTGTTTCCAGATTATGTTTGGGGTTTTCTTTACTCCAGATGATTAAAAGAGCTGCATTTTAATCTGCAAGGTTTCTCAATCTATATAAAAGTCAATCCAGAGATATTTTCTTAATCCATATATTTCTACATTACTGTAGCCATGGTCCTGCACATCTGCAAGGAGGCCAAGAGTCTGTGACATGCCCTTTCATATACGGGGTAGGAATGGAAACTCTGAAGCATGAACTTCACTTCCTAAAACACTGGAGATGTAGAGTTTGAGGAAAGCAGGTTTTAGTATGTTGATCCATGGTTTCTATTAAATCTATTAAATTGTTACTTTTTCTAGCCATTCTATATTTGCAAGTACATTTTCATTAAAATGGTTTCCGCCTGAATTCACTTCAAGGATACATAAAGAAATGACAGCTTCTACAAGCAAAGAATTCACATGGCCTCAAACAAATAGTCCTAATCCTACACAGAAGCAAACAGGAAAAATATGTGGGGTGTTCTCAAAGGACCCACCAGTGCCCTCCAAATGCATGGATTAGTACTGGTCCGACGACTGGACTGGTTGTTGGATTGTTTTCAACTTTCTTTGAAAAATCCTTTAAAAAATACCTTTCTCTTAACCAAAACCTACAGGAATTTCAAACACAGAGGATTCTTCAGAATAAATAACCATGTTTTCCATGGGGAGGCATACATTTTCCATTAAAATAATTTAAAATTATTAAAATAAACAATCACGATTGTTTATTGAAAGTGCAAATAATTTCCACAGAAAAAAAATTCTGCATTTTAAAATTTATCTGAATTGCTGTTGTATTGCATCCAATTTTCAAATCCTCTGTATTTTCAAACTGTCTGGATTTGGGATGGTGTCTTTTCTCTGGATCTCAAAAGCAGACATCCCAGGTGCAGACCTGCTGCCAACAGGCTTCCTAAGCAGCAAGAGCCCAGAATTGAGCCACCTGAAACAGCTGGATCACATACAGCCAGCAAGACTTCTCCTTAAGCCTTGGTGGCATGGAAAAGGAAGTAAAAACATATTTTGTGAATATGATCTTTGTCAGTGCATGGGCACACACCTTATTATTCATGGGCACAAAGATTATTGTCCCTGACTCCTGCTCCCCACGCCAGCCTGCGGGCAGCAGTGTTGTGTGATGCTGCTCCTGACAATGAACAGTATAAAAATAAAATATTGTTCTGCCAGACTGCCAGGCAGAGCAGAGTATGATGTCACTGGCAGAGTGGCTGCTGGCTCAGCTCTCCTGTTCATGGGCCCAGGCAGGGTCGATGGCCATTGCATTAATATTTTGCATATTGGCTATAAATACCACGCTACCAATTGTCTGTGACTCTTGGAGCTGTGCTGCGCTCCACTCTGTGGATGTGCTCAGGTGCACAAAACACGTCACATTTGTTCAGCCTGTAAGACAGATACAAAAAGTAAAGAAAGAAAGGTCTGGAAACTATACCTCATATATATAGTTTTATATTGTACCGTGTAAGTGCTCATGTGAGAAACCACAGAGCCCTGAACAAATGCAATTTATTATTCACATCTGACTGTTTTTCTTGAATTCTGGTCACTAATCCATCTTCCCTGGGATTACCTCTTAATGTTTCAAACTCTACTCAGCTTTCAACAAATGGTTTAAGAACAAGTTTTCCTTCTCCCCCTTCAAATGTGGGCTTTATTCCATATAATTACACTTTCCTGAGGTCTGGAATGAGTCATATTTAGTTCTGGAACCGTTGAAGATATAAAATTCAACACAGTACAAGTCATTCAGGCTGCAAATTCGAGCTCCATTGCATCAGAAATCTAAGGATCACAACACCTCTGCATTTTTATTTCTTTCCTTTCTCAGTGCTATATTTTAGCTAAAGAAACTAAAATAAATCAGGTTCTATTCTGTATGGAAAAGCTAGCATCACTTAAATAGTTACTAGAAAACTAAAGTCATTGAAGCCTGTTTGGCTGGATACCCAGTACTGGGCAGGTCTGCCCAGATTCGTAGTCTGCATTGCAATGTTCCACAGTAGCCAAAAAGAGAACAGAAAACCATCATTATGTCACTGTGTGAATTTATAGTGCAATCTCTCTTGCCACCCCATTTCTAAAGCAGTCTAACAGGGCTATGAAAGGTGGGGAGCAGTGCAATAGGGATCGTTGGAGAATGAAGTAGCTCCCATATAAAGGCTCATCCCATTAGATTATGTGAACCATATGACAAAGGTTTGCAAAGTCCTAAGTACTACGGAACAGATTAAATAAGTCATGAGACTTATTATTTCTCGTAAAATAAGATCTGAAGAGTTCCCTGTGAATTTATCCAGAGCAATTTTAAAAGCAAGCGGAAGGAAATGCTTTCATATACAGCACAGAGCAGCATCCTGGCATTCACTGACAGCCTTGGTAAGAGACACCATAGGATAAAGGGTTTAGAAAGGGATTGACTGACTGTACATCAGATAGGTGACATCTCTGTATAATCATCTGCATGCAACTCTCATCTCCAAAGCCCCAAAGCAGATGATTTCTGTGAGCTGAAGAGTATAGCAAATTCAAGGTCACTCTGTTCACATCCTTATCCTGTCACCCTTTCCCCCAGCATCCATCACAGGTCGTGATTAGAGACAGGAGGAGAGATTTCTAGGCTGACCCAAAACAGCAGCATTTAAGACTCAGGATGTATATTTGGTTGATCGATGATAAAATTATTTTGATGTAAAGTATTTGAACACAGAGGTAACGATAACCCAGGAACTACTCTGGAAGGGAATGGAAAAGGAAAAGTGAGCTTTTAAGCTCCTTTCTGTCGACTCGCCCAGGGACAGCTTGACTGCATAAGGTATTTAGGAGGGCACTGGAGATTTATATTTGTGCACCTGCATCACCTTCTGAGAACACAGGCTACATACACGCAGGAGTATATGTACGCAGCATTCCAGTGGGATGAGCTGGACAGTAGAACCTGGCTTGGACAACATAATAAGTTACATATTTTATCTCACCAACCTATACAAATATATAAAACGAAGCAGGTACAGGAGAGGAGGGAGGGGAAGGGCAGGGTTTTACTGCCAGCTTACAATCCAGACAGCCACCAGCAGAAAACACAGCAAGCTGCTGATTTGAATATGGCTAGTTCTGAGGCTGAGCCGCCAGGAGGACTTCTGCCTCCTCCACTCAGAGGACAAAGTTATTCCACACTTTGCCCTGCTCCTCCCTCCCAGAATAATTTGATGGGGCTCATGGGTGCTGTAAAGTCAATAAAGCAGGTGGGCTGGTGAGGTCAGGTACCAGACAGAAGGATACACAAACTGAGTTGGCTGATGGCTCCTATTGCTCCTCATTTTCCCAAAAGTCAGCAGAGGCCAGTTAAAATAAGGCTGACGTGATGGTGAAAGAGCAATTACCCTGTTTTCTGCCAGCATCCTTGGAAACACAGCTCATAAAACATACTGAATTATATAAAAGTCTTCAAGGATTCAACGAGAGACGGGAAAATTAATCTTTTCTCCATTGGCATATTTTTTTGCTAAAATGATGAAATCATACTCCTTGAGTTCTTCTGAAAGTTAAAGACTTTTATTCAAAGAGGACCTGACTCTGCAATCCAGTCATGTTGAGTAACATTTCAAGAGGATTTTGCTGTGACAGCTTGAACAAAAATATATTGTTTTCCTATGAATCAGGCCAGCAAAATGGGTCTTTCAGCTTTTGTCACTGCTGTTGCAATTTTCAAGCTGGCAATCAGGGGCAATATGAAGTGTCAAGTGAAATATTTTGTATCCCTTATTCAACAGTACTCTAGAAAATACATGCCATGCCAGCTTAGAGGACCCATTTCTTAGAGTAAGAAAAAGGTTACGATAATAAACTTTACTTCCACCCTAAAAAAAAGCAAATGCAGGGCACTCCACTGTTAGAGTGTTGTGGAAGCAAAAAGCTGAGAGCTTTCATAGCATAAACCTTCCAAAATTATTCTTTTCAAAATCCATCTTCTACTGCAATCTCCTCCACAGTCCTGCACCTCCAAAACCCAGGAAAAATTGAAGTAATTTAATAAAGGGCTTCTCTTTGCAGGTCAGGTGAAGATGAAATCTGATGTTCCCTTATGGACTGTTTAAGAAATGATGTCACAAGTACGAAACTTTCCCCTTAGCTCTTTTTAAAGACTAAAAAACATTATGCTCTAAAAGCAGAAATAACCTTAACATAGGCATTCTGAATGTGGGCTCTTTCTTCTAAAAGCATCCCATAAACCACACTATCTTTTCCTGTAGTGCTCCAAGAAGGCATCTCAGGGGCCACCTCTTGTGGAAGTGAACCAGGAAGATTTTGGTTGGTTTTAACCAGGCAGTGATGGTGGCAGTAGGGGCACCTTGCTTGGGTTGTGAGGGGACAAGTTGCAGGGTTCAGAGACAGAAAGGGTCACTACTGCAGCATAGGAGAGAGTGCTGATGCTCTCTTGATTCTCCTGGGAAGGCTGGGTTTATGTCTGCTCACCTCAGCACAGCACAGCACAGCAGCAAGAACATTTTTTCTTATAGACAACATATTTCCTTACGGGCTCTGCAGCTTGTATTTGTGTCTTCTTCAATGTCATTGGCATTTGTGGCTATAAAATTCCTCATCACAAGGTTTTTAATACAAGACAGACTTTCCTACAAATGTAGGAAAGTCACTGTTCACCTCATAAATACATGAAGCAACTGATATTTTACGGTGCCATCCATGCCTCATCAAGCATTAATGTATTCCTTGTAAACACATATTCTTTATTTAGTTAGGACAATAACACTGTCACGTGCCAGATTCACCATTAAATCCCAGTTCTTCTATTTGCAATGGGCTGTAACAGATGTTTTATCCTCAAAGAATATCCTTCATTCCATTTTCTGTGCTAAACACCCCAAAAATCGTACATTATTGATCTGTACCAGTTTTCCCTCATTGCCTTTCAAATTACCACACAGAAAGCACTTTCTGCAGACACGTGAATAGCTGTTGGTAGGTGAGTGATTTATATCCTGGCAAAAGAATGACTAAGCATCACATCAATTATTTAAAATATAGCCTGTGACGGAAGGTGGGAGTGTGGGAGATGGGGAGAGAGGGAGAGGAAAAGAAAGGAAAAAATCTCATAAATTACAAATACATCATCATAAATCTCCCCCAGACTATAAACATGCCTCACTTTAGCAGCCTGAACCAGGGCTGTCTCAGAGCTGGATGTGCCACCTCTGCTCAGGGCACACTCACACCCTCTAGTCAAGGGTGGGCTGTGGCCAAGTCTGAGCTTGAAAAAGTACAAGTTCAGGGATGGTTTTAAGGGCCACACCAATCCTCCATGGAAATTACACCTTAGCCACACGAGTTCTTCATTAAGGCACCAGAAAACAAAATTTTCACCCATTAGTCCCGTGAAAATGCTTGGGTGGTTGCCAGAGCTCAGGGTGGGCCATGAGCTCTCTGCAAATGCCTCTCTTTTTTTACCGTGTTCTACACACTGTGAAGTGACACCAGGAGAAACCAAATAAACTGCAGTTCACTTAGTTTCATTTTGTTTGGTTCTTTTAAGAACAATGGCATCATATCTTCCAGAGACTACTGTGTGTAGCCCAGCTGGGGCTCTAATAAACATATGTCCCCTCCGAAGAGGTACCAACAAAATGGATAAACCAACCTGCAACTGTCGATCTGGCGCAGGCTTCTGACCTGCTCACCTGAAACCTTGTGCAGCTTGACCTAGGGCACAGTTTGCTTCCATCCTGCTTTCTAGAAAGCTGGTCTGCAGTTGAAAGCACAAGTTTATAAAACCTTGTCTCTAATACACATAAGCCACCAAAGCCATCGGCACACACCACCCTGCCTGTGCTGTGCATCACTCTGTGGGTGAGACAGAGCCACAATGTGCCAGCAGGCAGGGAAGAGGGCTCTTTCTGTGCTTTTAATAGGTTTCATTGAATAAAGCTTCATCTGCAATTGGGAAGCTGAAACATGAATAAAAATAACTCCTATCACAAATCAAGCAAATAGGTATTTCCCCGAATACTATTAGTGGGATTCAGCTCAGCAGAATAAGCCACAATAAATATAATCAGAGATACACAGAGAACGTCTGTTGATAAACTGCACTGTAATTTTATTTGATGTTTTCTTATAAAATTGTGGGTTTCTACCAGCAGTAGTTTGATTAAGGGGTATATGCATTTACTAGCAGCAATACTGCATTTCATGTCTAGACAGCTTTGTGGACATCAGGTGAAATGTTTCTTCTTCATGTGCTTTTATGATTCAGAAAAAAAATCTATGTTTACTCTATTAGTGCTTTCAGCCAAGATGCTAATTGATTTTCAGGTTATTCCTTTCATTTTCTGATTCTATCTTTGATTGTACAGAGTTAAGCAACATTATTTGCTTTACTCTGGGTGATTTACAGGTAAAAATTTTATTGAATTTGCTTGTCAAACCTATTTTCCACTGAATATGCCATGCTGATTTTACTACTGATTTGTATCAGATGAGTTTATATTTCACACGGAAACTATATGTGCTTAACCACATGCTCTTGATACTTGGGTGAATTATACACTTCAGAGGATAACTGAATCCTATGTAATATGCAGTATCATGTATTGCAATATGTTACATTTTGTGATATGTAATTATGCCATAAAATGCTAAATACGTTGCATTGTGAGATTACTAAAAAAGCCAGTGTTATTGGATAAAGTGTTCTCAGTTCTCAGCTAAGGGGCAGGATCTGGAGGGTCACAGCTATAGTTTGGAAATCCATTTGGGCTCAGCTTAGTCTCAGTCATCTCATACATGCTCCTCACACCACTGCTAAGCCAGTTTACCTCGTGTTGCGTGTCAACCTTCCCATTTGCTACATGTAAAAATGGTCCCATCTACTCTTATTCTAAAGAAGATTTCATTTTCTCTATCCTCCCTCTAACCATAAATCAGTTTCCTGCCTTCCCACTAACCACAGCATCTCCAGCTTGAGGTGCTGCTGACAAAATAACTTGAGATGAGACATCGATCTCATTTTCTTGGAGGAAGTCATACCAGCAAAAGATTCTGAGTTCTGATTTGGGGCCACCTGAGACTGAGCTTGTCCTGATTCAATTCCAGTTCAACAAATCTTCAAAACAAAGGCTCGGATTCAGGATTGGTCCTGATGTATGGAGCAGTTGGTAAGGATTTTTAGCTTTTTTTTGACTCAGCTGCTTGAGTGTAAAACATTTCTGTTGAAAAAGAGTTCTGTGCCCTGCTTTTGGGACATGAAGTGGTTTACAGTTGTGAAATTACATCTGTTAATGCATGGAGAATCCTATGGAACCTTACTAGTGGTGATTTTGTGCTGTTGTGAGTTTAGACAAGTTATTATCCAATCCTTTATCAAGATAAGCACTTAAATTAATTTGTTAAATTACAACAGTAAAATGTGTTGTTACAGAGGAAAGAAAAAAGAAGCCAGAAGCCACTGTGGGTACTTTCAGAACAAAAACCCCTGAGAAACCTTAGAATAAACCATGTATTCAGCAAATGCAATTCAGGAAATCAGCTGTACCAAAGGCTGCTTTATGGTGTTAGGTGCTGAAATTATGGCCCTGATAAAGTCCATGATAGTTTTGCCATTAACTTCAAGTGCGCTGGGATTCCATCTTCTTGGCCTTCCTAGTGGAGCCAGAGGCTTGCTGGAGGAAATAGGGCCAAAGGAATGCCACCACAAAAACAGCACAGGAAAGCAATATGTAAGCAGAGCTGCTTCAGGTGATAACTCAAACCACCAGTCTGTACAGGTTTGGGTGCTGACAGCAAGCGCACACGTGTCAGGGAAAACAAAAGCGCAGTTTTGCTCTGAAATTTCATTCGATCTCAACAGCACCTCAGTATGGAAAGCAGGGCTAATATTTTCTTAATGCAAGATCAGAGGCTCTCAGTTTCTGCTAAAGTAGAAGGGAATGGGAATTTCCACCTTGTTGGCCTACTGAGGCACGCAAGGCTGTTTGTGCTTTGTGATGTGGACCAGCTGTTAGAGAAAAACCACTGATGTAAGTGTGGCAGGGGCTCTTTTGCCAACACAGAGAAAGGATTCTTCATCTTTCCATTTCTTTCAGTCGATCTAACTGGGACCAGTCCTGAAAATGAGCTGTGCACCACTGTCTTCCACCCATCTGAATGCTGGTAGATATGATAAACATTTGCAAGATACTATAAACACTAGGAAGCTCTGTTTGGGCAAAATATGCCTAGAAATCATTACAGGCAGAGATGGGGAAAGTTTAGCAATTCATACTTCCAGTTCTGTGCTCAGTTCCCCTGACCAGACTTCCTCTAGTAAACATAAATGTCTCCAAGTGCTGGTGTTTACAGCCCAGATGTGTTCAGAAGCATTGCAAATCTGAGAAGAAAATTGCTGTGGTATAAAGCTCAACAGATATATTTTACTAAAAGGAAACCTTTGTCATTTACATTTTTTCTTCCAGTTTGGAGAAAGGAGGGAGAAAGGAATAGTCATCATAAACTGGAAAATAAATTTAGAGAGTAACACCCAGGTTAAGTCACCAGGGCAAGTGAAGTGTGTCTGAGAGAGGAAAACCCTGGTCCAAAGGAAGATAGAGCCTTGCAGAGCTCAACCTAGAATAAAGTGCCTGGAGAGACCAGCACAGTAATAAAAACAAACACACATGTTTTATGAAGAATGTCGGGCATGAGGGCATCTCAACTATGTATCTAAAGAGCACAGAAAGTGCAAAAATGAAGAAAAAACCCAAGATGTTCTGTTAGCTGTGGTTTTCCTTTAAACATTAATGCATCTCGAAACCAGCATTTCTTACAGTTTCTTCCAGTCGTTAGCAGTGAATGCCAGGAATGCAAATGAGCAGCTGCCCTTCCCAGCCCCTATTTTGGATTTTACATAGTTGAGAGAATCTTTAGACCTTAGAGCATATTTATTCTTTGATTTCTTTTGCTAAAACAGGCTGCAGCTTGGGTAAACACTGAGGAGGGCATGGAGCCAAGCAGTTAGTCTACATAGGCAGCTTTTTGTTTCTCCAGCCTTCATTCAGATTACAGCTGAGCAGTTAGAAGTAGTGGATGCACCCTGGAGAATTGCTTTCAACCCACGCAAACAAAGCTGAAATCTGTGAAGTTTCCTTCCCACATCCAGATTCAGCTAGTTCAATTGTCAATATATATCTCAGATGATTTGAGCAACATATTAAATAGTCTGTCAAAAGCACTTGCCACCACTGCAGTCCCATGAGGTCTAGGTCTGATCTCAGTGCATTTTATGCTAGCACAGGTTTTTTGGCACTAGCAAAGTTTCTTCTGATTTATATCGAGATAAAGTTTACCCAGAATGACCAAAGGCCAGAGTACCAACTTTAGCTGAGGAACCACCTCAGAAAAATAACTTGCTATACCATTCCTCACCTGTCACATTGGCTTGAGCTCATACAACCCCAAATCGCACTCATAATTCCTGTCCGTTTGTTAACCCCCTGCCCCAAGTCGGGAGCAAGCTGAGAGAAACCATAAATACTGAAATACACCTAAGTAAATAGCCCACGTTTTATGGACAGCCTCTACTTGTCCTGCGGACAACTTTGTAATGGAGAGAAATCAAATACAAACAGGACAACTAAAGTCCAGGTTCTTGATTTTAGTAATTTAAATAATTTTAATAATTTTAATAATTTTAATGAAACTTTTCAGTCTGGTTTTCTGCACAACAGTTCTGTATTTGCAGGTCTTTCTTTTAGGCAGCACTGCTGTAGCTCCCTAGAGTCCACGGGAGTTCTGAGTAATTACCATTTCCATTGGGATAAACCTCCTATTTTAGCTTTACTGAGAGCATAAATAGAAATCAACAGATGATCAAAAGCTGAATTTTGCCCAGCTTGAGACAATGTGTGTCTATATTTAGATGGATTAATGAAATGTATTTGTAGTAGGTCCATTTGTTTTGTTTTAGCTGTACGGCATATTTTAAGTCAAAGCTACTCGGAAGTTTAGAGGAGGAGCCAGTGGTAAGGAGTCCATGGGTGGTGTGAAGCTGAGACTGGTAAACCTGGAAGCATCTTCTGCCTCTCCCTGAGTGACACACAGTACTAGTCAGTCTACAAATTCTAAAGATAAATATATTGGCACTGTCTAAAATGAAGAGAAGCAGTGAAAACTAGCACAGCATAGGTATCTTTATGTTCTCAAGTTGTATGCAAGTATGTGTGCTTATTACATACCTCTCTCATTTCAGTTTTGGAGGACAAGGCTTAATATTATTACACAAAAGTTTGGAGATAAGAGAGACCACAGGGAAGAGGCAATTTACATCTCATTTAATAAGATTATATCTATCATGTCTACATGCACACTGCATACATTAAAATATGGGTTTAGGACTTGTTTCAATCCAAACTAGCTTGAAATAATAAAAAGGTCTGCATTTTAAATGTTTTATACAGAAAAATTTGTTTCATATAATTCTATTCATTCTCTTTATGCAGACAAATCTGGTTATCTTTTTACCTTACACAGGAGGTTGATAAAGTTTTTTAGCATGATGTAATAAGATAACAGAAAATCTAATATTGGAAACACTGTAGGAATAGGGAAGGAAAAGAAAGCCATATTTCAAATGGCCTTTAAATATTATTTGTATAATAGATTTTCAGTTGAAATAAACTAATCCTCAGCATCACCATCATAATGACTGTATTTTCCTAAGACTTTGTTTCCTAAAACCTCAGAACAAAAGTCTACACTGTCATTTTCCTCTGTTTGCCATGAATAACCTTAAAGCCACAAACTGTTGATCACAGGATCCTATAGAGCAAAATGGTTGTGGCAAATGTGCCTAACGCCTTTTGATAGACAAATAATATTATCTCCTTTTACCTCCTTTTACACTACAGTTGATCTACACATTAGGAGATACCCAATGTGTAGCACAGGTTATAAGCTTACACTCTTTAGCACAACTTTCTAGTAACCATTTTTGCCAATTTTCCTCTGGACAATTGGGTTTAGGTCACAGCGTCTGACTTTTGTCTCAGTAGCTACATCTGCAGTATATTTAAAGCAGAGGTCCAAGGCCAGTTCATATTTTCCATCAAATCCTGTGCTCACATGAGAAAATGAAGAACTGGGATTTGCCTTTGCATTGGCTGGAACAGGAACACCAGGACCCGCAGAGTGGCGAAGTGCGTAGGCATGCAAGAGTCACGGAATAAAAAAGGAAAAAAGGAAACAGGCTTTAGCTTGCTGCAAGGTCCTGGCTTTCAGGAAAGCAGCATAGGCACAGAGAGTCTCAGTATCTCCTTTTCCTGACTGCATTAATAAATTGAACAGCATAGCTATACTGTTGCAGTGCAGCATCCACACACTGAAAGCACTGGCTGGGACCCCAAAGCACCACAGAGGGCTCTGTGCTGCATCTAGGGGTGTCCAGCGTGGTGCTTCACACCCTGGCACAGCAGCTGCTGGGCTGGAGCTGGGGCTGGGCTGCAGTTTGCACAGAACAAGCCAGGGTCAGTCTGCTCTGCTCCACAGAGATACAGCCCAGGAGTGGCAGCTGCTCTGACTCCTAGCTCAGTCACCGACAGAGAGGCAGAGAAGCCTTTGAAATTATAAATTAGTGCCAGAACTGCTAGAAACAGCTTTTTTAATTCTGGCCAAAGATGCTTTTTTACATGCTTGGGGATACACATTTAACAGAAGGGAGGGGAACAAAAGAGGACATGAAAAAATGAAAGAAGGTGGGTCATTTTTTCCTTTCAAGAAACAGTGAAAGTGATTATTCACAGGTTGTTCAGCAGTTCAGGATTACATCACTTAAAACTCTTTCTAAATCAATATAAACTATGGAAAACTCTTATGTGAACACTGTTAGATTTTTTTTTATTAGATGAAACAGGGCAGACAGATACCAAACACAACATGAAGAGAGCAAGAACTACTAAATTCACCACTAAATGGTTCTTAATTTTTTTCTTTTATTTTTGCTCTGATGAAGTTGGGCTCCATTTTAAAAAGGTGTTATAGTAAAGAAAGTATTCTCAGTAAATCTGCTGACTCTGTAGTAACAACTTTTTCCTTCTGGTGAAAACTGTTTTTTTCCTTTTCTAGTGAATTTCTCAGCAGGAGAAAAATATAAACCTGCATTTTATTTGCTATTAAAAAAAAAATCTTTTTTTTCTGAAAAATAATTGGTAACATTGTCTAGTTGAGACAGTACCAAGTTAGGACATCAGTTAGGCCCTCTTCTGCTTGTCTGCTGTGTTCTCGTGAAACAAGGTACATCATCTCTTCATTCCTTAGTCTCCTCATCAGCCTAGTTTACAAAGTGTTTGAAAAAGCATTGATGAAATACCTGCATTTTGTCTTTAGTGTGAGAATCTACCTAAGAGAATCAGTTTGGACAAATGTCACCCATGTAAAAATTTGTCTGTCATACATGTGAAGAAAAAAGTTCAGTGCTGATATGCAAATAAGTACAGTTATCTTTTGAATCTCAGGTGAGATTCTGACTGCTGGGAAACCCAAACATTTGTTTTGAAACAAAACGTGAAAACTAAGGAAACAAAATCCTGGATCACACCAGTGCTATTTATACTATTTTTTCTCACAGTGAAAGCATATTTTGGGCCACAGGACACGGTGACTTATACCTACCTCATTATATAATAGGCAGGAAACCCCCAAATATTACATGAATACACAAAGCAGTACAAGATGTTATCACACCTCTTAGTTCAGGAAGCTAAAAAATGTACTTTTGTTCTCCACAGTGTCTTTTACTGTACCTATAGCAAGCACCAGCTCTGATTTCTCACTTCTGCAAAGGTGAGTGAAAACATATTTCTAGCTGGACCTTAGGGCATGAAGACTTTAAAAAAAGGTTTCTGCACACTTATCCAGACTAAATTCACAGTGTGATTTTGAGATACAGCAGAGCTGATCCAAGAGGCTTCTGCACAGCCAGTTCTGACTCTCCCCATCCAAGGCACACAGTCCATCCCGCTTCCCTGGGCTGGCATGTCTCTAGGCAAATGGACCTAAACTAGCAGGAAAACATTCCTCTTGTTATTTTAGTAGTTACTCTGCTGCCAGATGAACTCCTTGAACTGGCATGCCACAAAATCGTCAGTTTTCTGTGCTGGTGCAAGGGCATAGTGGGATGGAAAGGTGGGGAAAAATAAGCTCTCTCCCCATGGCAGCAGCTGCCACTATGGTTCCTCAGCACGACAGTAACTGCGCCCTGTGCCCAGCCAGCTCAGTGCTCCTTAACCCTGCTCTGGGGCAGCCTCCTCCTGGCTGTGCTACCCAGCCAGGTGGGAAGGACATGAGCAACCCAGAGGGGAGAGGTGGGTGTGGGAGGGAGGGAGGGAAAGAGGGAGAGAAGGAGGGAGGCAGGGAGGAACTTCGTGTCCCAGGGGCTCTCTTCGTTGCACCAGCAGATGTGGTTGTGAAACGACAGGGTCAGAAATCTTTGTGCAGCACTACTGAGTGTTCTTAGTTGAGGATTTTTCTCGGATTCCTTTTTTCTTTCTTGGAAAATGTTATACTGCTGAGTACTAGACTGTCTTTTACAACTTGAAGTTATCATGTTTTAACTATTAATATATGTAGGTTTTTAGGATATATAGCTACTTTTTGCTGTTGAAAATAACTGTTCTATAAAGTAGTTCGTTTATACTAACAAAGCCTAAATACCTGGAACAAAAATTTTCAAATGCCCCAACCCAACTTTTAATTTTTTTTTCTTTCAAGTTGTTCCCTCCTCCCCAAAAAATTTTCACCTCTTCATCTTGCTTAAGGCTCAGAAAAGCCTCACAGATTCTCTTTCAGACATGAAAATGGTTTCCTGTGCATCTCAGGCTCTGAAGCAACATTAGCACTAGGTAGTGTCTCCTTGTTCTGCTACTCCTTGAGCCAGACAACTGCCCATGAAGGGACCAGAAGGAGCATGAGTCAGAGTTTGGGTGCACCAGAGCCCCTGCAGGGCTGTCTACAATCCTCACCACATCTCAGAGAATGCAAGTATTCTGGGATCTGAATCCCCAGACAATTTTTTAGCGGGAGCCACTCCCCACTGGGAGAATTATGAAAAGAAAAATCCCAAAGCAAGAACTTAAAGAAATGTATTTATCCCTTGTTTAAAAAAGATGAAGTGCTGCAGGGAAGCATTGGTCTCCAGTGGACACTTCCAAGCTGTGGCAAGTTTTCTCTGTAGTTAGGTAGTTGGCAGTAGATCATCTACTGCTGTAATAATGTGATTTTGAAGTATGATCCCTGATGCTGGCTTGGAGTTCATGGAAGAAAACCCTTGCTCAGTTATTATTAACACTCTCCATGTGTCTTAAAGACAGCTGAGAACTCCCTTTACAGGTACAGGTCCCCTGACAAGACAGATATTTGCTATTCATTGTGCTGCTGCTGCTGAGACTGTTTATATTAAAGCTGGCCACCATCAAATGCGGGGAGAGAAATATTTTCATAGAGTTGGAGCTAGTTGTTCCAGAAATCAGTGGCATATTTCAATCCTATTTGAAATCCTTGCTGCTTACAAATACAACTGGAAACTCATTGGAAAAATACTTAACTACCATGACAGACCAGATGAGGTAAGAGGTATTCTTTTATTTCTGATGTGAATTATTTTACATTTCCTTATGTGGGTGTCATCCTCAAAGTGATGGAGTGAAAGAGAATGGTCCTCTTTGTAACTGCTGAAGAATGGGAAGTTGGGGCAAATAGAAGTTTTGCCCAAGTGCCTGTCAGGGGCACAGATAGACACAAAGGAGGAAAGCTTAACACACCATTATATAAAGGAGTGAAAGGCTATAAATACTAGGTAATCAGGTTTTCATTTTTACAGCTCTATGCATCGATCCATTCCTTGGACACAGGACTGCATTATTTGAAGAAAAATGCTGGACAAAATCATAAAGCTTCAAATACTTTTCAATTGCCTCACATTCTGTGACTGATGTTAAAACCAAACTGATATAAAAACCAAACCAAACCAAACCAAACCAAACCAAACCAAATAAAACAAAACAAAACAAAACAAAACAGAAAAAACAAACAAAAACCCAAAAACCAAACCAACCAAACAAAAATTCCCAAACAAACAAACAAACATAAAATACCAACCAAAAAAACCCAAAAAAACCCGGGAATGAAACTCAGAGTATAGCTTTAGACTAGCCCATCAAGTGCTGAATTACAATGCTTGGTAGGCTAGACTTGTGTTAGAGAGTGCTAATAAAACCAAATAGTTTAAGTCACTAAAACATGAGTGGACATCTCTCCTGATCAGCCTCAGAAATGCTTTAACATAAGATTAAGAAAGAAACTAGAGAAAGGGAGGCACACATGGCTGAAACACTTCTGGCCAGGTTTCAGGGTTCATCCTCTGAATATCAGCATTGATACAGCTCACTGTCAGCACTTGGTGTGCTGCATTGGCAGGCAAAGAGAAGAGAATCAGGAACCCAGCAATATTTTGATCTTTAAGGAAGTTGATGCTAATCCATGAAATGAATTTTCATTCATTAGATTTCATGCTAATCCATGAGAAATGAATTTTCAGACTCAGAAGGGTGAATGCCTGTGCTGTTAGTTAACATTCTCCTTGCAAACTGAAGTGCACCTTTGCCTACCACTTCACACAAGTTTCCGAGCAAGTAAAAATTAGGATTCATGTAGGTAAAATTTCCTCATTACATTCATTCCTTCTCCTGAGTGCTGTTGGTCAGTTCAACCTGTACCATCTGTGTCTGTACATATACAAGACATTTCCACACAAATTTCCCTCAGCTTTCCATCCTTCAGGTTTTCTAAGATTATAGTGTGGCCTGAGCAGAGAGGAGGGAGGGGGTGTGGTTGTACCACCACAGAGATGCTGGAGCTCAATCTACTGGCATGTATTTCTTTCTTTCTCCAACTCTTCTGTCCCGTCAGTGACACAAATAGTACACTCCTCTATACCACCCATGCATGTGATGTCATTCTTCACCAGTATAAAGCCTACCATGGGCCATTCCTACCATGGGTCAGAGATTTAACAGTGCTCAGCAGTGATAGTAAGTCCTGAAAAGCTATCCCATAACAAATTGCAAGTTTGACTTGGCAAGTAGAGCCCTGGTTTATTGCTTATGACAAAGGATTGCCTAAAGTTGGACAAGGAATGATTTTTGGTTTGGTGTGTTTCAATGGAGAATGTCTCAGAGTCCTGCATGGCTACTTAATATGACTTTTGAAAACATACTGCCATGGCAAGACACTTGGAGATAGGGAGTTTTCTTAGGTTCTTTCCCCTCACACCCACTTTCTCATTGTTTGTAATTTCTCTGGCAGATGAGCTGAGAATCAAAATCATACTGCTGGAGAGAATATGCTGTACATCTGTTTCCAAGTTCAGACATTACTGAGATCATATTGTTTGCGGATCTACAAAAACATTCCCTTGTTCTAAGAAAGACTAATGTCAGTTCTGTCTTGTTCCTCCTGTACATCGTTATATTATTGCTGTTTATATTTCCCTTATTACCTTTGAAAATCATTGCACTTCATCTTGATCATCAAGTTGGTGCGACACACAACATCATGCAGCTGCTTAATTATGCATTTGAGTGCTCATTTTATGAAAACCAAAGCTTTCATGTGCAATTCTCTAATAAGGCAATGATTCCTGCGTAGTTTTTTTGTGAGACACATCGCTGCTTGACTTTGCAGACACCCACGCCATAGCGTCACAATATTCACATCATGGCATGCACCAGCGTGCCACCATGAAATGCAATGAGAAAATAGGAAAATACTCCTATTATGTCATGCTGACACTGTCTCCTGTAAAATTGGTAGCAGCCACATTTTTCCAACAAAGCACAAGACTTACCTTCTCAAAACCAGCCTCATCATGGAGACCAAGACAGAGGATAATCCTTGGGGGAACTTCCAACCATTATACAGCTACAGTTGTTTGTCTGCAGTTTTGTTGCCTTCAATATCACACCTATGCAATGGCACTGGGGTAGAGGGAAAAGTTTCCTCTTCATCGAGGTCAAGAGGAATTACTTCTCCAGCACAATGACCCAGTACTCTGAGTCCAGACTGAAGTCACTGGCCTTCCTACCAAAAATCACCCCAGATAACACTCCTGGTGGTTTCAGCATGCAGCTAATGATTGAGTACTCCCTTTACTCCAGAAGTTGGCTCTGTGGATATGGCAGGATACTGCACTGCCAGAGTTTGTACTCTAGGCTCCGTCAGGAGAGATTGAGTCATTCCCTCCAATTGCTCTCTACAGCTTTCAACATTATCTAATGAAAATATAAAGAAACACCCATGTGATTATCCTATAACTTTTCTAGACTGAAGGATTACTTGTCAGCTACCACTGTCTCCTTTGATTTCTGTATTAGATAAGTCTATTCTCTTGGACAAGGAATGTTATGCTTCTTAAACTATGCTTCTGCAAAAAAAGACCTAAATGACTTGCTTCTTTAGCTCATTAGCTTGTCCTTGCACTTGAGAAAGGACAATGCTGCTTATGAGTTGAATGTCCACTTCAGCTGATGAAGAATGGCAAAGAGATTAGCATGGCTTTATCTCCATTTTGTCCACACTTCATATTAAATTTCCTTGCAGATTAAGAATTATGTAAAATGCTTAAATCACTGCAGAAGGTTTTTTGTGTTTGCTGTCCTGTGGGTAGTAAGAAATAATACTGCAAAAGGCAGATGGAGAGAACAAAGAGCTAGAATATGGCAAAGATAGGCAGGACAGCGACACAGGTTTGAGCAAAGTAGCAGAGCAAGAGCCTGTGGACCAGTTTGGGAAGTAAATTACAGGGGAGTAAAAAGTCATGATGAATATGTCATTTTCCTATGGACAAGTGTCTGTGAACCAGATTAAGAACATTTTCCAAAACAATGATAAGCCTATTTTAGTAAATTATGGCATAAGTCAGTTTTTCTATGTCTGCTATCTGCTTTTCCATGCACAATGACAGATAGCACATTAACACACAAAAGAAATTCCTGCTATGAGGGGAGTCCCAATGTTCAGCAGGTCCTAGTTGTGGACCTGTGTTTCTTCTCAAAGCTAGGCCCCCTCCCATGCTGATGAGATATCTTGGGACTGTGCCTGCCAAGGACTCACATTTTACCTGCAATTTTATATATTACACAAGATGTCTTATTTTTAATAGCTGCAACCTTTTTTTTTTTTTTTTTTTAGTAATTAGGCTAGCCATGTATTCATTCCCATTTTGATAGAATTTAATGACCAAATTTTGTACATCATTATAAATATGCCACTCTTTCAAAATATGCAGTTTCCCCCTCTTAACATTTAGTTAAATCTGGTTTTAGTTACTTCTGGGTTTGAGTTTTTGATAACTTTGGTGTCCATAGTTTTAATAAATTAGCATATCAAACGGAATTATTTAATTATTTCCCTTTTTCTTGGCCTTTGTGTAGAATCCTTTCCTATTAAATACAGAAATTCAGGATTCAGTACTATCCTTATAGCTTAGACTATGACAGCTGATTGGAAAGATGATTGCTGTCTCCTTTTATTCCTCTAAACAAGAATGTCTGTCCAATTGCTCAGATGGATTCATAGTGATTCATAATGGACTAATCATTCACACAACCCTACCGATTAACAATATTACACCAGGGATTAATTTGCCTTGTGACATTTAGGGCACATGTTGCACTTACCAAGGGTGCATGCAGGTACACATTAACTCAATAATCGTTCTGTTATTAGCTCAAAGTCTTTCTCAAACTGAAGATCCACCAGTACCCATAATCACCTATGTAGAAAGGCATCATAAAAAATATTCTCTGGGATGTTGCTTCCTTCAGTATTTTACATAATAGCTTCCCTAGTATTTTATATCATAAAATGTCCTTAGCCATAAAATATTGTCATTTTCAAATGCTTCTGTTCATCAAATCAGAATGTGTGGAGTGTTTCTACAAGACTGCACCCTTAGAGCCTTGATCCTGCAAATGCTTCACTTTGATGACACTTGAATGTGGCTATTACTCATGTTTCTAAGGTTAAGCATATTCATGTCCACCGCATCACTCCTTAGCTCCCAAGCATCTTGAAGCAGGAACATTGCCTAGAGATGAGCATACCGCTGGGAATAAATTTTCATTGGTGTGCTTCCATGCACTGTGTATAAAGAATCAATGATGTATGTATTTCTTTTCATTTAATGAAAATAAATCCGTCCTGTGTCCTCAGTGAGACTAGTTTGTCACCAGTGCATCACAGTTAAATGAGTCACAAGTCAGCTAAGGCCAGTGCTGCCTCCTCAGGCCGCATCTCTGTGTCCCATGATGGTTTTTACCCACAGAAAGCACAGCCTTTAACAGCACTCTATAAGGACCGACTTAGAGGAGGACATGATTACAAGTTCAAATCTATGTGTTTCATATATTTCAGGTAAATTCCATCCTATTTTTATAGGTTCATGCTGGGATGGAGCTCAAACAGGGAGGTTTGAATTAAACTACTGTGGCAGTGGCCAACCCAATGAGTACAGGGCTTAAAAGAACCAGGGCTGTAAAAATATATTAGTCACATGTCATTATTAAATAGTGTTTCAGAGAGCATACCTTGAGTTCATTCTTGCTAATTCAGCAAAACAGAAGAATAACTGCATTTTGTTATTCTTCACATGGGCATTTACCATTTCTGAGCAACAGTAAAACAGGAGAGGATTGGGACTGCAGCATGTGAGCAGCAGAGCAAGAAATATACGGGTTCAGACAATCACAGCATTTTCATTCTCACAAGAAATACTTCTGCCTACCCAAAACCACTGTTGAAACCAGCAGCCAGGGTCACAAAAATAAAGTCATGCAACTGGATCCTTTGTTTAAGAGAGAAAAAAGCCACACACCATAACCTCCAGTATGGCACTGCACATACACACACATGCAGGCACACAGTCCTTCAGTGCCAATTTTATGGACAATGCCAGCTCTGCACCTGCCTCGCAGCTAGAGAGGAGAACCAGGGGCTTCAAAGCAAATTTTGCATGCACACACACACACACACACACACACACACACACACAGAAATGAGAAAAGAATGGCTCGGAAATAACCCTCTGAGCTCTTTGGGGCACAGCTAATCCATCCCAAGGCTCAGTAGCCTGAGAGTCATCCCACCACTGCTGCCGTGGGGGGGATGCCACACTCTTGGGAAGGCCTCGTTCCAAAATCCCATTCCAAAGTCGCTTCAGCTTCCCTGCCACTGGCAACATCCCTGCTGGTGCCCCCCGCACCCGTGGGCATCCTCCGCCCCATCCTTCACCCCAGACACTCCCCGGCCGCGGCGCTGCCGGTGCCCTCCAGCCGGCAGATATCCATGGCAACCCGCTCCCGGCACCAGGAGGAGACCGACAGGAGGAGCTGGATTGGAAACCTCCCTTCTGCTCCTGCCTCCATCACGTGCGGCGAACGGGCAGACTAGAAGCGCATCATTCCTGCCTCCCTTTGTTCCCTTCCCTCGGCCCATGGCGCTCCCGTGGGCTCCCTCGCATCGCCGCTGCTGCTCGCTCGGCCAAGGCGCTGGCGCTGCTCTCACACCCTCCCAAAATCAGCGCTCGGTGGGCGAGCCCCGCACATTGCTGACAAGCACAGAGCCCCGGGGCCGTGCCCAGGCTTTTGTCGCGCTGCCCTCAGAAAGCAGGCGGCCGCGTAATAAATGGGTTCTTGCGACACTATTAAATTGGGGGAATCGGATCACTGTTACCACTCTGAGGCGTTTATTGATGCCGCAGACATCTAGACAGGATAACAGACTGCACTTGGCTTTCCCTCTCCTTGCCAGTGCATCCCAGGAACCCATTTGCATGCCGTGGCCCCATGGCTTGGCAGCTGAGCCCTCGGAGGATTTGCAGCAAACCTGTGGGCTGTGGGCTGCTTAGCAAGCACATGCAGGCACAGCCCTTTGCACTCATTTCTGTCGACCTGGGCTGTCGACAGCCCTGCATCAAACCAGGCTGCCAAAGAATTTTGAACTCTGTTTGGGGAGTGTTTCCTTTCTCATTCGCAAGCTAGTATTTTTGGATATCCAGCTAAATCTGACTTGCAGTTTTGGCTTTGAGTTCCTTGAATGAAACATTTTTCTTTTTTCACTCTGTTGCACTTCTCGCCAGATCCTTGGAAAGAAGAAACACAAAGGAATTTGGTGGTCACATAGCACCAGCACAATCCTGTCCCACCTCTGCTGCAGCAGTTCAGAGGCTGATGCTAAACCTCCATGCTGTGCCCAGGTTGTCTCTGAGTCTTGTATTACCCTAAAAGGAGGCTGAGAGGCAGGAATCTTACCTTATTTTTACCACAGAGAGACCGATGCCAAATGTCTCTGGATCTACATTCACAAGAATCTGCCTTTCCTTTGGCCAATGCACACAAACCCCTGCAACTCTGCAGTCTTACAAAGGTGTTTCAGGATTAGTCACTGAATACACAGTCCATTAAAATGCCTTAGAATATACCTACAAAATGTCTGTGATAAATTTAAGTTTAAAGGAAAAAAGCTGCAATTCATAGATATTTTAAATATTAAAAATTGTTTCCCCGCCCAAACACACCGAAAATTAAGAACATCTGCAAAATGAAGAGTCCCTTTATACTCCCTTTTTAAAATCCAATTTCTAATGATTGTAGAGGGTGTGTTTCTGTTAGCTGGAATGTCTCAATGGTGTGGGGTGTGGATGTGTTTCAGGTGACTGAGTGACCTAACTGGCTAAGATGGCACCAACACCTTCGTCAGTTGCACAGTGAAAATAGCAGCCTACAGCAACATCAGAAACCTGTGTTTTCCCTAGACAGATGCAGTGGATAGGCCACATACGTAGCATATTAATACAGAGAGATGATATACACAGGCTTTCTGTCTCATCCTTTTAAAAAGGTTATTAACTGTCTTTCTTATATCTAAGGGGAGAGATTGGCCAGAGCTGTCATATGTTCCTGTCAGATTTTTCATACTAGCACTGCAAATTAGGGCTTTGGGGAGTTAGCAAAAAATAAAGATAGGTGGTACAGAGCCAGGTGGAAAGAAATGTTGAATGTTGCATTTGCATAGGGTTTAACAAAAACGGGATCAGAGTGAATTCATCCCTGTTTCAGAGGGCTGGCTTGAGTCCCATGAAACACCCCCTTGAACCCTGATGGCTCCGCAGCTAAGGTGGAGATAGATCCTTTGACAGACAAAATACCCCCTTAAAGAATAGGAGTCTGGCTTGGATGTCCACAGCATTTCCAGCTGACTCCAGAAAGACACAGTGCAGTGTTGGCAAACACCACCCCACGAAAACAAGAAGACACAGCTATCACTAGAACCTGGAAGGAGAGATAAATATATCATTGCAATTTTCTCCAAGGCAGGACAGCTATTATTGGTCAGGAATACAAAGGCTATAGAAGTGATAGATTTCGGCAGTAGAAGTCCAGTTACAAGAATCCTCTGCTTTGGCATGATTTGTTCACTGCACATTCATAGGTTTACAAAAATGCCATTACCAGGTCTTGTTCTTTCCTGTTGGTTGTTTATTTATGATACCATACAGGCCATATCTTGTCATAAGCCTGGGAAACTCAGGGGCTGCCCCAATGTACAATGCCTGCATGAAAGAAAAGGGGGAAAAGGATCACAGCCTGTTCCCGCACTAGAGTGAGGCATGGGATGCTTTGGTCAAAAGAAGGACAAACTGGCTAAAAACCATGAGCAAATAGTAAATATCATTAACTGCCTGTATTTGAAGTTCAAAGTACAGAACTACCGCAGGAGAGTTTATTTCCAGCCTAACCCAAGCTTTATGTTCTTTGTTTAGATGGATCAGGGCATCTGGAGGAAAAACCTCATTATTTTATAACGCCACAAAGTCCTATGAACACCTCTTGCCCCATACATACAATAGAACACTCATAGTTATAATGGCAGCAATGGAAAGCTCATGCAAAATACTTCAGGACCCATCCCTGCCCAGTTAAAAAAAATAAATCCAAATATATAAGTGTAAACTACAAATAAGCACTGAGTTTCCAGGATTTTAATGTTTCTCAAAGATCTACTGTGCATCAGTGGAAGACTTTGTTCACTAGGAGAAAGATGACAAGGTTTTTTCATGCAACTAGCAATTTGACTTCAACTGTTTTACTCCTATTGTTTTGAAGATATTCATGTTTTCTTAAAAAAGAACTTCCTCTACTCAGAACTGGGCTACTTCTGCTTGATTATTCAGTGAAGTGATAATAATTCTTTTTTATGATGCCAGTCTGTCCCCATCTAAATAATTACCATGTCACAAATTCAGCATCATAACTTTACAGTGAGATGAAGCAAGAGGAAACAGGCAGTGGGGTTGAAAATACTTGGTGAAATGAGCCTTTAAAGGTAACTTCAAAATGCCTTTGAATGTAGCCACAAAGGCTTGACAGAAAAAGAGAAAACCACCTGAAAGGTAAGCAGATGTAGGCAATGACACAAGTCAAAGTTGCCTATAGTTTTTAAATAAAATAA